>CAXARK010000326.1:0-13383 GCA_963971205.1 Aethes cnicana
AAGGGTCCCTTATTGTGCCCCTTATTTGCTATTTGCTAGTGGCGTTGGTGTCGGCCAAGGCGGCCACTGGCTATTCTCCAACCGACCAAAATAGGGCGTCTCCCATATTAAATGGACAATCTTTTGATCATCAGGCTGCTCCTTAGGATGTACTGGTAATGTCTGGACTGGAATATCACAAGGATGATCACACTTGAGATTCAAGCTATTGTGATCATCTGCCGCTGCACATAAGCCCCCAAGGCGCGCCACTCAAGCCGATATTCCCGTAGCCTTCACGGAGACCTTCTTGGAGCCCTACCGATAACTCGTCTCCCGGTTCGCGGGCGCCACTCGAGAACTTTCCAGCTCCATCGGCCATCAGTCCTGCGAGCAATGTGCCCCAACCAATACCACTAAATTTGCAATTCTTCGTAAATAATCTGCTTGCAGCTGAAGACCTGGAACGTGGTGATACTGCTCGACCTAAAACTAGGTGCTGGATTGGATAATGGTAAAGACCTGGACCTGCAGTCCTGGATTCACCACGCTCTGGTAATCAAAGTACATAGGTTTCGTGAACCTGTAAAGTTGTGTTCCCACTTATGATGACAAAAACCTGGACTCACCATGTGCTGGTAGTGGAGCTGCTGGTGCGGCTGGTGCGGCGCGGGCGGGTAGACGGCCGGCATGAACTGCTGCATGGGGGCCGGGGTGAGCAGCGGCTGCCCCGTCGCCGCCGCCACCTGCACGCCGCTGCCCACGCCCACTGGTGGGGAAACGGTCTTAGTCACTACGGGCTTGGGGGATGAATCGACTTTTTTTATATCGCCATTGAACTTTTCAAAACATTGACAATCTAATATCGCCACCACGTTACTACTACTACAGCCTATTTGCGTCCCAATGTTGGGCACAGGCCTCCCCTCATCACGAGAGGATTTGGGCTATAGTCCCAACGCACATCTTTGAATGACTTCGAAGATGCGTGCAGGTTTCCTCACTATGTTTTCCTTCACCGAAAAGCTCAGTGGTATATTCAAATTGAATTTCGCACGTAAGTAAACTTAGAGGCGCGATCCGGAATCGAACCCCCGACCCTCGGCATGAGAGACGATAGGTCGAACCACTACGCTACCACGGCTTCACCTCACCACTTTCCTACGTGCCAGTAAACCGAGGGCTTCATCACCTCCACAGTACGTACCTTTCCTGAAATTCCTCTGCTGCTGATTGGGCATGGGTCCGTGCTGCCCCGCACCCCCCGCGCCCCCACCCATCGCGCCGTACGCCAACTGAAACACAACCTTGTCTTGAGTGTTCGGACAGAGAATTTGTTATGTCCGAGCTTGACCAGAGCAAGCAAAGCCGAGCATTTTGAAAAGTATAGATAAGATATCCAATGTCAGTACGGCGAAGACATGATTCATCACTGCACCTGCGGCCAGCGCATCGCGTTTTTAATGGTTTTAACTCCAGCCAGCACCGAAAAGCACAGAAAATGGAAATCAATCCGTTCCCAACATCGGTCGGGTTCACCCGTAGGTTAGTTAGGCACCCTAGATCATAGGCCCTGAATTCGGTCCCACATCGACCGTCTTCAAAAGCGTTTAAGTTAGTTAATTGGTGTAATCTTTAATTAAAGTGTCCTTCAGAAGTATATTTTTAATAATCTCTAGATCTCTATCCTCCTGCGGTCGTAATGTATAAAAGAGCTTGTTATAAATAAAATAAGACTTGCAATAGGGATGACGACAACTTTTTTTTCCTCAGTCTATCAGGAAGATTATTGAAAAGTATTGGACACGTATTTTTTTCTTTTTTCACGTAATCACACTTATACGGAGATACGAGGGGCGTTCAAAATATTCTCGGTATTGATATCTTATAACCTCTTTTTGAATTTGTTATGTTACTGGCTGGTAAGGTTCATTCTTTGACATTAAAAAAAGTATAATTCAAACCGAGATGTTCTTTTGTTTTTCTGCAATTTCTGAACAAACACGAACACAATGAGTGAATTAACAATGTTAACGAAATTAGAACATCGTTCCGTAGTAAAATTCTTGACGAAACAGGGTAAAAACCAAAAAACCATAAAAGAGGAAATGGATTGTGTTTACCGTGAGTCTGCTCCTTCTTTATCTACAATTCGAAAGTGGTCAAGCGAATTCAAACGTGGCAGGGAGAGTATTGAAGATGACCCTAGACCTGGCCGGCCTGTAGTAGCTACTTCACAAGAAAATATTGATCAGGTGGAAAACCTTATATTGGAAGATGGTCGAGTGAAGATAAAATCAATAGCTCAAGTAACCAATCTTTCTATTGGTACCGTACATGACATTATCCATGACCATCTTAATATGTCAAAGGTCAGTGCAAGATGGGTTCCGCGAATGCTGACTCGACTTCAAAAAGATGTGCGTGCAGCTTGCTGTTCCGATTTTATTGACCTGTGTGATGAAAATCCTGATGAGGTGCTGCAAAAGATAGTTACTGGAGATGAAACCTGGGTTCATCATTATGACCCAGAGAGTAAACAGGAGTCCATGCAGTGGCACATTAAGGGTTCAGCTCATCCCAAGAAGTTCAAGGTCGTCCCTTCCGCTGGCAAGGTCATGGCAACAATATTTTGGGATTGTGAAGGAGTATTGTTGATCGATTATAAAGAAAAAGGTGTAAATATCACGGGACAGTACTACGCGAATATTCTACATCAATTAAGGGACGCAATAAAAGAAAAAAGGCGAGGAAAGTTGTCTAAAGGTATTCTGCTTCTGCATGACAACGCCCCTGTCCATACTGCTCATATTGCCAAGGCAGCTATTGCTGAATGTGGGTTCGGAACTATAACTCATCCACCGTATAGTCCGGACTTAGCCCCCAGCGACTTCTTTTTGTTCCCCAATCTCAAAAAGGATCTGCGTGGAAATCGATTTTTTGACGATGAGGCGTTGAAGGCGGCAGTTGAGGAGCACTTTTATACCAAGGATAAAAAATATTTTTATAAGGGATTAAAAAAAATAATTGATCGATCTTTTAAGTGTATTAACATAGGGGGGGAGTATATTGAAAAATAAAAAATATCAAACTGTTCATACTTGTTTGTTTTCATTCCAATACCGAGAATATTTTGAACGCCCCTCGTATATTGAGTTGAAATGTCGCGTAACTCAGTCATTCTTTGTTAATTTGATAAAACAAAAAATACGTGTCTAATATTTTTTTATTACCTGACTGACGGACTAATTAGAATTTCGATTTCTTCACCCTGTCGTCATCCCTATGGATCTGCGTGGAAATCGATTTTTTGACGATGAGGCGTTGAAGGCGGCAGTTGAGGAGCACTTTTATACCAAGGATAAAAAATATTTTTATAAGGGATTAAAAAAAATAATTGATCGATCTTTTAAGTGTATTAACATAGGGGGGGAGTATATTGAAAAATAAAAAATATCAAACTGTTCATACTTGTTTGTTTTCATTCCAATACCGAGAATATTTTGAACGCCCCTCGTATATTGAGTTGAAATGTCGCGTAACTCAGTCATTCTTTGTTAATTTGATAAAACAAAAAATACGTGTCTAATATTTTTTTATTACCTGACTGACGGACTAATTAGAATTTCGATTTCTTCACCCTGTCGTCATCCCTATTCTATTTAGGTACCTTTCTCATTGCTTGTAAACCTCTTTCATTTATTCTTATCGCAATTAATAAACAACCAATATCTGACATTGAATCGAAGTAATTACGTCGATCTTTGAAATTATATTAAGACGTTTATTAATTTATTATCCTTACTAGCTGTTGCCCGCGACTTCGTCCTGCGTAGACTTATCGTAGAGTATCGAATTATGATTCATAAATGCGTATTAGTTTTGCCGAATGCGATAGCGCAGGTCGACAGATTGTAACCTGGACTTTAGGTTGTATTTGGAATTTATCATCATCATCGTCACCGTCACCGTCATCATCATCGTCATCGTCATCGTCATCGTCATCATCATCATCATCATCATCATCATCATCATCATCATTCATCATTCATCATTTCAGAAGGACGTCCACTGTTGGACATAGGCCTCCCCGAAGGCACGCCACTCAAACCGGTTCTGTGCTACTTGCTTCCACCGGTTTCCCGCGACCTTCACGAGGTCGTCGCTCCATCTTGGTGGAATTGATATTATTATAGTATCGAAATATGGATTTATATGCGTATTAGTTTGATATCTAGGCGAATACGATAGCACAGGTCGACGGAATGCAAGCTGGACTTTAGGTTATAGATAAAACGTAATAATAATACATATCCTTTGAAAAAAAAAGAGATAGGATTTACCGAAATTGGTTGGGGTTCTTAATGTTGAATTTCAATGCGAATCAAACATTCCGTGCCGAATAGGTAATTAGTTTAAAGTTAATAGTAATCTATACACGCCCGAAGAGCAAACTGCCTAGATATAGGGGCCCCGCGTAGCGGGGACCCGTTGACCCAGTCACATTCTTAAGTCTTTGTTACACATTCACCATTTCGGGAATAAAAATTTTCAAGGATCTTAGCATTTTGCGAATTCAACATTCCGAGACTTGAAATTTTGCAAATTCAACGTTATAGGATGTCAGTATTTTGGGAATTCAACATTCTGAACAGGTATGCTCAAAATTCCTACGGAAACGGGAAAACATAGGTTCCACATGGGGTATGCCGCTGGAGACGGCAGTATGACTTTGTACACCAGAAAACATTTTATCGTTTCAGTCAAATTTACTATTCTAGTCAAAAATACTATCAAATTTGATTCAAATAACCACTTCTGATCTGACGCTCGGACATTATTGGACGTGGTTATGAACAAACTTCGTGTTATGAAAAGTCAGTAAATATTGAACGCTACGATATTAAGCTTAAGGGTTTTTTTTTAAATAATCTGAAAGTGAATTTTACAATTTGGTTGTAATTGTAACCTCCCGGTATCAGTTTAAGGTCGCTACTACTCGCCGCAGATAAGGAATGCCTAATGTGACCTGATTAACTTCAATCTCCATGAAAGATTAGATAATTTGTTTTATTTATTATTTATTAGTTGCGTGTGTTTGTCGGTTTGTATCTGTGAATTTGGCTGTGCATTGTCTGTCAGTCATTCAGTCATTAACGGACATCGACGTATAATAAATCAAATGGACGCCCAATACTGAACAGATATGTCAAAATACATGGAACAAACTGACGTTATAAAATACGTCCTAATGGATGCGAACAACGCTTCTTTATAATCAGTGTCAAGATAAATATTTTATACAAAAGTTAACTTAAGACGATAAGACTTACAAATGTAAGTGTTACTGTAATGTAATTTGACATTGTGTCAAATTTTCAAACTACTACTACTACTACAGCCTATTTGCGTCCCACTGCTGAGCACAGGCCTCTAATCATGAGAGGGTTTGGGCTATAGTCCCCACGCGGGCCCAATGCCTCAAATGTGAGTGAATTTTCAAACGCATATTTCAAAACATTGAAATTTTATTACTTCTTATGCGGCGGAAACGTGATGCTCGAGTTATTCAGGCACCCCTTTTGGAGGGGGCATTTTTTTCGGCTGATTGTGAATCCATACTTATAATACATCAATAATAAATAAAAATAAAAACACGGAAGAGTTCTTTTTATATATTAATTAGTTTTTAGCGACCACATTACAATTTAGATTTAAATAAAAGTATAAATTTCTTTTGAAAGTAAATAAAAAAGAACCGGTGTAATTTAACTGTATCATCGATGTAAAAACTCGATAGAAACAAACAGCATTATCCTCGTAATTCATCATCAACATCGTCAAAATTACAGACAAAAAAGACATTAATTGCTGAAAGTGTCCCCCGATTTTTTTTAATTTACATATAACGCAGTGAAAGGCGCATGTAAAGTTATGGCCAATATGAGAACATGAACAGCAAAACTACGCGAAAAGCCGCGCCAAAACCTATGTATTCCACGATTAAAACCTACATTTGCCGATAGACGCACTGTTACTTTTATCTGCCAGTCGTCGGAATTCGCTCGCAATAGCCGCACAGTGTCAACCATGTGGTACTTCTGGGTGGCGGGAATATTCGTGTTCTTGAAGATCTACAACCGCCTGTCCTCGGGAATATGTTACTCGGACACCGTCATGACGGGGAAAGTCGTCGTAGTGACGGGAGCGAACAGCGGCATAGGGTTTCAGACGGCTATGGAAATAGCGAAGAGGGGAGCTAAGGTCATTTTAGCGTGTCGGGACGATGCTAAGGGGAAACGAGCCGAGGCGTCTATTAGGAAAAAGTCCAAGAACCACCAAGTGCGGTATGAGTATCTGGACTTGAGTTCTTTAGCGTCAATAAGGAAGTTTGTAGAGGATTTCAAGAAACAAGAAGCAAAGTTGGATGTTTTGATTAATAATGCTGGAGCGAGCGGCATGGGGGGAACGAAGACTGCCGACGGTATCGTGAGGGATATGCAGGTGAATCATTTCGGGCCTTTTTTGCTGACTGTGCTTCTTGTACCGTGGTTGAAGCGAGCTGAGCCTAGTAGGATCGTCAACGTGTCGTCGTTTTTCCATAAATTCGGAACGATCAAGGATGTAAACGAAGAGGGACGGTATGGGTTTCTGAGGATATACGCTAACAGTACACTATGCAACGTCCTCTTTAGCAATGAGTTGGCGAGAAGGTTAGAGGGCACCAACGTGGCCGTGAACAGTTTGAACCCGGGCCAAGTGAACACGACTTTGTACAAAAACGCAAAGTTATTGGAGAAGTTGCGCAGTATGATTTTGTTCACGTTCTTCAAGAGCCCTTGGGAGGGTGCGCAGACGTCGATATTCTTAGCCATTTCTGACGACTGCGATTGTACGACAGGGAAGTACTTTATGGACTGCGAGGAAAGCGAGATGTCCATGAAGGCTAATGATGAGCAAGACGCTAAGAGGTTGTGGGCGTTGTCCGAGGAACTGGTACAACTGAAGCCTGATGAACGTATTTAAAGGACTCTGAAGAATATTAGTGGAACGGTG
Organism: Aethes cnicana; assembly: GCA_963971205.1. Taxonomy (NCBI): domain Eukaryota; kingdom Metazoa; phylum Arthropoda; class Insecta; order Lepidoptera; family Tortricidae; genus Aethes; species Aethes cnicana. The sequence goes on from CAXARK010000326.1 coordinate 7,036, forward strand.
CTATTAATACTGACATTGAGCACTGGGTCCATGATATAACCGTGTGACTATACAGCTATACTGTGTAAGTGTAACGTAATCTCGGAAATTATTATGATTATAGAGACACATTAGAATAGAGGACTTGACAAGGTCAATAGCTGTGTAAACAAATGTCTCTATGATTTGACGAGATTATACTGTAGAAATGACATTTTAACAATTAATTTAATGTTTCTAGGTTGTGATTTAAGTAATGCGAGAAAACTGAAAATTTTCTTCGTATTTGATGACCCCATATAAAAACTTGCGATTTGACGTTTAGCAAGAAGTATAAGTATAGGTCATTGATAATTTAGTTATGTTACGCATATATAGCTGCTAAGTATTCTAAAGGACAGTTGAACACACTTATCGATTAATATAATTGAGTTGTTGTAATGATATTGTAACTAAGTATACCTGATAAATGTATTGTGAACGTGGTTTTTTATTGTTAAATGAGATTACTTGGATAGCTTGGAATTTTGAATCATGTTCTATTTTTAATTAATACAATGATGGAAAAATATCGTATTTTATTTTTATTACCAGCTTAGAGGCACAGTCTTAGTCCTCATGGTTGGATTGGCAACGCATTCGCTATATTATGATTCCTTACATATGTCCATGGATCACAGTGACCACTTACCATCAGGTGGTCTTTGTGATCATTAACCATAGAAAAGTAGTTTGCTGTAAATACAGATTATGATTCAGAAATTTAAGTAAGTTGTATATGTATTGTCAAATGAACCTACAATGAAGTATTTTTTGCAATGTTCTTCTTGAATATTTTTTTTTACATTTGACTGCAATGCAATTTAATTTATGCAATGCAATATGTTGAACGCTTCACGATATAGCCTATCAATGGAACTTAACTAAAGACTATTCAAAGTGTAGTGTTTTGTTAGTTGCAAAGAAAAACATACCTCAATCAACAGATATTAGCAAAACACACGGCAAACTGTATTAGTAACATTGTAAAGGTGCACTTAACAAAACCATGAAAAAATCGTCATCATCATCTGCTATAGCTGACGAAAAAAAATCGTTTCCTTTTTTTCCCGACTGAATCGCATTTTTTTTCTATATGTTCAATACTAAAAATAAATATGAGGCCATTTATTACAAATTTCAGTGGAAAATACGAATACTAAAATAATGACCCAAAAAAATTTTGCCCACACACTAAAAGACAAACTCAATACCCCATTTGAAAAAAAGTATAAAATAAAAAGATCCAAAAAGTCTGTCAGAAGTGGGATTCGAACCCACGCCCACAGAAGTGGACTGCGACCTGAACGCAGCGCCTTAGACCGCTCGGCCATCCTGACTGATGGCGGGACGGCGAAATACGACAGTACTTTCGTAGAGCTCTTTAAATAGAACTAATACAGCTATGACATGAATTCAACACCGGTTAGGGACACTATTTGAAAAAGATATGAATACGAACAGTTTACTTTAAAAAAAAGTATTACGCACGAATGAATTGTGATATTGATAAACTTAACTTTGTGTCACATGATCTTATTGTGACATTCGTTATCAATACACACAAGTCATATGCAAGTGACCTGACCATACCTACCTTTTAGGAACTGTATTTTTCTAGATGTTGTTTGTATGGTTCCGTAACAAAAAAACTTGTTATGCATCATATCATAACTAAGGAATATGTCTGTATCACGCATACTAAAGCTGTGGTAGATTATAATCTCCTCTCAAACGATAGGTATCTATATGATTACGTCATTAATCATGGTAATTATGTGAGTATGTGGTAAGCGCACTCAACACGGGTTACGTACACAAGTGTACACACAAACACACTCGCACGCTAACTTGGCATAATGACCTTTATTATTAACGGCTTATTTTGGGGAAGACGTTATATGACATTCAAAATATCGCTATAGGGTAGAAACTATGGTATTTGCAACTTCTTCATTCTGTTACAGCACGAATTTACTCATTATTTTGAATGGTAAAGAAACGTAATGAGAGAGATATTTCACCCTTGCATTAGCTCAGTTTCAACTAAGGGCTGTTACATACTGCATCGCTGAGTTTTCTTAATATAAAGAGGCCAGAACGCTTTGTAACGAGTGAAACGATCGTATGTATTATAGAAGTGGTATAGTTATTGGCCATCGTTTAGTAATTGTAACTAGATACTTCAGAATAATTTTTGGGACAAGCTTTTCTAGCCAACTGTACTTTTTTTTATTTAGTGACCCCTTACAATGCTTAAAAACTTAGTCTCTTTGTAATAATGTTGAAAATCAGCTGTGTTTTCAGCAGCTTTGATGTATTCAAGTGCAATACAAACGTGAGAGTGAATTTAACTTTCATGTAGCATATCTGTATAACTGGGCCTTATTAAGGGTTAAAAAAAGGCTTATTTTATTTATTTAAACTGTACCAAGTCACTCAGTTCTTTAGGTACTCTTTCTATATTAAAATTGAACTGTTCATTTACTAAAGGGTAGCTAATAACTGTACCGCTTCCCCTTATTGGAAAACGGTCGCCAATGAACGCGCCTATACTGACCACAAACAACAGTGACGACCGCCACTATTAAAAATATGTATGGCCCCAGTCGTCACTTTGCTATGCGGCGACTATAGTCTTGGCCGAGCCACTGCAATCCCGCCGCTACCCCTCAAGCCGTAAAGGTCATTGTGCCGTGCTCACCGCGTCCCGTTCGCGCTTGTCCACGACGAGAATGGGCGGGTACTGGCGACACTCGCAGCCCATCTCCATCTGACGTCAGAGAGTCGTGAGTATACTGAACCGGTTTCAACCGGCTTAAACCGGTTACCTTAATTCACTAGTTTCAATTTACACTGGTGGAATATAAGAGGCTGGTATTGTTTACAGAAAAGTACAATAAATTACTTGACACGGGCGGTTACAGAGTGCTTTTTGACAATAAAAAAAAAACCTAAATAATCACAAGGAAAACTAATATTTATACATTTTGTTATCAATTGTTCCAACTACAGTTGAAGGCCCGGTCAAAGTCGAATATGACATGATTTCAGTTGTTATTTCTATTCGACAACGTCCAAAGTCCTCATATATGATAAATAATGCGATAAGAAAACGTTAAATATACGTTGACAGCTATTCGTGAACTTATATGACGTTTTTGTATGGGACGACAAGTCAACGAGGGTTCACCGTATTTTTGGTCACCAGCGGGCACCACTGGCGTTGGAGACTGCGTTCGAGGCGGTGATTGAAGGGATGTAGCTGTCAATGCCAAACCGCGCAAAATGGTCCATGTATGGAGTGTGGAGTCTTGGTAAGGAGCACAATCTTATATGGCGAAACATTTGAAAACATGTCCAGCGGATTTGAAAAGCCACAAAACATAACACACTTCTCATATCCGTTTTTACTGCGTTTTCGCCTCAGCAGCGCCATCTGAAGGCGCTACTGGAGACTATCCGCCTAGGTGGCTTGACACTTGTGGCGACCGCAGCGCCCCCAACCTACCCGATATGGTGTCCACTTTTGGGACTATAAAGATTGCGCTCTTTTACTTCAACCCTCCATAGGTCTATGTAAATTCAATTTGAATTTTTGCCTGGCCGACACCAACGCCACTAGCGCCTCTAGCGGATATGTGACCTTTATTGCCTTAATTATATACATGGTGGGTCAGAAAATATGGCAAATAATTAACCCACAGTATCAGCTATCGATTCTAAGTATATTGTATAGGTCTTTAATTTTTTTTGACATGGTAAAAAAAAAAATTTTGTATAGGATTCAGGCGTCGCTCACACAACCAATCCCATATAATTTTTTTTTTTACCAACTCGAAAAAAAATTAAAACCTATACAATATACTTAGAATCGATAGCCGATACTGTGGGTTAATTATTTGCCATATTTTCTGACCCACCGTGTATATCCTTCAAAGCCTTCGAATGTAGTTGAACTCTAAAACTGCTATTTTCTCGTCACTTTCCATAAATACAGGAAAGATTATACGTATTAGGGCCAAATCAGCCATAATTATTATTATTTTCTTGCAATTTTCTGTACATTTACTTGGTCACCTTTGGACATAGACAGACGGTCAAATATAGGAACAACCTGTTGGACCGTAGATAATGGTGGGAGTACTTACCGGATGCGGGTGGGGGAGGTAGGTGGGGGGTTGCTGCGCGGCCGCCGCCGCCGCCGCGACCATCGCGTACGCCGGCATCGCTGCCACCTGCGAATGGGAATATAGTAGTTTGTATGATTAGGGAGCAAAATGGTATTCTAAAATTAAAATTGATTTATTTTACCAAAATATTGGGATACAAAGATATTGAGACTTGGTCGTTCAGTAGGCGATGCCTGTCACGAAGTGACCAATTTCGGAATATTAATGCTACTATTGAGTCCTCTGCTACAAATTTAAAATTTAAAAATGTTGAAGTTTCTTAATAAAATTCTAATAAATAAATTCTACCGCAGGTGACGGATTGAATCCAGAGCGACGCGAAAGATTCAAGCTATGTTACAAAAGGTGTAATTTCGCAACCGTGTTGTACACACTGCTTTTTACTCTTCCTATGAGAAAACCAGTAGCAGCAGGGAGCAAAGTTATTCTGCCCTCTGTTAGCGAAGCAGAAAGGGAGGGAGAAAAATATTGCTGCGCGCCGCCCACGCCCAGCCCCAGGTGCCCGGCCTGTGGCCTGCGACCCTAGTGCCGCGGGTAAGACGGGACAGTTACCATGTGCGGCGGCGGGTGCGGCGCGGGGACGTAGCTGACGCCGGCGCCGACGACGCCCACGCCGCCCACGCCCAGCCCCAGCTGGCCCACCGGCGTGCCCGGCGTGTGGGGCCTGCAAAACAAAACAATCATTTCATTGTTCATTATTGTACGATGTTGGAACTGAGACCACAACCTTACTCCAGTCACACCCACACAAACTGAACGTAATCTGTACACTAAAGTATTTAAGCATGTTTATTACTTTTTGTGTTTGTTTCTTCTGCACATCTTAGTACAGAGCACCGCCTACCAATCCAGTTTGTTTTTCTTCATCTCTACTATCCAAAGGTTGTCCGGTAGAGATCGCTATTAAGCGATAAGACCGCCTGCTGTATGCCATACCTTTTTGTGTTATTACATAATGTCTACTGTTCCTTGATTGTGTGGTGTTCAATAAAGTATATTGTATTGTATTGTAAAATATTATCTTGTACAAATACGTGCGCGTGTGGTGCGACAGTGCACGTTCCTAACGGTTTTGCTATAGTAGACGCGCGCGTTCCCCGCGGGCGGGGTGAGGTAACTTGTGTTGGTGCGGGGCGGAGCGTGTCGCTACTGGTACGTAGTACCCAGTAGGTGTACTGTGATCCAGTGTAGATTGGATGCGGGACGCCTTGGACAGAGCTCATTGGCGTACATTGGGTGAGGCCTACGTCCAATAGTGGACTGCTGATGATGATGATCTATGTTCATTATTCTATCTTTTATTTTACTATATGGCAGTGTGTCTAATAACTAGCGATCATTGTATATTTCGTTAAAGAGGGTTTATCCGACAGTTGGCAACGTCGCTAATAGCTGTCAAATGTTTCGCTGTTTTTATAAAATTCTCAATATTGCTGAATTAAAAAGGAAGATATCATTCTATGGTTGAACGACGCGTCTCGTTTTATATTTGTTGGTTAGCCATTCAAATGATAAGATTACATTAAAATGCATGGAAACTGTGATGGAAAGTTATCAAAAGATATTATACTTCCATAATACTAAAAACTTCGTCTTCCTATGATAACCTATTGCAATCCATACTTAACGTTTTATTCAACCATAGAGCGATAATTCATGATTTCATATGCAGAAATCAATGAATACAGCGAAATATTTGACAGCTATTTGCGACGTTGCCAACTTTCGGAGTAAACCCTCTTAATAATGTGTGTATATTCCCCAATCCACAGTGGACGTGGCGGCCGCAGCGCCCACCGTCTCGTGGCGAGACGGCCTGTGCCCAGCGGTGGGTAAATAGGCTGGTGTGGGTGGTCGGTATAAGCATGCATAAGTGACCTGCTGGGCGAGGGCGTAGAGGGGCTGCGGCTGGCGAAGCTCTTGCTGGGTTGAACTCCTTGGCGTTGGGGTTGAGCGTGGACTTCTTGAGCGTGGCGGCCGACACCGAGACCCGCTCCAGGGCGGCGGCGGCCTCGGCGCCCGGGGACCCCGCCGGCGCCGGCGCGCCCATGCAAGGCTGGGGGACACGACAATAATCATTATCTATTGTCTAAAATTAATAATAACTCTGTAGAAGAAGTCGCGTCAGAAACTTGAA
>CAXARK010000327.1:0-18958 GCA_963971205.1 Aethes cnicana
GATTAAGTAGTTTTCGAAAAAACACCTAACTTGGTAGCGTAAAATTGCCCAACTTTCTATAGAAATTATACACGTTATTTCATAAATTCTATCAAACAAAACAAGTGTTCAATTATGAGTCCCTAACAATCTCGAAGGCATTGAAATTTCTGTGAATCTCGAATTAAAAGGGTGACCAAATGCTCTTTAATATTTGGACAGTCTCGTTTCGCAACTAATAAACCCTGAACGATATCTTAAATATCCAATTGTCTTTTTTTACCGATATGCTACAAGTGTGTTTATTAAGGTTGCCTACCTATGTATTAAAAAAACTTAAGGCCAATGTTAGAAGGCTGTTCTGGATGAACAATAATTACCACTCGATAAGTTCGTAATTCGGTGATAAATAAAAACTGACCTCGCCATCAAGATCTTATTGGTAACGCTACGTTGGGCAGATAGGTAAATATTCAGAAACATTGTAAGTTAAGAATAAGAATTAATTGTTATACATGATGTACCTACTTCGGCTTAGGCAAATAATTTTAATAAACTTGTTATAAATAATTCGTGGTAAAAAAACGCTATAAACTTTCGGTGTAATTTATATACTTACTATAATTAGGTATTACTAAGGTTCCAAAACTTCCAAACTACATACCTACCTACTAGATATTAATATCCACTTCAAATGTAAGTATACCTACGCAAACCATTAACAAAAGGGGGAGAGAAGTTCAAAAACCTAAAAAAAAATACTTGAACATGTCAGATTCAGCATAATTCGGCCCTCCATCATTGCCCTCTCGAGTCGACCCACAAAATACTTTTAAAGTAACCTACTATTTAACCCCAGGTTCAAACTGAGATTTATCACGTCCCGCGGGTTTGCTCGGCGAAGGGCTTCGTGATACATGCCCAATATGCAACACTCAACATCGCACTCCAAGCTCTCAAACATATGCGGCGCGCTCGCGAGTCACGAATTTAATCATTGTTGGGACATTGTAATGCAAATCCATTTAGAATCATAAATATCACCTTAAGGTTCGTGTCTATAAAGTATAAACGTTCACTTAGTAATATTAAAGTGAAAGCAGGAACGAAAAGCAATTCCATTTTCAACCCTTGCATGTGGAGCATGTGTGAGTTCTGTTACTGCAGTAGTCACTTTAATTATAAAGGTATAATCGCTAGCAGATAGCAATCGGATTATCGGTTCAGCTACTGATTATCTCGGCCGGAACTCCCCGAGATAGTATTAAGATCACCTATTCATGCGTCGGGTGCATTATCTCGTCAATCGCGTGAAAGGTTATAACTTTATAAAGTCCATTAACTTTGCATATCGCAAACATTGGCCCCGCCGTAAAATATCGTTTTAAATGGCAGCGCCGCATTCTGCCCGCGTATGGTTCTCGTAAATGTGTGTCAGTGTAAATTTTACACTTCAATAATTATTGCCCGCGGACTCCTTACTCGTATGAAAGAGGGGGCAATTCTAACAGTCATCTCGCTTTACGATCCATTTTCGATTTCTAAACGTGTTTATAGTGGACTTGATCATCTCTGCGACTCAAAAAGTTAGATTTGACATTTAATAACAAAACATAATAAGAACGTTCACAAATCACGTCGGTAATGTACTTTATACGACAGGTCTACCTCAGGCTGGAATTAGTCCAAGGAGTGGTTTTATACGTCAATTTTGTTTTATTGTTTCCTCAGTTTCGCGTATGTGCCGAGTGCTTGATTGCGCCATAATAGTCGTAGGTTGTAATGAAGGGGTGCACGCACTCACCGCGTGGGGAACGCCGCGAGGGGAGTTTCTGAACGTTTCCGCACTTGTCCATTAAGTACATTTAAAAATCAAATTTTGAACGAGCTTCACTTTTTTTCACTCATATGCAAAATTTTTGTTCTAAAAAATCAATCTTGATTATTGTTGACACAAATAAGTATACTCGTCTTTTTTCTTCAAATACAATATAAACTGCGATTAGCTTTGGTTTAAGAATTACCTAATCTTGGAGAGATTATTTTCAAGCGCTGCGGTTGGGTTTTATTTTAATAAGTGTTCATTTTTTCGTTTCCTCCGTCTCTGTATGTGAGCTTGATTATGGTTAATGGTGGCGCGTAAATGTAATAAGGGGTTGGCAGTACTGCAATCACAGTTGGCCTGCCTCATTATGTCCAGTTCAAGTTATCAAACAATTCGAAATTCAAAACCAATCATCAGTATATTCCTGTCCTAAACGCTGTGTAAAAAATAGCGTGTGATTAACATCTCAACTTTAAAACTATTAACGCGATGAATTGTGTTTAGCAGTTTAATTACTCATTAAAGCTTCGTGTGAGGCTTTTATGGTAAGAAGTTATTTGTTCCGTTAATGGCATTTTCAATCATTAACCTCGCCACGGTTTACTTTAAAGAAAAACCATAAAGATCTGATCGATTTCTCCTAACAAGAACGAAGGACAATTATTTGTATTCATTTGATAATTCCATGTTTTTCTATTGTTTACGTAAACCTTATGTTCAGACACGCGAGGTCTCAGACCATTGGGTACATGACCTTCTAGGATCTATAAAAAAGTTGAACTGTGCAGGCGACGACATTGGCACGGAGCGCTAGAAACCTGCGCACACGCAAGCCCAACAATAAGACAACTTTGTACTTATAAATCACATGTTTTCACTGATTAAAAAATGTGGGTATCCACCATACAAATGAATCTTTATGCGCACCTATAGGTACCCTAATAAATTATTAGCAATCTTCGGGCTCGAATCTCACTCATATTTCATTTAAATACCTCTATAGTTTGTAAGGTAGCATAAAAACATATGTTACTTAAGTCAAATATGACACGACCGACACACACCAACCTCTAAAATCGCCTGAATGTATGAAAAAAAATTACCTACATCCAATACTTACATTCCATCAAAGCAGAATCTAAATAAAAAGCAAACAAGTTTTCGACAAGACAGGTGGCGCCCTCTGGCCTAATTGCAACAGGACTAGGGTTTCCACATTCTAAAATGAAAAAGTCTTGTCTCCGCGCTATAGTAAGTCCTAGCATTTTGTCCGTTCGTGTGAAACTCAAATAATAAGTTTTCTAAAACCGGACGTACTTTTTTTAATTCAGAACGGTAGCGAATCAGTAGATTTCAAATAGGCACCTCTTTGATATTACTGCGGGTTCTGCAGGTTTTACTATATTGAATATCAAATACTCAAATAGATTCAGCAAACTTGAATAATTAAGTGGCCGCGAACTCGCGACTCGAAAAATTCCGAAATGTCCGGCTAATCTCGTACACATGGCAACCCTACAGGGGTGTCCGCGTCGCGTGCGCACCGCGAGGATGACAACGCGCGCATTTACATTCAATCGACTTGACCCACTGGCGAACATTAACACTTCGGATTATGGGAAACGTTTACATTTCTTTTAATAATTGCCCTTTATAATAATGACATGCATGGGCCTTGCAAAAATGATCCATAATAGTATATCTTGCGCAATTTGTCTTGAAATTATCGAAGTACAAAAAAGGTACTCTTTACCTTTTATTACTTCAAAGTAAGAATCACCATAGAATTCTAATATCGACAATTTGACAGGCCACATACATATTAAATTTATAAACCTTGATAATGAATCATTATTTTATTTCTAGAAAACATACTTACATACCTATTGATTTTTTTTGCTTGCGTTGTCATGCGTTGACTTAAATTTGCTTGAGTTAGTTGAAAGGAACAAGGGTGACAGGAGGACACTTCAGTTTCGCGAGTCTCGCATTTTGGCAGCATGTCGTCGTACATCAAACATCACATAATAACCCTCGTCGCTTTATTAACGGAACATAAGCCTTATGACCCACGGAAAAAGGTTTGGTTACCTTGAAAAGTGTTGACTTTTAAGACATATCGTTAATTTGCGTACGTTTTAATATTATATTTTCGAAATACTCGATATTATTTCATCTCAAAGATTGTGATCGTTCTGTTAGTGTCGTTTGAAATTGAAAGTGAAACTGAAGACATTTTCTATTTATTTTCTAACATTATTAGTGTTAGAAAATAACTGTCTTCAGTTTCACAAGTATCTACTGAATGATAATGAAACTGCAGGGATTGTTCTCTATTTCAGAGTATTGCAATTAATTACGATCTATTATCGAATGGATAAACAAAAAGGCAACTTTAATCGGTGCCAGTTATAATAGTTATCTATTAATAAAAGCCTGACTTACGTAAATTTCATATGCACACTCAAACCTTAAAATAACATATTTTGTGCATACAAATAATTGAGTTACGTTACCTACGTATTCATCTTATCATCTCTTTCATACCTAACTGATCTCTCACACCCATCTACGTACGAGTATACAGAGCAGTGGGACAAGACAAGCGTTAATTACCATTCTAATCAGCTATTGTGTTGGCCCCACTGTTTTTGTGACGTCTGCACACGACACGTGTACCTGTATGATGGGTAAGTTCATAATTGGAATGTCATTCGATTTTTGTATGCGTATGTGCTATTTTTAGTTTAGGGCAAGTTAGTTAATGGCCAGAGCTAAATTGAAATACAAAAAAAAAACAATTTTATTTTATGTTTTTGCGGCTTGTCGTGTCTGGCTGGCTATTCACGATGGTTGTTTCGATAGACTGCAGTGCCAATATACAAATACAAACGAAATATTGCATAAAGCTCGCAATACTCTAGAAACTCGGTGGGCGTATCGTGTAATGATATGCGTTATATAGTGCCACAATAATTTATGTGAACATTTCTATCCGCTGCAGGTGATTTATCTAGCAGGTGACTCGGTCGTGAAAGGTGAGAGCGGTGTTGCCACGTCGTGAGTTCGCTTTGACAAACAAAACGCACGCATTCGCATTGATTAAGTGATATGCATATTAGTTAATATCTGAAGTATGGTTTTATTTCTAAAACTTTACATTATTCTTTAGTATTAAAATGAAACACTTATAAACACCGTTCGACGTAAGACTTCATTCCAAATTCAATTAGTTAATATGTTATAGCTTCCTTATGCGAAACTAATTCTGGTTAAACTTCAAATGTTAAATCTTACTTTACTATTATTTTATTAACTCGGCAGTTATTTCATAGACGCTTACAAGATAAGCGCAAACTATTTAGCACCATCCAGTTTGACTGTTTCGATTAATTCAAAACAAAGTAAAACTGATTAGCATATGTTGATTTGATGAACGTATGCTAATGATTGGTTTTAGTAAAACTAATAAAAGATTCTTGTATAAAATAATTTACGAACTGGCCACCAGTTGATTACACGGGTGCGAGCATAATCCTATTACTGGCGCAGGTAATAGAGTCGTTTACATAATTAAATAGTTATTTAGTTGCTCATGTGAAATAGGTCGGTTTGACGCGAACCTGCTCATAGTATTCAATAAGTATAGCGGTTATTACAAATTACAATAGATCTCTCTAAATCAATCACAAGAGAACTGGTAACAAAAAACCGGCCAAGTGGGAGTCACACTCGCGCACGAAGGCTTCCGTACCATTATCTATAAAAATGGCAAAAATTCTATTATCTATAATACGGAACCCTAAACAAAATATGTCTGTTGTATGGGAGCCCCCTTAAATATTTATTTTAGTCCGTTTTTTATTATTTGTCGTTATAGCGTCAACAGAAATACATCATCTGTGAAAATTTCAACTCTCTAACTATCACGGTTCATAAGATACAGCCTGGTGACAGACGGACAGTGAAGCCTAAGTAATAGGGTCCCGTTTTACCCTTTGGGTACGGAACCCTAAAAACCACCAAGCACTACATTCTGACCATTTCATTCTAAATTATAAGGAAATTAGTAAAAACAGCATATGATCTGATATGAGTGATATAAGAAGGAAATTATAAATAAGTAATGTAAGAAAAACCTTCACTTCATGTTTATTTATTACATACTCTTGGTTTTTGAATAAGGTATATTTATATACCTACCTGAGTATGCCGGCGCCATCTATATTCACTACACAACAGTTGCAGTGGACTGTCCTGGTAATAGAATAAATCGTGGTGACATGAGCATATCGTACAATGCTAAACTGCCGTGATGTTTTTAATTTGAATTGATTTTCGCATTTATTAACGTTGAAGATATAATAAGTAGATACTTATATGTGTACAAAAAAAGTAATCCATACTAATATTATAAATGCGAAAGTAACGCTGTCTGTCTGTCTGTCTGTTACCTCTTCACGCTTCAACCTGCTGCTGGACCGATTGAGATGAAATTTGGCGTGGAGATAGTAGGGGTCCTGGGAAAGGACATAGGCTACTTTTCAACCCGGAAAGACGCATAGTTCCCGCGGGAATGCGATAACCGAATTCCACGCGGATGAAGTCGCGGGCAGAAGCTAGTATTAATATAAATGCTTTAATATATTTGTTTTCTTTCTTTACTCATTGCCCTATATACATATACCTACCTAATAACCTATTCATTCAGGCGAGGAATTAAATTAGGTACATTCATTTAAAATTGTAGGTCACTAAAACATCAACCAATTTGCTATTGCCTGATAAGATGATAAGTATTAACAAAGCAAGAAATAGTACATTATTGCAGAGGCCGCCAAGTAGCGCATTGCCGGACGAGTTAGTTAGAAGGCTGAGCGAAGCGAAGCCTTCTATTAGTACGAGTCCGGCAATCGCAATTGCGGCCGAGGTATATATAATGCTTTTCTCAAACAGCGAGGAAATACGTAAGGTCAGTCGGGGCAAATGCGCCAGGATGGGGTAAGTGCGCCTAACATAAATATATCGAAACCTATAAATATTACTCAACTAGTAGTTGGCTGTTTACAAGGCATGGGGCGAAATAAATTTAGGCGCACTTACCCCACATCAGTATTTACTACTTCCATGATCGTGGATGATTTGGCCATGGAAGTTGTACTTATTACCTCCATGGATTTGTCAGTTTCGGGGCAAGTGCGCCAGGATGGGGTAAGTGCGCCTAACATAAATATATCGAAACCTATAAATATTACTCAACTAGCAGTTGGCTGTTTACAAGGCATAGGGGCGAAATAAATTTAGGCGCACTTGCCCCTCATCAGTATTTACCTACTACTTCCATGATCGTGGATGATTTGGCCATGGAAGTTATACTTATTACCTCCATGGTTTTTTGTCAGTTTCTAGAGGTGTCTCAAATAGCAAGTGAATTCAAAAAAACACACACGACAATAATGTTTTTGCTGGCCAAGGCCGGCAATGGACAGCCTCGCGTCTTCTTTTTTTGAAAGTAACACAAACATTTCCGAGCATGTTTGAGAAAAAAATCTTTATTAGTACTTTTTTGTTTTTCACGTACCTACCTATAGCACCTCCAAATCTGAGTCGTCATTAACAGAACAGCGTTGTAGTTCCAATAATTTAAGTATGTACCCCCGACTGATTGACGAAAAGTGCTTCTACATTCAAACCGTCAGGGTTGCCAGCTAAAAAGGAGTGCACAGATTAGTGAATAGTGCGTCGTTACTCACGACGACAAATACACGCGGTTAATTGGAAGGACCGGCGCCGACGGCCGCCGTCCGCGCCGTATATTATGCACTTTACGACGTCCTCGGGTTATCAATAATCGCTTATTGAAAGTTATTTTAATGGAACACAGGCCGCTTTGATTTCTGTTCGAAACGCCATTGCATATTTGAACCTGGCAACCCTATCTAAGAAATTTTCGTTAAATCAAACATGACGACTCTGACAACGACCAAGCGTGAGTAGCTGCTGAATTGTACCTACTTAGTTTCATTAAAAAATCTCCGCAGTTTGAAGCAGCTTTGTTGCTGGACGGTTTGATGCAACTCAATTGATTTTATTCCCACCTCATGCGAAATGTGTGCGATCAAAATCATCAGTACCGTTTCATTTTTAACCAGATTCGAAAAAAAAAACTGTTATCCAACACGCAACCGGAACTCGAATCATATATTAGGTTTAATCTTATACGAATTTAATAACAAGTGATATGCGCGCGCCATTGTCCGCCCGGTCCATGAGAAAAAGCACTGCCCGATTTTTTGTTAGCGATAAAGAGGTGCCGACGAACAATCCCGAGCAAGATTGATGTGCATGCATGATCGTATCTGCCCGCTGTGCTCGCCGTTATTAAACGTATTACCATTACCACATACAGCCATAGAATCCGCTAGGACTCTGCCGGTAGCAATCCCCGACTCGTCACACGTTTGTAATTGATTCACGCCGTAAAATTCAAATTTTGAATGAGTATTCTGTGAATGAGAACCGAAATAAGATCACGAGTGTGTTCGGAAACGCTGCCTCTCACCGGCACAATGACCGGCGCATACGCCAGATCTCTCTCTCGATAAACACAAAAAACCCCACGAAAAAACTACATGTCATGCATCTACGTGTGCTAGTCGATTTCACAGCGACGGCCATGGGAATTGAGTGACGAATGGACTTTAGAAAGCAATTAAAATACATTGCGGGGCGACCGAAAAGCGCTACACATGAAATCGAAAGACACGCGCGCTTTGTGCTGCCACGACGTCCTCCGCCGACTCCCGAAGGCAAAAACCTCTCCGAGCTACCACGACACCGTTCCAAACCAACACTTTTATTCAACTCGCCCAAATTTACCGCCACTCATCACTCTCAAGATTTATTGACCCTTGAAAGGGATCCTTTACCACAGATAAATGTTGTTCCGCCGAAATCAAGGAAAATGCCTTTATAAAAAAACTTTTCCCGCTTCTGAACTTCGCAAGTCGCAACCTACTTAATGTAACGAAAAACGATACAAAAGGGGACGAGCGTCCGAAAGTGGACTTGATTTTTTACGGCCGCAAAGGTCGGTCCGGAAACGAAATCGGATTACTGATCCTGCGATTATAAAGTTCGGCAACCGCGGGAAACCGCAGTTCTGTGGCGACGCGTCGGCCGCGCTCCTGTACAACACCGGTGATCACTTTTAGTGGTTACTGCCAGTAAGAAATACACGGAATAACAAATTCTTCAAATTACTTAAAGAACAAGACTCAACACAACAGTTTGTTTTGCGAGACAACACCTGTACAGCACGACACAACTTAGAAGGCGCGCGGTGAAGCACATAAGCCGTTGACGCAAAGTCTTTTTTTGCTTAATCCATGCGCCTTCTAAGTCGTGTAAACCTGTACTTATGATGGTTATTATTGCAAGGAGACCTATGAGAGTCATTAACCAAAAACTACTAGGAAATAAGGGCATTAAGTTCTCGGTAAATTCATTACAAATGACGAGGTATCGCATGTTATTAACTAACCGGGCGCCTAGTGAGTCAGGCACATGAGTAATGTAACAGCGGAGAACAAATCAAGCTGCGGCCGCCACACACGTAAACAGCAATTTGGACGGAATCAATCTGAGCTTTTTCTGTATCGATAGCTCGATACGCTCCGTGATAAATAGACGCCCATAGACAATTTACTCTTTTGTATTCGATTGCATACCCGATCGTCCGGGTTTATAATTGGATATGAGAATAGACCATTCATGTAACTTTCCGTTTTGTTTACTTGAGGGAATTAAATTAAGTCGCAGCGCGAGCTAATAATTTTCCTGTACCACCGTCGAAGAAGAAACCATTACCTGCATTTGATTACGTGGAGACCAAAATAACCAAACCCAACTTTATTACTGGCTTCTTTTGATACTGAAGAAGCCTGGTTTTTGCTGAACACTAATTTTTGTATTATTTATGTTTCATTTCATGCTTAGAGAAAGTTTACTAACATTTAAAGTGTTCAGATCCAATCGATTTATTTTTATTCGTGCAGCTTTATCCACTTTAAATCGGTTCTTGAGAATAACCGCAATCGTTTTGGCTCTTTCACATGATAGATTACATACGCAACGGAAGCGAGGAATTACTGATACGATCAATAAAACCGCAGAGCACATACCTACCATTACCTACCTGCTGCAAGCGCGAGCAGCCTCCGAGGGAGTACAAATAGAACCAATTGTACAGTTGTAAATACGCCGCCGACACGTTATTACCAGATAATAAATTTAATAACGAAATTAATTAGGCGCCCGTTCCGATTTCTAAAATAACAATGAAGTTCGCGTTCGGCGCGTGAATGTCATGTGCCCAATAAATCGAGCATCGGCAAACGGACTCGCTGAATCGAGTGGTGAAGGCGCTTCACTATTTGGGCATAGACAATGATCGCCTCATTCGAGCGAACAATAGAAACCAGCCCGGGTTCACACGGGATGTAACATGGGAAGTTAACGAAAATACATTTCAATAGTTAATGCCCAAATTGGGCGAGCTTACGAAATTAACACGTTAGCGGTCGTTATTTAGTATTTGTATGGAATTCTCCCAGGCCGTGTGTGATTCAGCTAATGTGTTCTTGTTACTATCAAACGTGAACGCTAATTCGGAAACGGTGTAGTGTCATTATGAAATTACAATTAAGCCGGCAATTATGAGTCACACGTCATTGTTAGTCACGGGAATGGTTTTTATATGAATCTGCTGCGAGTCGCGAGCGTCTGGTCTGGTCTGGGCCAGCTCAGCCGTGTGTCACGGAGGAGGAAATCCTCGACGTTTCCCTCCCGTTTCGATCAAAGCAAAAATTTATCACTAACCGCACTAATTACGCGGTAATTCTCAAGTCGGCTTATAAATATTGAATCGGTGTTTACTAGTAAGTATTGAGCATCTACACCCTTATTTATGTAATGAGGACTTATATTGGACACGCGATGGCTCGAACAATGCAAGGATAGCGACCGCATCACCGGCCTAGACTTCTTTCCACGTTAATTGTTCCCCACATCGTCCCTGCGAGTCGCCAACAATGGATTAACCCAGTTAGCGGGTGGTTATGGCGTTTCGTCTCGATATCATTACGTATCCTTGGCGTGAGATATCTATCATGTGATCTATTGTACCTACGGTCTTAGATTAAAGCGATAATTAATGCTGATTCCATACGACCTAGATTCGGGTCCGCTCGATAAAGTTAATTTACAGTTATAGTTGTAAATCTCGTTGCAAAATAAACGGCGAGCACGCGCGGCCTGACCATAGACAACAGGGTACTCCCACTCGTGTGTCGGCGGCGTGAATGGGCCGTCACGTGGAGCACCCCGCACGCACGCGGGGCGCACATGCGTGACACGGGGGGAGGGCTTCTCAATGACGACAAGTTGTACACACGCCGCGAAAGGGTTGCCGAGTTCCCAACAAAGTTGCGGGTTGCTTTCGATTTCGACGCGTTGCATATATGGGGTGCGATCGATCGTAAACTTTGCTGATAAGTTGTTGCCGGCGCGAACTAGGTAGACGTGTTGCGAAAATGGTAGACTTTAAAAAATGTCGTGTCGAATCCGAACGTATTGCTTACTGTTTCGAAAATCATTGTTTATGGTCGAGCAATTGTGAGGGGAGAATTAGAAAGCGTCAAGTCGCTAGGTACGGCTAATTGACCGCAAGGTTTACTCCGTTCTGGAAATCGTGTGATATAATGAAATCGATCGGTCAGGCTCGAGAGGCGCCTGATATCTTCATGTCGTTTCATGTTTTTCTATTTCGCATTACACAAGCATTACGAGAACTGTGTCGTAACGGTAACAAGTCGTCGAAAACACGAAAAACGTAACTTGAATCCGTAAACGTGCATTTTTTACACTTATGCAGTCGAAAGTATACGAAATGGACTTGTGCCGTTGCAGGGATTGTTGATACGAATAAGAAAGTGACCATTTCTGTTCAGAGCAGCCGTTGGTGCCATGGCGGCCGGCCGAGCTCCCAGAAGCGTCACTTTACAGTAAGTTCACACCCAATAGATAGTACCTAGATGGGTACCCTAGTTATCCTTCCTCCCATTAGTACCTAACTACTAATTAATCTTCCTAAAATTCATTAAATAAGTACCATATCCGGAATGTTGTCAAATTCTATTTTAACTCATTTGTAAGCATAAAATGGATTAATGAAAAGTGCACTAATATTCGTTTAACGAATAAAAGTCATAAAACTACATATCTACATACATATCCTTGTATTCCGGATCCTATGTAACTCGTATAAATGGAAAAGTTTGCGTTTAGATGTAAACTACAAAATAACTGCCTCTTAAAATGCTTACTTGACTAGTCTTAACGATGATTGGCTTCAAGTGACATTCTGTTTAGAGCCTTATACCGACCCGATCTCTCCGGGCGCCATTTTTGAGCTATTTCCACCCGATACGAATGTGGGCTTATTGATTGTCGGTAATTATGCAAATAACGAGTATCGGCCGCTAACGAGTGCTTTAACGAGTGACACGAATTAACGGTTCGTTATGTATTCATACCTATAAACTATAAACCCGACCTGCCGTGTGTAACCACGCGTCGTAAAGTCTTTCCAATGCCGTGAAATACAATTAACGACAAAATGGCGCAGGCTCCGGCGTTTGATGACGGATGCAAGTCGATTTCACCGTTTAAAGCTTAAACCCACCCGTGTCACTGTTCAATCGGTTAAGAGATCACACTGAATGCGAGCACAGTAATGCACACGAACATTCATGCATAAAAATAACAATAAAAAGTTGATTTCAGACATACCTAGTCCATACAAAGATATTATACGAGTAATAATAATCATTCATTATCAGGCACAAGGCATATAGATCTTATGCCTTATGCCTGATATTAGACTAACATACCTACATATTTTACAAACTTAGCTTTAAACTTCACGGTGTATGGAACTCGACCTCTGAATGGCCGGAACAAAACCTTTCGGTCAGAACTTTCCTCCGTGGGGTTCGACAGGCACCACAGAAGAAGTGAAATTCACTCTGTGACGTGATTCCAACTGCTCGAACCTCAGAGACCGGTCTTTACTTCTACGAGCTCCTCCGCCTTCGTAGAGTAGTGCTAACGGGACACGTATCCTATAGCTACATCGTTGGTTTAGCGGGGACGTACCTAGTACAATCGCAAGACATGACACACGGCCACGGCCTATAAAAGCACGATTTCAAACAGAATTCGAATGAAGTATCAATGTTTGCGTGCGAGGACGTCAATGTGTGTGCGAGGATGTCTGTACACTTGTAAATGTGTGTGTACCACTACGCGGGCCAATGAATCACTCTCCATCTCCGGATGAAACAAATGACGGTAAGGGCGAGTTGCGTCTTGCGCGCCGGCTAGATTCGTGGCGGGTGATTCCGTGGCCATTCTGTACGTAGTAGGTACCGACTATTAAATATTCTGTGATAATGCGCCGCGTATTTAAGACTGGTAATATAATAAAAGGTAGCCCAGTGGTTTACCCTACCGCCTCTCATGCCGAGGGTCGAGTGTTAAATCTCGGTTCACACCTCTGAGAATTTACTCATTTACTTGCGAAATTTGAATAAAATCAACGGATTTTCGGCGAAGGAAAATCTCATGAGGAAAAATTTGCGTGCTAATGTGTAGGTACCTACAACGTGTAGTACTTATTTAATACACGTAATGAATAAAATAATGCGCGTGTAAATATTGTTATGCGTCTTTATTGTTTACAATGAATTACGAGTAATTATTAATTGCGTTGGTAAATGCTTACGCATCGTACGAGGAACATGTTTGAATATTCTTTTATTCAAACATTGTATTGGATGGTAGGTGTACGTATCTACATATTAATTGAACCATTCAAAACACATTCACAGTTCACACATAACATAGTATTTTCTTAGGTAATTATTTTATTTTATTTTTCTAGGCAATTTTTTTCTAGCACTTACAACCTAGATAATTTGGTTACTATATAATGCAGTGGTCTTACTTCTATCTATTCTTCTCTACTTATAATTACAGCAACATCCACGTTGCATCTCAATATTGCGCTGATGTTCTGTCACTAATCACAATATTCCTTACCTCTTGAACAAAATGAACAATACATCACAATTTAATTCATGTTCCACGTAAATCAGTTCAGTTAAAATGCGCACTCGGTATGAAAAGAAAGCCCGAAGACATTTTAGCGTCGCGTGGCTTCTGTCGGGCGAATTGAAATTACTCGTCTTGTTTCTTTTGCTGAAGGAGTTAGGAAATATAGAGCTTTCAATATGTCACGGGGAAATAGAGTATTACATATTTGAATTCATTACCTTCGGATAAATCTGTTGGAGTAGCGAGAATTGGGAGAGGTTATCCCATTCTAATTCAGTTGTAAAAAAAAAACTCCAGGTTCTTCAGGAATTCGGTAAGAGGATTCCCGCGGTAAATTTTCAGGATAATAAATAGTAGCCATCTATACGAGTAGTTGACCCGTGTTAAATCTACCCCCATACCAGTTTGTAGCAATTCTACTAGAAGTTTCTCAGTTAAAGCCGGACAATAAACAGAAAAAAAATAAAAATGATTTTTTTGTGTTCAGGTTTGTTTATAAAATCCCCTCGACTGATCGGTACCCAATAGGGAATATGGGAAAATTCTCAAACCGTATCTAAAGAGTTAGTAGGCAATTTTTCAATCTAGATTGCTTTGCTAGAAGTTGATTATGCTCGCACGATTTACCATTTAAGAAGTTTGGCCGTTTAATCCCAACTTGAACAGTTACAGTATATACCTACCTAATCTCACATTCGTTTCAAATGAGAGACGAAATCTAGCCATTTCAATGCAGTAAGAAGTATATTTAATTTGTATTGTATTCTAACCTAATATTTTCTACTCGATCTAATTTAATTGTAGTAGATCCCTTGGACTTGGGAGTAAAAAAATACGATACGCATAACTAACACCTTGTAACTAATACCTATGCTTTTTATTTTTTTTACCGAACTAGGTAGGTAGGTACCCTATATCTTATTAAATTTCAAAAGTGAATCCATTTACTATTATTAATACTAATTAAATTCTCTACGGTTTACGTCTCTACTGGTAATCTTAAATAAATGTGTAAACCTACTCTACCTGGCATATTCAGCTGCATTTAAAATTCGAACACCCATAAAATCGAACACTACAATCTTTGCAAATGTCATTGCACAGATAATAAAATCCCATATAGCACAGATACAATATACCTGTTACTCAATGCTCGCAGAGCTCGATAGCACAGTCGTAATAAAGCAAGCCGGTATCGATTCGGCTCAGGACACCTCGCTTATTTACATCTCGGAGACGGTATCTAGTCTACCTATAATGTGCTGTTTCTCAATTACCTTCGTACAGGTTGTAGAATGGGATATGAATAGACTAACGTTATGCCTACGTAATGAAATGAAACATAAAATTGCTTAATTTCAATGTTTGTTTGCATTTTAAACGGCCAGTACAATTGCATGAAGTATACTTATGTTATTTAGTTTTATTGCGAATATGAAATTGATAATTAATATAATAATAGCTTTATTGGTATACCTACCAGTAGGTCTGTAGTAAGTAGTCTAGCTGAGTGAGCCCCAGTAGCAGGCGTTAGAGTTTACTAAACATAATAGCGACTACTTTTTACAACGATTTTAGGTATTAGATCGTAGTGTAACTCACGACACTATGTAAGGAATCTTGCAAGCTAAATTTAACCAACTTCTAATTATCGTATCATGATGGAACTAGGCACGTATATGTAACTTGAATGACAATGCAATAATATGGTATATACCACCGATCTGATCTGATGATGGAGCTTGGAGGTGGGTACGGAAATGTCATAGCGTTGTTTTAGTTGTTAAACTATTAATTTACTGTAGGAAAGTCGGCTTATCATATTTCTCGAGGGTATTCGTAGATCTCTCAACATTTTTGTTAGGGATCAAAGCCCCGTACTTAGCATGACATCTGTCAAATCAAAGGGTTTGACAAACTAGTATTTTTTGGCAAAGTGCCTTGTAGCAGACGCCATTTGAAACAAAAAAAAAATAGTATTTTCACGTGACGGTCTGTAGGTAGGTACTGTATGAAATTTTGTTCATTCAGAGTTCGAGTTCGCGAGAAAAATAGTGGAAATAACATTTGTAATTGATAAATAATCGTTTAATTCATAAGTAGATATAAAGATGAATGAAAGTGTCGTTAGCGATTTAAATAACATAATTAAATTGCATTATCGATTTGTTTTGCGAGTATTTTAATAGAGGTTAATGGGTATGTCTGCGCGCCACCTGTCGCCAGAGACGGGTTACGCCAGCCCTTCCATTAAGTAATCTAATTATTCTCACATCTTATTAGTCTAATTGATATTAATTAAAGTCGTTAAAATTTCACCATATTAATTATTTGGTAAACAACTTGGTGAATTAAAGTAACACGTAATATGACAAGCCTAGCCCTCTAACTATTTACGAAACACGAATCGCTTCGGCTATAGTTTTAACAGGGGTGAGTTGCATCGAACCGTCAACGAAACTGATAATGATAATCTTAGGTTAGTCATGTCTAACTAAACAAGCTTTTGTCTAGGTAATATTTCTATTTAGTTCGTTTAGTTTATTAGGCCATTAATTTATAACTTTTTACTATCTATTAGACAGAGGTATTTTTTATGCCTACTGTGTTTAGGGCACTTAAAGTGGTGTTTAATCGTCAAATCAAATTGATACTTTGTAACAGTTGTAATGATCATATAGTTTTGTTTAGAATTCAATATTATGTTAAATAAACATTGAAAATAAAATCTAATCTTAAGAGGATAAGAAGAAATAGCCAGTTGTGTTTGCAGATAAAAGTGAACGCTTGGAACTAGTAGCGCCATCTAACGGCGAGTAGTGGGATTACGAGGCGCCTTTCACTTGCTCCAACTTTATATGACCGCGTACGCGGGCATTATTATTATTTTAATTGCACAGTAAATGGCAATGGTCGTTCATATTTTATGTGATTGGTTAGGTAACTTCAACTATAATATAAGCTACACGTTCATTGAATGATTGAACACAACGGAAGAAGTGTGTAAATCTACTTACGAGTAGAACTGTTAAAAATAAAAACGTTCACCATGTTACGTTAATGTGTATTATGTTCACTCGTAGACTAAGGCCCACTTGCACCAAAGCCGCTAACCTCGGGTTAGCATCTAACTCTTGTTAACTCGATACAACTAAACCTAAGTTAAGAAGCCAACCCGAGGTTAGTGGCTTGGTGCAAGTAGCCTTTACTTAAACTATCTGTTTATTTTCCATACTTAGTCTATCGTTATCATTGTAAAAAAGTTTCTTATGAAATGAATGTAAGTTCAGATCTTTCAGATCTGAACTTACATTCATAAGTTTCATAACATACCCATAGGCAGGGCTGTACCTATCCTGGAGTCACTGATATTATACCTACATTAGTTAGTCCCAAAGCACAGTATATCAAATATGTACTTTACTTAACTATCCTACCAGTAGCAACACTTAGTACCGCCCCGCACTGTAACAGGTTACCTCACACCGCCCGTAAAGAACGGACAGTTAGGTATATTCCATATTCCATAGCAAACCGTTCAGAACGGGCAATCACGCACACCGTATTTTAGTGTGCAGTTTAGGGTCCGTTTGTTTGGAGTGTCGCTATGCCCAAAGTCAAACTAACAGCACGTGTGTTTGTTCCAGTGTTCGGAATCGACTCCCCACTGGGCCTGTTCCCGCCCGGCATGGACAAAATGTACCCCCTCATGGACGTGGAGCACCGCGGGCCCCCGCTAGACTCGCAGCTCTTCACTAACGTCAAAAAGAAATGTAAGTATCACCACAGTATACCTAATAGGTACCACGTACCAGTAGCGACACGTACCCCTCACTTCGCCCGCGGCGAACGCGCGCCCGGGAAAGTGCACTGAGTCATGGTCGGCCGTGCTGACAAAACTTTACAATACGAGTAGGTAGATCGCGCGCGCTCGTTCCGTCTACCAACCCTAAATAGGTTTACGCAGACACGGGCACGTATTTGTACACTATCTTATATTAGTGTGTAGATTCGGTTCCATTTGTATGGTGAGTCGCGGGTGTGGTCTCACTGTTGCGACCTATAAATCGCCTCTGGGCCTGTTCCCGCTAGCGTGGACGAGCAAAGTCACGAACGATTATACTACGCCAAAAAAATTACCTCTCGCCTCTAATAATTCAAATGTCTCGTCGGAGGTGTCCAGTCTTTCCATCAGGTGGACATTTTGCTTGTTTGTCAGGAGTAAAAAAAAAGCGTGACCTTTCCGTTTTATAATCATTTGTATGTATCAAATCAAATCAATTTATGAATGTGTTTAACCTGCGAATATAAAGGCTGATTTAAAATGACTCTTAGATAAAAAGAAAAATAGTAAATTAATCTATTGCAATTCGGCTCAAGTTTTAAATATCATTTCTTTTAGGGGTTTAAATTAAGAGTATTCTAGCCTAGTCCAAATTCTAATTCAATCATTTATTCAGCAAATTGGAAACATACGGGCACTTTTATACCTAGAAAATACATTGATTTCTGTAGAAAATTTAAATCTGATAAATTGACAACGACATCTCCAGATTTATCAGTCAAAGGCTCGTGTGCTGAACAATGCATGCGAGCAATAATAGCACGAAGTTCGCCGTCGCACCGCACACACGGCCGCATCCAATGCCAGCTTTGTTTCCCGGCCAATGTTTATTAAGACGATCTGATAGCGTATCGCGACGTGTGCCGTGAATGCGCGCGGCACAATGCCGCCGCCGCCCATCACCATGCATGTCGCCGCAGACATCCAGCGATCGTTTCAATCGAACATGTCTTTAATTTTCCAATCGCGTGACCCGCCGGCCTCTATTAAAAGAAAACTAATTTCCATAATAAAAATATCATTCCAATTGTAATACGACTTTCGTTTATCTGATCGGTATCGAGTTAACGTAGAATTATAAAAGCATAAAGTTACGCGATGTCGCCGCACATGCATGTCCGCTTCTTTAGGCG
>CAXARK010000328.1:5000-44951 GCA_963971205.1 Aethes cnicana
GGTTCTCTCCCCTCAGCATTACAGCCACTAGGCTGTGCGGGGAGAGATCTACAATCCCGGTTGCTGTGACCAGGTCCCTCCTTTCATCCTCCCATTTCGGACACGACTCAATAGTGTGTCGAGCCGTGTCCTCCTGATCGCCACATTCGTGGCACCGCTCGTCCACCTCCCGTCCAATCCGGCACAGGTATCGGCCGAAACACCCATGGCCCGACAATACCTGTGCCAGATGGTAGGACACCACCCCGAAGGTTCGGTCCAGCCACAACTGGAAGGAGGGCAGTATGGCCGCTATTGCGTGCGCACCATATGGCTCGTCCTCCAGCTCCTCCTTCCATCGATCCCGCATCCGTTCCGCCGCACGGCGGCGGACTCCCTCCACTTCATCCGGGGCTGGATCCCCGTCCCGGACCTCCGACACCCCACCCTTTTTGAAGGAGTGGACCTCCGACAAGACTTGCGCGTCCAACTCCCAGGGCGGGGTTCCTGCCATAAGGCAAGCCGCCGCCCACGCCACTGTAGTATAGGCCCTCACAATTCGGAGGGCCACAACTTTTTGGGGCCGCCGAAGCTGGGCCTTGTTTTTCCGGCCCAGTTTGTCCGCCCATATGGGGGCCCCGTAGAGCGCCATGCTCCTGGCCACCCCAGCATATAACCTTCTGCATGGCGCTTGTGGTCCTCCCACATTGGGCAACAGTCGGCTCATCGCCGATGCAGCCTTTATTATTCGAGGAGCAAGTTGGCGGAAGTGCTCCTCGAATTTCCACTCCCGGTCGAGTATGAGGCCCAAATATTTAATGTGGGCCTTCAACTCGACCACCTCACCACCCACGACTATGTTGGCTCCCGAAGGAGGCCGCCACCCCCGCCCCCCGAAGACAATGGCTTTCGTCTTCGGGAGGGAGACCGTAAGGCCCAACCGGCTTATCCGCTGGACCATCAGGCCTGTAACCTAACCTAACCTAACCTAACCTAACCTAACCTAACCTAACCTAACCTAACCTAACCTAACCTTTTTTTTTTTTTTTTTTTTTTGTTATCCCGGGGGAAATCCGTTATGGATTCCACTGGCGATGGGAGTCACCAGTGGATATGTCCGACTCTCACGGACTAAAACCCCCGGGGTGTTCCGCCGCTCGCATTTGGACGTGGTCCCGGGAACGCTTTTGCACACCTCCGGTACCACGTCTGCGGTGCCCTTTCGGGCTCAACTCCAGGGGAGAGGGTATGACCCTCTCACCCGCACCGCTGAGGATCCCTGGAACACTCAGGGACCCTTTCAGCCCAGGACCTCATGTGGCAGACGACGAGACTCCCATCCCATCGCCCACCGGTCCACATTACGGTGGTTGCATCCGGCCTGCAAAGGCCCGACGCCGCCGTCCTGTTCTTCTGCGACGCTGTGGGAGCGCATTTACGTCGTCCTCCCGCTCACGTTCTGCTGCTTCTTTTGCGCCCATCACCTCTTCGCTGAAGGTGACAACGGCCGCCCACGCCTCCTCGCTGGTAACCATTTTGGCTATAATACTCGGCAGCGAGATGTCTCCTCCGAGTGCTGCAGACAGGCGGGAGCGAGTTTCCGCCCAGGCTGGGCATTCCTCGCGGGTGTGCACCGCCGTATCTACGGCTGCGCCACAGTGGTGGCATAACGTTGTTGGCTCTCTATGGACCACATCGCACAGGTATCGACCAAAACATCCATGTCCGGTAAGAATCTGCGTGACATGGTAGGATGCTGCGCCATGCTTACGTCCGACCCATTGTTTCAGAACAGGCCGAACGGCAGCAATCAGTTCCCGGCTAGTTCTGGCTTCTTCAAGCCTCTCCGCCCATTTGTCGATGAGGTCATCGTGCACCTCCTCTCGCCACTGCTGGACCTCTCGTGGATGAGGCCGGTTGCCATTTTCCCGCTCGGACAGGACTCGCCAGTACACCCTAGAGTGCACCTCGGCTTCCAGGTCCCATGGCGGGGTGCCAGCAAGTATACACGCTGCGTTGTGTGAGACTGTGCGGTACGCTCGAGCCGCTCTTAGTGCCATTACCCGCTGCAAACGTTGTAGCAGGCAGGCATTGTGCCTGTTTAGGGCATCTGCCCAGATCGGCGACCCATATAGCACCATTGAGCGCACAACACCAGTGAACAGGCGCCTGCACATCCCTCCTGGTCCGCCTATATTGGGCAGAATCCGACCAAGCGCTCCGGCTGCAGCCAATACTTTTGGATATAAGCGCCGGAAGTGCTCCTCGAACTTCCATCTACCATCGAGGACAAGTCCAAGGTACTTCATCGTCGACCCGATGGCGATGGAAGTCCCACCCACTGTGATAGTCGCTCCTGGGGGCGGCGCATTTCGGGGTCCGTGGAAGACTAGGGCCTCAGATTTGTGGAGGGCCACCTGTAATCCCAGTGCCCGAATGCGATGCACTACATGGGCTACCCCAGCTGTTGCAATATAAGCCGCCTCTCTGTGGGTACTGCCGCGGGCCGACACGAGTGTATCGTCAGCGTAGCACGTCACGCTGACTCCTCGCAGAGTGGCCCCGCGGAGAACCCAGTCATAGCCAATATTCCACAGAAGCGGGCCGAGAACCGAACCCTGTGGAACACCGCACGACATTTCCTTCCTTTTCCAACCGTCCATGGTTGGGTAGGTAACCGCTCTGTCCGTGAAGTAGTCTGCGATAGTTCGCTGTAGGTAATCTGGCACGCCATGGTATTGCAGCGCGGCCTTGATGGTTTCCCAGGGTAGGCTGTTGAAGGCATTGGAGATGTCCAGCGAAACCGCCATCACCACCCCGCCCTGGGCAACTCCTTCTTCAGCGTTATCCCTAACTCGGCAAATGGCGTCTAGCGTAGAGCGCCCATGGCGGAACCCAAACTGCCACTCACTCAAGCCTGGCTCCATGCTTTTGACGAGACGCGCCGCGAGCACACGCTCAAAGAGCTTGCTCATCTCGTCAAGAAGCACGATTGGACGGTAGGCCGACGGCTGATCGGGCGGGCGTCCTTCCTTCCGCAGGAGCACCAGCTTTCCCGTTTTCCAGCGACTGGGAAACCGACCCTGAGCAAGGCATAGGGAAAACAGGGCCATAGTTCTTTGACCTGTTTCGTTCATCACGAGAGACACAACGCGCCCCGGGATACCGTCCAGCCCGGGGGCCCTATTTTTTAGACGGAGTTTTAGCAAGGCCGCTCCGAATTCCGCCTCCGTGACAGGGTGCATTTCTTCCTCATCCTCTGGTGGTCCAGCGTTAGATGTCATCGCTGGTGGCACAAATTCTCCACGTTCGGGGAACAGTGCGTCCACCACTCTTCCAAGGAGTTCTGGCTCAAGACTGCTGGTTAGCGGGGGTGCCCAGGGTCGGAGTTTCTGCCTCACGACACGATACGGGCGTCCCCAAGGATCTCTATTGAGGGTTCCCAGCCATTCCTCCCATGAGGATTCCTTAGCCTTAGCGATAGCCGTCTGTAGAGTTAAGCACGAAGTCCGGTAGACTTCGTAGAGCGTATTCTCTTGAGCCGAATTACGCGTGCGCCTTCTCCTGCAGCGTGTATATTGGCGGCGTGCTGCCACACAGGCATTCCGCAGGTCACGGAGTTCTGGGCGCCACCAGTATACTCGGCGTTTTGGAGCACAGGGTTTGGCTCTCGGCATTCCTGCATCGCATACGCGGGTGAGGACAGAGTTGAGCCGCTCTGTCTCGTAGTCTACGTCATTTACTGGGCCTGAACCGGTCCCCCAGGACTCGACAATGGCCGCTTCTTTGGCCAGACCTTTGTCTAGACGTTTCAGTACCCAACGCGGTCCTTCCCCAACAGACGATCTATCATCGACTACCGGAGTAGAATGTAGCGCTGAGAGATCGAACCGAATGTACCGGTGATCTGCCAGTGTCTCAACGTCTACTTCCACTTTCCAACCTTGAACACGGCGGGCAAGGGCGTTCGATGCAAACGTGATGTCGATAATTGATTCACCCTGTTGCCGCACGCAGGTGCTTTCTGCGCCAGTGTTGAGGATGACCAATCCTAGCGAGGCTGCCCACGCCTGCAGCTCCGCTCCCCGGACATCTGTCGTTGAGGATCCCCATGCCGTAGACTTGGCATTGAAATCCCCAGCGACTAGTACCGGGGTGGAGGATGCCTGCGCAACCAGTGTACCGATTTCTCCGAGCATTTGCTCAAAATCGGCAAAGCTTCGACTGGGCGCAAAGTATACTCCCACAATAGTCACACCACCGGAATCTGCCAGAACATATCCGTGGCCCTTCCTGACTCGCCTAAAGGATTGTGAGTTGGCCGTCGCCGGAGCGATGATGGCCACCACTTTGTTATGGTCGGCGACCCAGTCATCCCGGCAAGGAACAAAATAGGGCTCCGACACAACCGCCACATTTATATCCCACTCTGCTATAGTTTGGGCTAAAAGATCTTGGGCCCTAGCAGAGTGGTTTATATTCGCTTGGAGACATTTTAGCGCCATGTTGTTAATGTGCGATGTCCATAGAATCCGCCTGGGTGGTCGGTTGGGATGGTTGGCTGTGACTTGAGTCTCCACCACCCTTCCTCCCAACCACTCTTTTGCCCTTTAGGGTTTTCCCCCCAGAACATCCCTTCCCACCTAGCGAGTGCATTGCAGCTTTCTCAGGTGTCGAACACAAAGCACAGGTTGCATTTGCGGCGGTGCAGAGACGAGCTTTGTGCCCGTGTGCCCCGCAGCGGAAGCAGACGTTGCTGCGATCCACCTCCCCCCTACATTTGGCTCCGACATGACCAGGCTCTAAGCATCTGTAGCAGCGCAGAGGCCTGTTATCGAGTAGCACCACCCGAGCCGAGATCCACCCTACTTTTAGCCGGCCGACCTCTACCACCTTTTTTGCAGTCGCTACAGGGCAGCTCAGCCAGAGCGACCCAGAACCATTTGGCCTACGGGAAATTATGCCAGGTTTTATCGCTTCGGGGGTGCAGCCACCTAAGCCAGCTACTGCAGCCACAACTTCCTCCACCGATGCTGAATCGTCGAGCCCTGTGATGCGGATTTCGGCACTTTTCACCGGCCGGTGGACGTGAACTACATCACTACCTAAAGTTTCACGCAGTTTGGTTGCTAGTGCTTCAGCCGACTTCTCTAGCTCTGGTGTTTCAGGCGGAAGCACCAACATGCGTGCACCCGTCGCCGCTACGTGGAAGCGCAGTCCTGGGATGTTCATCTCTTGTATATTAATGCGGCTTTTTGCCTCTGCGAGGACCTTGTCGTATTCCCAACCCTGCTCTTTAGCGCCTGGCTTGAGCGTGAGGGTCACAGCCGCTGTGTTAGGTGGGCGCAGTTTCCGCTTACGGGTCTTCTTCTTAGTATTTTTTGGCCCCAAGGTCGGTTTTTTCGAACTGGCCTTTTTCGCCGCCTTTTTGGCCTTCTTACTGGCAACCGTGCTCCACGCTTCACCTGTAGCTCCAGATGTTGAGGCCACTGGTGTTGCTTGCCTCGTAGCAGCTGCTTCTTGCGCAGCCAAAGTTGTACGCCTGGGCCGATTCTTTTTTTTATTGGACTTAGCGCCCAAAACTTCAAGGGTAGCAGTGACATCGGTGGCAGGAATTGTAGCCGCTGGCCCCATGCGCTGGAGGTGAACATTCGGCTCGCTGCGTGCGACGGGCTGTGAGGCCGCAATTCTCTTGTCAGCGGCCAACGGGGGCCGCATGCGCGGCTCAGGCAGTAAACGACCCTCGATTCCTTCGAACCGTGCATTCAACATCATGCCAAACTGTTCGCGATTGGAGCGCGAAACTTCCTCCATGAGCTTGCGTATGTCGGGCTGGGCATCCGCTACAGGCTGTGTGCGCAGCTGGGCAACCTCTCGGCGCAGCTCAGCTAGTTGCCCAGCGAGCTGCGCGTTTGCCGTTTCCAGGCGAGCAACCTCTTCCGTGATTGTAAGAGATCTCAATTCTGCAACGGCCCCCCTGATTGAACTCGCAGCAGTCTTAAGAGCCCGGACAAAGGTCCCCTTCAGGTTTCCCGACTTTTCGGCAACCTGCATCACGACATCGACAGCCTGTTGCACCGTGGTGCTCAGAGAGGCCGAGGTTTGCGCCAAGTCTTCCCCTTGTACTGAGGCCTGTCGGGTTCTAAGTCGTGCAGCCCTCTCTTCTATCTCTGCTTGAGCCGAGCGGCTATAAGCAGCAATCTGCTCTTCTGCCTCGAGGCGCAGATCTTTAGTCCTCTCGGCATTTAGTTCGGCCTGGTACTTTCCCCAGCCCACATATTTCCCGGTAGTGGCCGGGCGTCCTCTTCCCCTCTTTGGTGAGGGCGTCTCACTTTGTTTTGACTTTAAATAGCCTGCACCACTAGCCTGAAGAGAACCTACGTCACTCTCTGAGTCGGAGCTTTCAGCAGGCCGTTTTCCTCTTGTCTGCCAGTATTTACCGAGGGTTTGGGCTCCAGAGTCCCCCGATTTAATAGTCTCCATACTGCAGACCGAGGAGTCCGACTCGGAAAGCCGGACTATCCGGACTACAGGGTCCATGTTCGAGCCGATTTTATTGGCTTCAGTGCGCGCCAACTGGGCACCCACTTCCACCGCCGTCTTACAGTTAGCCTCAACGCAGCTAGGGTCTAAGGTTTCGACGCGCGCTATCGGGGCGCCCGCCTCCACCGCCAAGTCAACAGTATCCATTTGAATGGAATCCAGGTTCGGAGCCAAGGTCGTCGTTTGGCCCTGAGAAGGGCCGTGTTTTCGCAGGTTGTAGACTGCGGAGCGAGTTTTGCCCCCCCCAGAATACGAGGGGCAGGACGCCGCCGAAGCGACGCCGAGGGATTCTCCGGTCTGACCGGTACCCTCCTGGGGTATATTCTTTTTAGACTCACTCATGTTTGTGCTGTTATCCTCGACACTCGAGCTCTCTTTTTTTTTTAAAGGGGGTGAGCTCCCCCTTGGATTTTTTAGAGAGGTTGTTTCCTCGCGGCCCCCGAAGCGGCCCTCGTTCCCGACACCTACGGGTCGGGATTACGAGTGGACCGGCGGCCCAGTAATAATACTGGACACACCGCCCCCACCGACAGCATCCCTCGCGAGACGCCGTCAGTGCTCCCTCCAAGCAGGCCCGTTAGGGCTTCGCCGAGGTTGTGCCGCTCTTAGTCTGGCCCCTCCCCTCAGGACTTTCCGGTATGGGTAACCCTATCCGGCAAAGTACAACTGAGGATCATAAGGGCACGCAAGCCCCCCCACCACGGCAAGGTGGCAGCACAGTCGGGGGGGAACCTACCTAACCTAACCTAACCTAACCTAACCTAACCTAACCTAACCTAACCTAACCTAACCTTTTTTTTTTTTTTTTTTTTTTTATCGGAGTGGAAATGCATTACGCATACCCCCGGGCTGGGAGAAGCCACGGGGGTTATGTGGGACTCTCCCACCTCGCCCCGACCCCGAATGGGAAGGAGCTCGGCGGGCCTACCCACTAAAACCACTCCGGCGTTTCCGCACTGCCGTTAATGGGGACGCCATGGGATCGCAGAGCATTCGACCACGACGCCCCCCGGCTTGCCCAAAAGGGCACCCTCGCCAAAGGACTTCTCCCACGGGCGACTAGCCTTTCGGCCCATCACCCGAGTCCCGATCGGCGATCAACTGGGTGAAGGAGAACCGCTCCAGCCCCCAGTCGACCGCCGACAAAACACGTATCGCCCTGAAAAGGGCAACACCCACCAATCGGTTGCGCAGGGAGCAGGCGCCATAGGCCCCTCTGGCCGGCATCCCCACTCCCCACACAACCCCCCCACCACTGCGCCCCTATAAAAGGGGACGCACCCTCCCCGGGAGCCCAGTCGCCAGGCGACCGGAGCCCCGGACGCACCGCCCCTAAAAGGGCAGCGCACCCACCCGGCCTCGTCTGCTGCGCCCTTTGCTCAGGTCAAAGGGACGCGCAGAGAGGCCCTCCCGTCGGATCATTGGTAGCACCGGTAAGCAATCCCTGCGAACAGGAGATCGCTTACCGTTGCCTCCAGGGCGCACCGGCCCGAACTCTACCCTTTCCCCTTGATCGAAATCAAAGGGAAGTGGTAGAGCTCAGACACACGAGGAGGTTATCCGACCTGGCGCCCCAACCTAACCTAACCTAACCTTTTTTTTTTTTTTTTTTTTTTTTTTTTTTTTTTTTTTTTTTTTATCGGAGTGGAAATGCATTACGCATACCCCCGGGCTGGGAGAAGCCACGGGGGTTATGTGGGACTCTCCCACCTCGCCCCGACCCCGAATGGGAAGGAGCTCATGGCGGGCCTACCCACTAAAACCACTCCGGCGTTTCCGCACTGCCGTTAATGGGGACGCCATGGGATCGCAGAGCATTCGACCACGACGCCCCCCGGCTTGCCCAAAAGGGCACCATCTCCAAGGGGACTTCTCCCACGGGCGACTAGCCTTTCGGCCCATCACCCGAGTCCCCATCGGCGATCAACTGGGTGAAGGAGAACCGCTCCAGCCCCCAGTCGACCGCCGACAAAACACGTATCGCCCTGAAAAGGGCAACACTCACCAAGACGGTTGCGCAGGGAGCAGGTGCCATAGGCCCCTCTGGCCGGCATCCCTGCTCCCCACACAACCCCCCAACTCCGCACAAGCCCCCACCCCCCAACACAACCCCCCCACCACTGCGCCCCTATAAAAGGGGACGCACCCTCCCCGGGAGCCCAGTCGCCAGGCGACCGGAGCCCCGGACGCACCGCCCCGAAAAGGGCAGCGCGCCCACCCGGCCTCGTCTGCTGCGCCCTTTGCGCAGGTCAAAGGGACGCGCAGAGAGGCCCTCCCGTCGGATCATTGGTAGCACCGGTAAGCGATCCCTGCGAACAGGAGATCACTTACCGTTGCCTCCAGGGCGCACCGGCCCGAACTCTACCCTTTCCCCTTGATCGAAATCAAAGGGAAGTGGTAGAGCTCGGACACACGAGGAGGTTATCCGACCTGGCGCCCCTAACCTAACCTAACCTTTTTTTTTTTTTTTTTTTTTTTTTTTTTTTATCGGAGTGGAAATGCGTTACGCATACCCCCGGGCTGGGAGAAGCCACGGAGGTTATGTGGGACTCTCCCACCTCGCCCCGACCCCGAATGGGAAGGAGCTCGGCGGGCCTACCCACTAAAACCACTCCGGCGTTTCCGCACTGCCGTTAATGGGGACGCCATGGGATCGCAGAGCATTCGACCACGACGCCCCCCGGCTTGCCCAAAAGGGCACCATCTCCAAGGGGACTTCTCCCACGGGCGACTAGCCTTTCGGCCCATCACCCGAGTCCCGATCGGCGATCGACTGGGTGAAGGAGAACCGCTCCAGCCCCCAGTCGACCGCCGACAAAACACGTATTGCCCCGAAAAGGGCAACACCCTCCAATCGGTTGCCCGGGAAGCAGGTGCCATAGGCCCCTCTGGCCGGCATCCCCACTCCCCACACAACCCCCCCACCACTGCGCCCCTATAAAAGGGGACGCACCCTCCCCGGGAGCCCCGGACGCACCGCCCCGAAAAGGGCAGCGCGCCCACCCGGCCTCGTCTACTGCGCCCTTTGCTCAGGTCAAAGGGACACGCAGAGAGGCCCTCCCGTCGGATCATTGGTAGCACCGGTAAGCAATCCCTGCGAACAGGAGATCACTTACCGTTGCCTCCAGGGCGCACCGGCCCAAACTCTACCCTTTCCCCTTGATCGAAATCAAAGGGAAGTGGTAGAGCTCGGACACACGAGGAGGTTATCCGACCTGGCGCCCCAACCTAACCTAACCTAACCTAACCTAACCTAACATAACCTTTTTTTTTTTTTTTTTTTTTTGTTATCCCGGGGGAAATCCGGTATGGATTCCACTGGCGATGGGAGTCACCAGTGGATATGTCCGACTCTCACGGACTAAAACCCCCGGGGTGTTCCGCCGCTCGCATTTGGCCTAACCTAACCTAACCTTTTTTTTTTTTTTTTTTTTTTATCGGAGTGGAAATGCGTTACGCATACCCCCGGGCTGGGAGAAGCCACGGAGGTTATGTGGGACTCTCCCACCTCGCCCCGACCCCGAATGGGAAGGAGCTCGGCGGGCCTACCCACTAAAACCACTCCGGCGTTTCCGCACTGCCGTTAATGGGGACGCCATGGGATCGCAGAGCATTCGACCACGACGCCCCCCGGCTTGCCCAAAAGGGCACCCTCGCTCGCCAAAGGACTTCTCCACGGGCGACTAGCCTTTCGGCCCATCACCCGAGTCCCGATCGGCGATCGACTGGGTGAAGGAGAACCGTTCCAGTCGACCGCCGACAAAACACGTGCCGCCCTGTAAAGGGCAACACCCACCAAACGGTTGCGCAGGGAGCAGGTGCCATAGGCCCCTCTGGCCGGCATCCTCACTCCCCACACAACACCCCCACACCACACACAATATCACCTCCCCCCAACACTACCCCCCACCACTGCGCCCCTATAAAAGGGGACGCACCCTCCCCGGGAGCCCAGTCGCCAGGCGACCGGAGCCCCGGACGCACCGCCCCGAAAAGGTCAGGTCAGGTCAAAGGGACGCGCAGAGAGGCCCTCCCGTCGGATCATTGGTAGCACCGGCAAGCAATCCCTGCGAACAGGAGATCACTTACCGTTGCCTCCAGGGCGCACCGGCCCGAACTCTACCCTTTCCCCCTGATCGAAATCAAAGGGAAGTGGTAGAGCTCAGACACACGAGGAGGTTATCCGACCACCTAACCTAACCGGCGACGACCATGGTGGAACAAGACACTAGAGAAGGACAGGAAAATAACCCGAAGAGCACTCAGAGCAGCCCTCAAAGGGGGTAGCGAAGAGAGCTGGGCGAGTTACAGAGAGCTAAGAAACAAATATAGTAGCGATTGCCGCAAAGGAGACAGGGACAGCTGGAGAACGTTCTGCGAAAATACATGCAAATACTCAGACGCAGCCAGATTAGTAAAGACGCTCTCCGGCGACAAAACCTGCACACTGGGCAGCATCAAAAAAGGAACGGAACTCATAACAGAACCGAAAGAAATACTGAAAGAAATGCTGAGCATACACTTCCCGGAATGCGAAGCATACGAAGGAAATGATATAACGATACAACAGGAGAACCAAAATGATGAAGAAACTGTTAAATACGAAATATCAGAAGATCAGATCACGTGGAGCATCAAATCTTTCCTGCCGTACAAGGCTGCAGGGCCAGATGAGATATTCCCAAAGATCTTACAAGTAGCATCAAAGTCATCATAGCGGACCTCCAGAAACTGTACAACTGTAGCATAACTATCAACAAAGAAGAATCATGCTCTAAACTGGTTATTGAGTGTAAGAAAGCACTTAACCGGCTGGCAGAGGAAGGGGACAAAGAACTGATAGTCGCATGGGTGCCTGGACATGAGGGCAATACCGGGAACGAAACGGCTGACGAATTGGCCAGAAAAGGAGCCGACGAAACTTTTGTGGGGCCAGAACCGAGACTGCCCATAGCCCACAACATCACAAAAGGAGTAATGCGGCGCAATGCAATACAAGAAGCAAACCGAAGATGGCAAGGTCTAGAGGGTCACAGACAATCAAAGATCTTCATAAAAAACATAGACAGGAAAAGAACGGCACAAGCCATAGGACACAGCAGGAACAATTTAAGACTAGCTATCGGAATAATTACAGGACACTGTACACTGAACAGACACCTAACTATTCTGAAGATAAGAGATGACCCAAGATGCCCAGAATGTGGTGAAGAAGAAACGGGAATACATCTACTAGCGAAATGCCCATCATACGCAATGGCGAGATGGGAAAGAACCGGAAGAGACACGCTAGATGAAGATGACCTACAAGACCTAACGATAGGGAAGATAATAGGATTCTGCAAGGCTACAGGAAGGTTCGACGGGGCAACGGCGCTGGGAGCGGATAACCCGTAATCCCAGGGGAGACCGGGGAAATGGGTGAAATGGTTCCGAATGGAGGACCGATCACCCGACTGAAACCAGGCAGTCGTCCCCTCACATAAATAATAATAATAATAAAAAACCGGCGACGTCCTCCGAACCGCACTACACGTGGGCGACACCACCAGTACAACCGATCTAGACCGGTAATAAATACAAATCAGACTCAAACTGACTGAGTTTGTTGCGACGCTTCTTCTCAGTCAGTCGTAGGTAGCGTTCCGAAGCGTTGGTAGCACAAAACCAATCTCGCTCTCTCTCGCTTTACAAGGTCGTCACTCCATCTTGTTTGGGGCCTACCGACAGCTCGTCTACCGGTTCGCGGACGCCACTCCACGACTTTCTTGCCCCATCGGCCATCAGTCCTGCGAGCAATGTGCCCCGCCCACTGCTACTTAAGGTTCGCAATTCTTCGGGCTATGTCGGTGACCCCAGTTCTAAAGCGGGTATCCTCATTTCTGATTCTATCACGCAGAGAAGCCCCGAGCATAGCCCTCTCCATTGCCCTCTGGGTGACCCACGTCTCGGAACCATAAGTCATTACTGGCAACACACACTGGTCGAAGACTTTCGACTTAAGACACTGCGGTAATTTGGACGAAAAGACACTGCGAAGCTTCCCGAACGCTGCCCAGCCGAGTCGGATTCGACGATTGATCTCTTTCTCGAAGTTGGACCTACCTAACTGGACTGTTTGTCCCAGGTATACATAATGGTCAACAACTTCGAGCGCAGAGCCTCCGATTATTACTGGAGTTGGCACAAGATGGACGTTGGACATGATCTTCGTCTTGTCCATGTTCATTTTCAGACCAACTCGATCGGAAACTCTGCTGAGGTCAACGAGCATAGCACTGAGGTCTTCCATGGTCTCAGCCATAACTACTATATCGTCGGCAAATCGAAAATGAGTGATGTACTCGCCATTTACATTGATGCCTCGTCCTTTCCAGTCCAGCACCTTGAAGGCATCCTCCAATGCAGCGGTGAACAGCTTCGGAGAGATTACATCTCCTTGTCTGACTCCCCGCTGCAGTGGAATAGGCATCGTGGTGTGGTCCTGTAGTCGGACGGACATGGTGGCATTTTCGTACAAACACTTCAACACTTCGATGTACCGGTATTCAGCTTGGCACCTCTGGAGAGACTGCAGCACAGCCCAAGTCTCGATCGAATCGAAGGCTTTCTATTAGTCCACAAATGCAAGGCAAAGGGGGAGGTTATACTCTTCGGTCTTCTGTATAACCTGCCGCAACGCCTGTATGTGGTCTACGGTACTATAGCCCTTTCGGAAACCGGCTTGTTCGGGAGGCTGGAATTCGTCAAACCTGCGCGCGAGACGGTGCGTAACGACTCTCGAAAACAGCTTGTACACGACTCAGAAGTGAGATGGGTCTATAATTCTTCAGCAAGGTTCTGTTCCATGTTCGCGGCGTTCTCCTTTCATGGATGACGGAATTAAACAGCGTCTGAAGGGCCTTAAGGACTGGTTTACCACCCGCCTTCAGGAATTCAGCTGTAATTCCGTCATCACCGGGGGCTTTGCCGTTCTTAAGCTGTTTGAGAGCCATACTAATCTCGTACAGGCTGACGTCCGGGATATCTTCGGTATAGTGTCGGGTTAATCCAGCTCTAGGGTCTTTAGCTGGATCAGCGACGGGTGTTCGGATTGTCGTGTATAACTGCCCATAGAACTTCTCGACTTCTCCCAACATCATCGAAAATCTGCTTCCTCGTCGACATGATAAAGTCTATCTCATTCCTCGTTACACCATCAGGGCTCATACATGTCCACTTTCTGTGCTCACGTTTCCTGAAGAAGGAGTTCATCATATAGAGCCTCCTTCTCCATGAAACCAGCCAGTAGATGGCCCCGGTGATTCCTACGCCCTACTCCAAATTGCCCCACTGTCAGCTCTTCACCGTCTCGTTTGCCCAATTTCGCGTTGAAGTCCCCCATAACAACTGTGAAGTGAGTTCTGGAGCTATGCATGGCTCTAGAAATGTCCTCATACATAGCCTCCACCTCATCGTCGGAGTGCGTCGAGGTCGGAGCGTAAACCTGTATAACCTTCAACGAATATCGTTGGGTTATTCTGAGTACAAGGCACGCTACCCTGGTCGACACACTCTCGATCTTCACCACATTGTTTGCGAGGGACTTGTGGACGATAAACCCGACACCTCCCTGGGACTGTTGGTCGCCCTCCCGGAAATAGAACAGGTTACCGGACTTCAGGGTTATCATGTCCTCCCCCTCTCTCCGGACTTCTGATAACCCTATGATTCCCAACGTAACCTGCTAATTCTTCCTCCAGTTCCAGTACCTTTTCGTCAGTCCGCAGTGTACGGCAGTTATATGTTGCCAGGGCCAAGTGTCGTCGTTTTTGGTAGCCTGGCCGAACCCGGGGATTCACTATAGCACCCCCTGCCCCGCCGTTACCATGGCCTGGAATAGCAGGGCCGCCGGGG
The DNA here is from genome assembly GCA_963971205.1 of Aethes cnicana. Classification (NCBI taxonomy): domain Eukaryota; kingdom Metazoa; phylum Arthropoda; class Insecta; order Lepidoptera; family Tortricidae; genus Aethes; species Aethes cnicana. Next base: position 19,419 of record CAXARK010000328.1, read on the forward strand.
ACTAGGGGTCTGGGCTGTTTTTGTGGCATCATAGTTCCCAAGTCTATCCCTTGGGGGGGATTTGCCAATAGTCGCCACGCTTGGCAGGCGGGTTGGCGACCGCAGTTTTAAGGTGGTAGTGCTCGGAGGACGCTGCTGCCCATCCTCCGGTTTATCCCTTAGTCGCCTCTTACGACACCCACGGGAAGAGAGGGGCTGGTGCAATTCTAGGCCGGCACCACACAACACGCTAGGCACCCTTAGGCATGCTAAGTTAAAATCCCACTTGCTGAGCACCCATCAGGTCGCTCGCTCTCCGTTAGGTGAAGCTGTAAAAGCCGCCATCAGCTAACAGCGTAGGTCAATTCGAAAAAAAAAATTGAAATGATTACAGTTGATAAAAGTTTATTATAGTGCAGTGTGTAGTGAGTGATCAATCTCCATACTTCATTCAAATAGGTACAGTTGTTGCGACGTGAAGGAAGGACTGCAAACAAACACGCTTTCACATTTATAATATAAATGTATCTATACATGGAAGTATGGATTAATTTGGATAAGGAATGGAAGAACTAAAAAATGAAACGGCTTTTACAACTTACAAGTCAATTTATTTACCTAATTACCTTAATTTAGCTTTACACACATTTAATCTTATTTACGCCGTTGCACTGGCGGCCGTCGCAGTACATGCCGCGTTGTCAATGTTTAAATAACAATTTCAAGTAAAGTTTAGTTACATATGTATCCATTAAATTCGGTAATTGATTAAAAGATCGGGTTTTATCAAGGATTCACAACCAGCCGGAGAAAAATGGCCCCGTCAAAACGGGTGCCCGAACAGCTCAAGCATCCGTTTGGCCTTCGTTATAAAGAGGCTTTATTAGCATATTGGAACGTATTTTCTAATGTCAGTTTGCTCCATATATTTTCACATATTCTGTTAGGCACTGTTCGTTCATATGTTATTACTTATTATAGGCCAATATATTTTTATACATGTAATGTAATTTTTGCTTTTTTTGAAAAAAGGCCTTCTGCTTGAGTTTGTTGCGGCGCTTCTTCTCAAGCAATGGGTCTAGGAAGCGCTGGTAAATTCTTTTTCTGACGTGTAAAAGTGCCCCTATGTGACCAATTTGCTGAATAAATGATTGAATTTTGAATGGTTTTATCGGATTTCCAAGATTTCCCGAATAATTAATTCACTATATCTGTAACTTTGAAAGCGTCAATTTCTATCATTTTGTAGCTATTTGCTATCTAAACATGTAGCACTCATATTATGTAGAATAAAGCTTAAATGTAATTATTCCAGCTTTGGAGCTTTTCTTTATTCACGACCATTTCATCTTTAGTGATGCTTTTGTGCGTGGAATACAGAATCCTCCTATTCTTGTGACCGTTAAGATAGCGTACACCATAACGATATCCAGGATCTGATTATGCAAATAAATAGTACCCAAATAGTACCTACGGAATATATAGGTAAAAAAAATAGTTCCCTTGAACTTTTCGAAATATAAGGCCTGTTCACGGTGTACGCTACCGAGCGTCAAGCTGGCGTACACCGCGTGGATCTCTGGAATGACTTAGTTCTCGGGACCTAGTACCCAAATAGTACCTTACGACCGTCAAATTTCACCACTCTATCTATAATAGAAGCTATATAGAGATAGAATATAATAGAGATGTTCCAACATTTAACGTTGTACGAAATTTGACAGCGTTACCTCGGAAACTCACATAGTATTCACCTAAGTTCGTGAAAAGTTAAGTGGTTGATTACCTCAGCTTCTATAATAGATAGAATGGTGAAATTTAATGGGCGATGGGTACTATTTGTTGAGCTATAAATCATTTCCGAGATTTAAGCCGTTCCAGAGATCCACGCGGGCTTGACGCTCGGTAGCGTACATCGTGAACAGGCGTTATATTTCGAAAAGTTTAGGGTACTATTTTTTAAACCTAGATATTCCGTAGGTACTATTGGATACTATTTATTTGCATAATTAGATCCTGGATATCGTTTCGGTGTACGCTGTCTTGACGGTCACCTATTCTTGGCAGGGCACACGTAGATCATGCAGCAGCACCAACGGCAACACGTCAACTTTCGAAGTGACTATTACACTCTCTTATTCTTTAGCAACCATATCAGCTCGTTTTGGCCACTTCGATAGTTCACCTACTTTTGCGGCTCTGATTTGGTTGACTGTCCACAATGTACAAAAAGTTATTTGTATTCAATGTTACTTATTTAAGCCATCCACACGAAAATGGACCCTAGTCTCTTTCTTTTTATTGCGTGTACCTCTACGTTACGTTCATGGTGCTCCCTCGGTGGGCGCATTCGCTTAGAGTCTTACTAATGCGAGGGTATCAGTCCATTCCCCATGTCAGTATATTATCGAATCTTGTATCGGTAGTTTGCTGGCGAATGCTCCCGGTGAGAGACTTATCCATTATATCCGGATGCCATTATAGGATGTTCCGGAATATTCCCGTTATCCGCATTTCGTTGTCTGCACTACGGACTGTTGAGATGTTTGTCCCAGTAGCTCGCAGTGCAAACAATTAGAAATAGTCCGCGTAGCTAAAGCAAATGATCACTAGTCTGCCCCCGTCACCGAGGGTCTGGACTACTGGCAATATTTTTCCCATTTGTTTTGACTGTGGGAGGACAGTGGTCGTACAGTTCCTTGTCGCAGGCCGTCGGCCTCGCGCGTGTGTGTGTGTGTGTGTGTGTGTGTGTGTGTGTGTGTGTGTGTGTGTGTGTGTGTGCGTGCGTGTCTAGAGCGCCATCTTGCGGCCCTCGATGGAGATGTCGACGGCGCGGCGCGAGCCGCTGCGCAGCCGCTTCTGGTCGATGAAGCGCTTCATCTGCTTCTCGTAGCGGGTCATCTTCTTCTTGCTCACCTGCGACAACGACAGTTAACATTTAAGCGCATGTTTTTTATATTCATGAAAATCATGAACACACTAAAATACTGGCTCCAAATTCGAATTTCCTACAAAATGATCTCTTAAATATGTGTTTCAATTTCAGCCCTCCTGTGTGCGTGTGTGTATGTGTGTGTGTGTGTGTGTGTGTGTACTCACCCGGGACATGTCCAGGTCGCAGGTGGACTTGGGTCGCACGACGTAGTCCTTGCTGGACGGCAGCGGGACCCGGGCGCGCCCCAGCCCTCCCCTGTGTGTGTGTGTGTACTCACCCGGGACATGTCCAGGTCGCAGGTGGACTTGGGTCGCACGACGTAGTCCTTGCTGGACGGCAGCGGGACCCGGGCGCGCCCCAGCCCTCCCCTGTGTGTGTGTGTGTACTCACCCGGGACATGTCCAGGTCGCAGGTGGACTTGGGTCGCACGACGTAGTCCTTGCTGGACGGCAGCGGGACCCGGGCGCGCCCCAGCCCTCCCCTGTGTGTGTGTGTGTACTCACCCGGGACATGTCCAGGTCGCAGGTGGACTTGGGTCGCACGACGTAGTCCTTGCTGGACGGCAGCGGGACCCGGGCGCGCCCCAGCCCTCCCCTGTGTGTGTGTGTGTACTCACCCGGGACATGTCCAGGTCGCAGGTGGACTTGGGTCGCACGACGTAGTCCTTGCTGGACGGCAGCGGGACCCGGGCGCGCCCCAGCCCTCCCCTGTGTGTGTGTGTGTACTCACCCGGGACATGTCCAGGTCGCAGGTGGACTTGGGTCGCACGACGTAGTCCTTGCTGGACGGCAGCGGGACCCGGGCGCGCCCCAGCCCTCCCCTGTGTGTGTGTGTGTACTCACCCGGGACATGTCCAGGTCGCAGGTGGACTTGGGTCGCACGACGTAGTCCTTGCTGGACGGCAGCGGGACCCGGGCGCGCCCCAGCCCTCCCCTGTGTGTGTGTGTGTACTCACCCGGGACATGTCCAGGTCGCAGGTGGACTTGGGTCGCACGACGTAGTCCTTGCTGGACGGCAGCGGGACCCGTGCGCGCGCCACCCAGCCCTTCTCTCCCGGGCGCACCACCCTGGCAGACAATAGAATACATTCTGTCAAACTGCGGTCGTGAATGAGGGCTTCAAAAATGGCGGAGGGCGGAAAATCTTTGATCAAAATTGAGACGGCCAGAAAATAAATTCTCAATCGCAGCTGCCTACGAAACCCTTCAGTATAAAAATACAAATATGATATCCCAAGTAATCCCAACGTGCTCAAAATGCATAGACGTAAATAATATAGACCCGGTCTAACGTACACGTAATATGTCCCCACTTCCACGGTGTCCAATCCAAAGTTCTGTCACCGAGCGTGCGTGACAATAAGCGTTTTAAAAAAAACTTTTTTCTAAACTGTTTCTCAGTATCTAAAAACTCGTCTCGTTGTTGTTGAAAAAATGTGACCCAGCTTTAGTGTCACGATATAAGTTTAACTTTGGACTGGACACCAATGAAGTGGGGAAACATGACATGTATCTACGTTAGGCCGGGTCCATAGGAAGTATTATTTATGTCTATGTCAAAATGGTTTTACGACTTTATTGTTAAAAACAAAAGAATCAACCGATCAAATCATAAAAAGCCCCAAAAAAACTGGCAACCCTGGCCAAAGAAACTCGTAAACAAAGCTACTTTTTAAATATGAAATAAAAATTTAGTGAAACATCTGGTTTATAAAGTGGTGATTGCGTAATAAACATCCACCGGCATACGTACGATCGTGTGCACATATAAAAACATCAATCCAGGACTCGTAACACTTGAAATTCCACGGTGAGAATATATCTAAACACTTAACCTTGAACCTGAATACAACTTTTCAGCATTTTCAAACCTGTAACGGACTAAACCGTCGAAAAATAACGAAACCATAACCTAGCTCCAAACAGCTGATAGGACGCGACACTGACAGCTACACTGCCGCCGCCGGCACTACCAACTTCGCAACTAAAACTGTATTGCCAGTGATAAGGTGTCATTTCTGTGGACTGCGGCGTTTATAAAATTGTGCCGAACATAACTACCTACCTCTGTTGTGCTATTCAAAACTCTCAACCGATCATTAGCGCCTGACCACATTACCTACCATGAATTATAGCAGAAATGTAACCCATCGAAAGAAAAATAAACGTAGCGTTTCGGATTCTGAAAATAATCTTTCTTTATCCAATATGACAGATAACAGTGAATCCGATGTATCAACAAAAACATTATTAAGCCTACCAGATATAACTAACGACTTTTTGATAAAAAATGTCAACTCGAGCAGACAACCCACCCGAATAACACATTCTTCGTGCACTTGCATTGACAACATAGCTATAAATTTTAAAGATCCACAAAATACATCAAAAGTGCATCACTTAAATTTATCCGACCATACGGGGCAAACAATCGATATACCGGCAAAATTCAAAGATGTTGCACAGTACTGGTATGTCAATAAATACGACTATTCTGAAATCAACTGCAAGGAGTTTCGTGAGTGCTTTGGCAAGCTTAACGTTTGGCGACGTTTATGCCTGCAACGAGACAAACCGGGCTTTTAATATATTTCATGAAGACCTATTACTGTATCATAGTCTTTGCTTTCCCCTAGTTAATGTAAAGATAAAGCCAATTAGTAATAATAGATGGGCAACAAAAGGGATAAAAAATGCTTCCAAAACCAAAAGGAAAATATTCTTACAATTCTCAAATTCAAAAAGCAAAGATTGTAAAGAGCGTCTTAAAGCCTATCACACGAACTATACCAAAGTCTTAAAACCATGCATACGGCAGGCTCAAAAGAATCAAAATAAAAAACTCGTTTCAGAATCGGATAATGTTGTCCGTGCAACATGGAACCTGATAAATCATCACCTTGGAAAATTCAACAGACAACAACTTCTCAAATTGTCAACAGAGCCGAATGATGTCTAAAATAACATTTAATGGGGCAACGGATCCACAAGAAATTGCTAACAACTTTAACAAACAATTTTTAAATGCATCCTCTACTGCGACTACACATATACATACAGGCTATGATAATGGGGCACAATACAATAGCACAACCATTTATCTCAAACCTGCAGACCCTTTGGAAATAATTAAGATAGTAAAATCATTCATCATCATCATTCATCATTTCAGCCGAAAGACGTCCACTGCTGGACATAGGCCTCCCCCAAGGCTCGCCACTCCGACCGGTCCTGTGCCACTTGCTTCCACCGGTTTCCCGCGACCTTCACGAGGTCGTCGCTCCATCTTGTTGGAGGCCTACCGACAGCTCGTCTCCCGGTTCGCGGGCGCCACTCGAGAACTTTCCGGCCCCATCGGCCATCAGTCCTGCGAGCAATGTGCCCCGCCCACTGCCACTTAAGGTTCGCAATTCTTCGGGCTATGTCGGTGACCCCAGTTCTGCTGCGGATATCCTCATTTCTGATTCTATCACGCAGAGAAACCGCGAGCATAGCCCTTTCCATTGCCCTCTGAGTGACTTTGAGCCTTCTTATGAGACCCATCGTGAGCGCCCACGTCTCGGAACCATAAGTCATCACTGGCAACACACACTGGTCGTTGACTTTCGACTTGAGACACTGCGGTAATTTGGACGAAAAGACACTGCGAAGCTTCCCGAACGCTGCCCAACCGAGTCGGATTCGACGATTGACCTCTTTCTCGAAGTTGGACCTACCTAACTGGACTGTTTGTCCCAGGTATACATAATGGTCGACAGCTTCGAGCGCAGAGCCTCCGATTATTACGGGAGTTGGCACAAAATGAACATGGACAAGACGAAAATTATGTCTAATGTCCAAGACATAATTTTCGTCTTGTCCATGTTCATTTTAAGACCAACTCGATCGGAAACTCTGCTATGTCATACTATTTGCTGATGACTGTTCAATAGTTGTTCGAGGAGATAATGTGGACAATTATGAGAAGGAGGTAAATACGGTCTTCAGAAATGTAAATCAATGCTTAGTGGCTAATAAATTAAATGTTAACCTTAAAAAGACAAACTTTGTGGAATTTCATGCTCCGCAGGGCAAACCTAAGGGACTTGAAATAATACTTGACAATGTTAAAATAGAGAGCGTGAAACCCACGCGGTTCCTAGGCGTCATACTGGATTGTCATAGCAACTGGGATGAGCACATAGATTTATTAATAAATAAACTATCCAGATTTGTCTTTGCGCTTCGCAAGCTTTCCCAAATTGCGTCTCAGCAAACTGCGCTACTTACCATTCATTCCTATATAATGTCCAACCTAAGATACGGTATTGTTTTGTGGGGTTGTGCGAAAAATATTGAAAAAGTGTTCAGGTTTCAAAAAAAAAGTCTCAGAGCAGTTTGCGGGGCTCAAGCCACTGACTCCTGCAGACCATTGTTTCAGAAGCTCAACGTATGGACCTTGCACTCTCTTTACATCTATGAAGTATGTATGTTTGTGGAGCTTAATATGCATCTGTATCACATTGATAAACCAAATCCTAGGCAAGCGTCTAAGTATTATGGGTTAAGTCTTACATATCCCAAACGTTTAAAAACTGCACACTCAAAGAAATCTGCCTACAGCATGAGCATACAAATATTTAAAAACCTGCCTGATTAAGGTGATAACTCACGGTTTCATGTAGCCTCTACGATAATAGATGGCGCGGGTGGTAGATATTGTAATTTTCAGGATTTACGCCAAATTCCAAGCCCAAAGGTACACTTTGATGGACTATGCGATTGAAGGGATATATTATACATCTCAATTTCACATAATTATCCGTACATTACCTTTCATTTAGGAAAAAAGGCGACAAGTCTGCCGAGAATGAACTCACGCACACATACTGAGGTAGTGAAACGTAGTGGAAACCAAGGCTTAATTTCGCCGAGATTCACAGAGCTTCTGTGGCGCTGTGGTTTTTGTGATTTCTTTTTATGAAGTATAAATCGTGGAAGTCGTGGGTTCGATCCTCACTTTTTCAACTTTTTGTATTTTTTTTTTCTTTTTTCTATAATAAATATTTGTAAAGGGGAAAAATAAAACTAGTGAAACTTTTGATATATTTTACTTGACATTATAGAAATATTTTTAATCTAGATATGATTATTTATTTCTACTACTATTTTTAATCAAAGGATAAAAATCCGTGTGTATTTCGTTACATTATCCTCCTCCTCCGGCACATACTTCTTGTGGCGGTCTTCCATGTGCAGCGATCTTCGCCCTGGTGCATCGCCGCATTTACCGGCGGCACCTGTTCGGCCTCCTCTCTCTGGGTCTTTTCCCTTCAGCATTAGTCTCTCCAACTTGTCGGATTTCCACGAGTTATGTGACTGAAGGTAAGCCGTGGAGGCCTAATGGTTCGACCCACCGCCTGTCATGCAGAGGGTCGGGGGTTCGATTTCGGCTCGCACCTGTAAGTTTACTTATGCGCGAAATTCAATTTGAATTTACCACTGAGCTATTCGGTCAAGGAAAACATCGTGAGGAAACCTGCACACATCTGCGAAGTAATTCGTAATGTGTGTGAAGTCCCCAATCCGCACTGGGCCCGCGTGGGGACTACAGCCCAAACCCTCTCGTAATGAGAGGCCTGTGCCCAGCAGTGGGCCGTAAATAGGCTGTGTAGTAGTAGTAGTAAATGTGACCGAAGTATTTGACGATTCGGCTTATACGAACCATGGACGGATATTGTTGGTTGAGTTTGAGTTCTTTGAGCACTGAGATGTTGGTGCAATGAGCTGTCCAAGGTATAGTATATAATATTATCAACTAAATAAGTAGTTGTTACTTTACAAATTCCTAATATTTTATTATTTTATCAAAATATCTAAACACCTACACGACTGACAGAGTACCTACCTACCTATGATGAGAATAAACATTTGTACTCATGTCATGGATCTTTATTTGCATATGTATTTCACATTTCTCTTTATAAGTATTTATATCGTTGTCTAGTACCCGTATCACAGGTAATCCTAGTTTGAGAGTAGATCAATATTGTGTTGAATTCCAAATATTATTCATTTTATCTTCATCTTTTTATCTTATCTCAGTAAGTAAATATTCTCTTTCTTGGTTTACATTTTATTGCCACACAGCCACACGAAAATAAAATTGCTACACATTTCTGACAAGTTTATTAAAATAGGTATAACAAAATATATCACAATTTTACACATGATAAGGTTGGTTCTGATTAGCAGTGATTGGTTTCACAATGTCTCTTCGTTGTTGCTCACAGGCCGCAGGTAAATGAGAGAAAGCTTACTTTGTCCCTCCTAGGAAGACAGATCCAAGGCATTCCAGAAGATGTTTGATCTGAAATAGAGACAAAAGATTACTCGATCACACTCTACGGATAATAATAATAAATCTGGCTATTCAGTTTTTTTAGAGTATCTCTCTGAGATGATATGACAGCGGGTTGTATTGCCGCATTCAATCCTAATGATTAAAAAAATAGTATAATTTATTTATTTATTTTATTTTAAGAAACTGACTGACTGACTGACTGATCGATCAACGCAGAGCCGAAACTACTGGTTGTAGAGAGCTGAAATTTGGAGTGCAGGTTCCTTAGGGAACGTAGGGGAGCACTAAGAGAGGATTTCCGGGATTAGAAGTGACCTATAATCTTCCCCGGGGCTCAACCATTTCCAAACCAAATTTCATCAATATCGGTTCAGCGGCTGAAACATGAAGTGGTAACAGACAGACGGAGTTACTTTCGCATTTATAATATCAGAAGGTATTTGGCATGAAGGGCAGGGACATGGCTACTACCGAGTCGAACGGACGCACTTCACTACCGAAACACAACCGAGACTAGATAGAGATGTTCTACTATCTAAAGTCCCGCGCCTTCACATTTCAAAACTGCATTTTTTTATTATTATTTAAAAAGTACCACCAACACTCTCAACGCACAGTTGATGGCTGTCTCAGCACGCACACATGTGTTGAGAGTGTTGGTGGTGCTTTTTAAATAAATTGCAGCGTTTTGAAATGTGAAGGCGCGGGACTTTAGATACTAGAAGATCTCTACTATAAAAGCTTTGATCACTTTTATTTTTTCACTGATAACACGTTGTGCGTTCGCAAAGTAATTATGGGAATTGGTCTCGCCTGGGTTGACGCGGGCGTCTGGGCAGTCGGCGCGGGCGAAGACTGCGGCGCCGCAGCCGCCGCGGGCGCGCAGGGCGCCTTGCTACCGCACGGCGCGCTTGAAGGCTCGGTTTCTTCTCCTTCTCGTCGACAGAATCCTCCACACTTCTCGCACGAAAGGGCAGCTCCTTGAAGTTGGTCAAGTCCTCCCTCCGTACTCTTTTCCTTATCTTATTAGATTAGAAAGGAGGGCGTAAGTCATGTCCAATTGCGCTCTTTCTGAGATATCATTCTCCGGGAGTCTCACTATAAACATGTCAGTGTTTTGACTGTCTTGCGGCGTCGAAAATATAATATACCTATACGATGTGACGGGCGGCGACCTCCGTAAGCACTAATAAGGTTTCTACCGACTCCTGTGGCTTTGCAGCCGGAAAGAGTGCCCTGGCCCTCGGCCATGCATGTTACCGGCGTCGAAATATTTCTTTCAGTGCTTCAGTCTGCGACCGTTGAAGCGATTCTATTAGCGCGAACACTCGCTGGAATACAACAACAAAGTTGTCACGCACGGTGGAGTCTTGGCGGATGTAAAATGAGAACACGGTGTGCGGCGAAGCCCTAATCACAAGTGATCGTGAATTCTTCTCAAAAATGTAGCGTGTGCGTTGTGATGGCTCAAAGTTGGCGACTGACTGGCGGCTGGAGTGGCTGGCGCGCGCGGCGCGGGGGCATAGGGTCGGCCGGTAGGAGAGAGCGGGACAGGGCTATTGAGACGCGCGTCTATTCCGCGAATCGGAATGGCAACCGCGCAATGATTTTTATACTTACGAAGTATTATATATGTCTATGCAATCGCGTAATAGTCCGTTTTCTATTGGGAAACAGGTCGAAATTTTGAGTACAGCAATGCCATTTGGTAGGAATGTTATACACGTTGACCTAAGTCCAAAACGCCCGGTAGCCACTTTGAACTCCGCGGCTGGTGGGGGGAGGGGGGGTTAAAGTACAGAGCTCCCGGCGCTCAGAAAAAAAATCCTGGCGGATTAGTTTGGGTTGTTCAGTCAAGTTTGGTGTCATTTTCAGATAACTAGATGATGCCCGATTCATTCCTCATACCAATTTTTTAGGGTTCCGTAGCAAAATATGACGCAATACTTAAAATAATAAACTTTTAGTAGTAGCGAAATGCAAACAAACCCTCATATTTTCATATTTTTGTATGAAATTTGATTTGTAAAAAATACAGTCTGAAAGCCCATTTAATGCAGAATCTAAAAACATTAACAGTAAGTATATCTTTTATAATTTTCAATGTAAAATAAAATATTGAATGTACTGCGACGGTCGTCAGCGCAGCGTAGGGGAGGGTAACAAGACCTGAAAAACTGTCAATTTCAACGCAAAAAGCTTTCATAATATCAAGAAATTAAAGTGCTTACAATAATATCATACATGTAATAGATATTCTCTTAATTATTATTAATTAAAACAAATGTATTTTTCTCTCTTTACCTGATTTTCTTCTTTTTAATATTATACTAGCGGCGCCCTGCGGTATTACCCGCTATTAAGAAGTAGCCTATGTATTAATCCAGGGCTTCAGTTGCCTCCATACCGAATTTCACCTCGCTTCACGTCACTCCTGCGCACGCGGGATTTTTAAACCTGTGGCTAACTAGTCAAGTGGCATTCAATGTTGCTATTTATATGATAAAAAAATGAATTGGTGGGTTTTCTGGCCCCGTTTTGGCGGTCACAAACCTGACATGTCAGGTGGCAACAGTTTTCGGTACCACTATATAAATTTAGTTTTTAATATGAAATATTATTAATTTTATTACGATATTCATTCCTGTGACGAGCAAACTAATGTAGATTATGGACGCCATCAATTGACTTCATGTTTCCCAATACTTTTTTAATTATTCAACTTTAAAAAAGTCGACATTGGGGTGGGACACGTCAAAAAGACCCGAGCGGCTTTAAAAAATCATAATAATTACATTTAGCATAATTTACTTGAATTTAGGGATGAAATCTATAATTTAAGGAATATAGTTTATATAGATGCCATTCGAATATTCACAAACAAATATATTTGGCAGTAATAAAATATTGAAGTAGTGGGACACTGTCAAAACCAGGGGGTACAAGTTTGAGTGAAAATGCCCATATAGTAACAAAACTGACAGGAATTGACTACCATGTCAGCTAAGTTCCTTGTTTATTTAAAAACTAAGGATATTTCAGGGGGACCGTGTTAAATTTCATAAATTTTAAGGTATACTCTTTATTCTGGCTAAAAAAATTAAGAAATTAACTACTTTAAAAATAAAACCTGAATTTTCATCGTGGTACACTTTTGAGTGAAAATGCTCACCTAGTCGGGGAGAGTCGTAATTTCTTATAAGAATCGCGATGCAAGTAAGTACCTGAATCAGGTGTATCATCGTTGTTGAAATTCATATTGTTTATTGATTTATCAATATAGTCCGTTTTCTATTGGGAAACAGGTCGAAATTTTGAGTACAGCAATGCCATTTGGTAGGAATGGTGTACAAGTTGACTTAAGTCCAAAACACCCGGTAGCCACTTTGAACTCCGCGACTGGAGGGGAGGAGGGGGGGTTAAAGTACAGAGCTCCCGGCGCTCGGAAAAAAAATCCTGGCGGATTAGTTTGGACTTTTGAGTCAAGTTTGGTGTCGTTTTCAGGTAACTAGATGATGCCCAATTCATTCCTTATACCAGTTTTTTAGGCTTCCGTAGCAAAATATGACGCAATATATAAAATAATAAACTTTTAGTAGTAGTGAAATGCAAACAAACCCTCATATTTTCATATTTTTGTATGAAATTTGGCTTATAAAAAAATACTGTCTGAAAGCCCATTTAATGCAGAATCTAAGAACATAAACAGTAAGTATAAATTTTACAATTTTCAATGTAAAATAAAACATTGAATGTACTGCGACGGTCATCAGCGCAGCGTAGTGGACGGTAACAAGACCCGAAAAACTGACAAAGTCAACGCAAAAAGCTTTCATAATATCAATAAATTAAAGTGCTTACAATAATATCACACTTGTAATTAATATTCTCTTAATTATTATGAATTAAAACAAATGTGTTTTTCTCTCTTTACGTGATTTTCTTCTTTTTAATATTATACTAGCGGCGCCCTGCGGTATTACCCGCTGTTAAGAAGTAGCCTATGTATTACTCAAGGGTTTCAGCTGCCTCCATACCGAATTTTATCAAAATTGGTCCAGCATCTTGAGCGTGAAGAAGTAAAAAAAAAACACACGAACTTTCGCCTTTATTAAATTATCAATTTCTTGACCAGATTTATAATAACAAAATAGCTTCTGCCCGCGACTTCGCGAATTTGGTTATCGCTTTCCCGCGGGAACTACGCGTTTTTCCGGGATGAAAAGTAGCCTATGTCCTTTGGGGACCCGAACTATCTCCATGCCAAATTAATATGGATATGGATTTTATATTACAAAAAAAGTGCCTAAAGAAGACGCGATGCAAAATATTTCTTGCCGATATGAATGGGTTTGGCAGAAAGAAGAAGAAACTTGGGTGCCACTGTAGACCCAAAGCCCTCCGGCTGCTCAAGAATGCCTAGAATTAAAAAGATGTCGGTGCGTGAAATCTTGAAGTTCCAGGTGCAATGTTTCAAACGCCAGCTCAAATGTACTGAGTTATGTAATTGTGGAGGTGGTTGTAAGTAAAACTAATTCACAAAACGTTCTATTATTATTTTTCTTTACTTTTAATAATGTTGCCTGACTACGAAGTCAGGCAACATTATCTGAATTCGTTTATAAATTGAAGATGATTAAAAATGACACTAAAGTAATAAAGGCGAAAGTTCGTGTGTTTTTTTAAAAAAACACATTTGTTTTAATTCATAATAATTAAGAGAATATTTATAACAAGTGTGATATTATTGTAAGCACTTTAATTTATTGATATTATAAAAGCTTTTTGCGTTGACATTGACAGTTTTTCGGGTCTTGTTACCGCCCACTACGCTGCGCTGACGACCGTCGCAGTACATTCAATATTTTATTTTTCATTGAAAATTGTAAAGTATATATTAGGTCCTTACATATGAAATTGGCGTTTGGCGAACTGGCAACTTTGATTCAAAATATGTGGCGTTCGGCTAGGAATTCCAAATTCAAATTTATTTCAAATTTAAGACCATGTATTTCTGTGTTCGAATTACGAAATTTATTTGTTATCGCGTCATTTGTTTTTCTTTCACATCGTTCTGTTCACAATATGGAGAACTTAAAATATCGCTATATTTACGAATATGAGTTTCACCTCGGCACTAGTGCTGCAGAAACGGCTCGTAGGATTAACAATGCGTATGGGGAAGCTACTGCAAAAGAAAATACGGTACGTTATTGGTTCCAACGTTTCCGTTCTGGAAATTTTGACCTACAGAACAAGCCTCGTGGACGGCCGGAGACACAAGTTGATAACGAAGAATTAAAAGCAATTGTGGAAGCAGATCCATCGCAAACCACGTCAGAGTTAGCGGCAGGCTTCGGTGTGAGTGATAAAACCATTTTGATTCACTTGAAACAAATTGGAAAGTGAAAAAACTTGAAAAATGGGTACCGCATGAATTGAGCGACGCAAACAAAGAAACACGCGTCGAGTGTTGCGTTTCACTTCTCAACCGGCACAATAATGAAGGCATTTTGAATCGTATCGTTACTTGTGATGAAAAATGGATCTTGTACGACAACCGGAAACGTTCTTCACAATGGTTGAACCCAGGTGAACCAGCCAAATTCTGCCCGAAACGAAAGTTGACTCAGAAAAAGGTACTGGTAAGTGTCTGGTGGACTAGTGCCGGTGTCATCCATTACAGTTTCTTAAGATCTGGGCAAACAATCACGGCTGATGTGTATTGTCAACAATTGCAAACGATGATGGAAAAGCTAGCCATTAAACAACCCAGACTGGTCAATCGATCTAGCCCACTGCTGCTTCAGGACAACGCTCGACCACATACGGCACGTTTGACGGCCGCAAAACTACGGGAGCTGCGACTGGAATGTCTTCGACACCCACCATACTCCCCGGACCTTGCTCCAACTGATTACCATTTTTTTCGGAATTTGGACAACTTCATGCAAGGAAAAAAATTCAATTCTCACGAGGCTGTCCAAACGGCCTTCAAAGATTTTATTGATTCTCGCTCACACACTTTTTTTAGTAAAGGAATCAATGAACTACCTTCGAGATGGCAAAAGTGCATAGATAGCCATGGTACATACTTTGACTAAATAAAAAAATAGTTTCATAAAAAAAAATCGTTTTCATTTCTGCCATATGAAACGCCAATTTCATATGTAAGGACCTAATACTTACTGTTTATGTTTTTAGATTCTGCATTAAATGGGCTTTCAGACAGTATTTTTTTATAAACCAAATTTCATACAAAAATATGAAAATATGAGGGTTTGTTTGCATTTCGCTACTAATAAAAGTTTATTATTTTAAGTATTGCGTCATATTTTGCTAGGGAACCCTAAAAACTGGTATGAGGAATGAATTGGGCATCATCTAGTTACCTGAAAACGACACCAAACTTGACTCAAAAGTCCAAACGAATCCGACAGGATTTTTTTTCCGAACGCCGGGAGCTCTGTACTTTAACCCCCCCCCCCCCCCCCACCAGTCGAGGAGTTCAAAGTGGCTACCGGGCGTTTTGGACTAAGGTCAATGTGTATAACATTCCTACCAAATGGCATTGCTGTACTCAAAATTTCGACCTCTCCATACAAGCATTCCCAATAGAAAACGGACTAATAGTAATACCCTATAGGTACGCGCAAAGTATAGAGTTCCGTTTACCTACCACCTACATAAAAAATATTCATTCTCTCAATTCTAGTAAAATAGGTATGTACTAATTAGGTATACCTATCCAGGAAAATAACAAACACCTCTAAAATATTCCGAATTCATATTCCACTTGTATCATTGTTTGTACCTACTACCAATCTCCAACAACGAGAATACGAATGTCGATCACCCGCTCCTATACTTACCGTTCGGCCGACTCGACGGCTGTACGCGACGCGGGCTATCGGACGTCTCGACGGCGGCGGCAGTAGGTACAGCGCAGGTACAGCTACTGCGAAAGCAAGTCACAGGCGACCGAGCGTCTTTTTGTCACAATTTTATTACAGCCAAAAGAGACTGTGATATCCATCCATACTATATTATAAACATTTATAAATAATGACCCTATAGGTTGGCCGGGTGAATGAACTTCGTATCACCCGAAGGTGATTCCCATACAAAGTTATATTTCTTTTTTTTAGCTGTTCCTGTAGACGTTTCCCGGTAAAAAGTACAAATAGTACATTATTGCAGACGCCGCTAAGGAGCGCATTGCCGGACGCCTTCTTAGTAGGTACGAGTCCGGCAATGCTGTTGCGGCCGAGGTCTATAGGTACAATGCTTTTCTCAAACTGTGAGGAAATACTACTCGTCGTCGTCACCATCATCATCACATCACCATCTCCATCATCATCACATCACTATCTCCATCATCATCACATCACCATCTCCATCATCATCACATCACTATCTCCATCATCATCATCATCACCACCACCATCAATACCATCACCATCATCACGGTATAGCAAAACACAACTTAGAAGGCGCGCGGATTCAGGCCAAAGAACACCAAAGAATATACAACTGAGGCATTGATGAAAATAGCACGTAGCATTTGCGGGCAAATGCGGGACATTACATTACATTACGTAGGTACATATGATTATAACCACAACAAAATGTCAATGTCTCTTTTTGTTTTTTTTTTTATTCCTAATTGAGTTCCGTTTTGCACGCCGGTCGAAACATCAATGTGTAAATCTAAATGTAGTAGGTAAATAATAATAAATCATTAGTTTATTTCGCTTGTACCTACTCGTACCTACGATTTATATGTATAAATAACTGACATTGTAGCTAGTATCTAAAGTTTAGATACTAGCTACGTACCGTAGATTCTAAACATTATTCAGGACCCAAAACAATTTAATTTTGTAAAATGCCACTTTTCAAATCACAATTTGTATAATCTGGATACCTACTATTATTATTACGCATACGCATATGATCGGTAATTTCATGGTAATTTCACAGCTTATATGTTCTAAAAGCCGTGGTGTGGCCCTAGTGGTTCGAGCCACCGCCTCTCATGCCGAGGGTCGGGGGTTCGATTCCGGCTCGCACCTCTAAGTTTACTTACGTGCGAAATTCAATTTGAATTTACTATGAGCTTTTCGGCGACGGAAAACATCATGAGGAAACCTGCACGCATCTGCGAAGTAATGCAAAGATGTGTGTGAAGTCCCCAATCCGCACTGGGCCCGCGTGGGGACTATTATAGCCCAAACCCTCTCATAATGAGGGGAGGCCTGTGCCCAGCAGTGGGACGCAAATAGACTGTAGTAGTAGATTATATGTACTCGTCACCATAACTGTTACAGCGAGCGTGTAGACAGTGCGGGTTTTCTACGCTCGAGTGGTCTACTATCTGGTCAATTTATTTTTGTTTTTTGTTTTTTACCTACAGCAAAAATCAATTTTTATAGACTAACTAGCTGACCCAGCGGACTTCGTACCGCCATAGTTTTCTTTTTGGGTGGGTATGAAAAATAGCTTACGTCCTATTCTCAGCCCTACTGAACATACACACCAAATTTCATAAGAATCGGTCGAGCCCTTTCGGAGGAGTTTGGTTACAAACACTGTGGCACGAGAATTTTATATATAGGTACTATCTATAGGTACTATATAAGAGATAAAATGTCCTAAGCAGAGCTCGATCGCCCAGGCCAGGTAGAGATCTTCACTATCTAAAGTCCCGCGCCATCACGTTTCAAAACGCTTCAATATACCACCAACACTCTCAACACATGTGCTGAGACAGCCATCAACTATGCGTTGAGAGTGTTGGTGGTGCTTTTTAAATAATAATGAAAAAATTGAAGCGTTTTGAGATGTGAAGGCGTGGGACTTTAGATAGTAGAAGATCTCTACCTACTTCTTATTATAAGTAGCTATTTTTATTTCTTACATAAATGAATAAAATACTTATAAGAGATAGGTATGATTTATTTCTTCTAGCAGTCTTCTGACATGTCACCGCTCATTACATTTTTTATATCTGATCATTATAAACAACAAAATACTTGTATAGGCACTTACTTACCTATTTCGTTCAATGATTTTCCAACTCATAAAAAGCGATTTACGCGATCAACTATGTAACGGCGGGTTAACGCCATCTTGTGAGCATTCTGGAAATTAATAGGAATCGGACGGACACTAGCACTAGCAGATCAGCTGTTCATAGACCACGACGCCATATTGGCCTGATGCTTACAGTGTAAACGTTCTCTCACACAAGCTTGGTTCGACCGAAATTTTATTGGTTTTGAAATGCTTATAATTATTTTATTCTTTGATTTTTTGCGGTGTTTTTGATCTATGCGCGCTCGGGAAATAATGTAATATTTTATTAGAACGATAAAAGAAACTAAAAGCAGTCGTAGTCGAAGATTACGTGAGCAGTTTTTTGTATGGGGTTCAGCCGTGACGATTCACCTTAACTAAAACAAACAGAGTTTCCAGAATTTAAGAGTAAACTTTATAATTACTAACTTTGTAATAAATTATATTATAATATATCCGAACACTTTGTAACAAGAATCAATGGGGACTATCGTTTCTTTGCTCACCAGTTGGCGCCACTGTAGACTAAGGTCCAGAGGTATAGCTGTCAAAGGCGACTTTATAAGATCGGCACCTAAACAAAGTTTTCAATCTTGAATCTCATTAAGTTTATTAATCATAAATAACTATCATCATATCGAGCAGCTTTGCCGCAATGTTGTGGAGTTACGTTTTGTTTGGAAAAAAGAATTTTATTTTCAAAGCGTTTACATTCATAGCCAAATAATCCATATTTGCGATAATTTCACGAAGGACTTTACTTTTCAACGGGTACATTAAAGAAATTATGATTTATAGCACGAAGCCCGCCAAAACCAGTGAAAACAGAATGTTATTGGACCTCACGCGACACTAGCGCCTCTAGTGGCAAATTCACACGCGATAGGCCCCATTGACGTGACATGAAATATAATTATGAATATTATGATGTTTTATTATTATTTATTTATTGAAACTTGTTAAATTCGCATAAAATTATAACCTGACATTTCATTATTAAATTGTACCTTGATATTTACATACTTATATATTTCATCGCATGACAAGACATTTAAGTAGTTTTTTTTCAATGTATTTTATGTTTTTAGATTTAAGTTAAT
This sequence comes from Aethes cnicana, assembly GCA_963971205.1. Taxonomy (NCBI): domain Eukaryota; kingdom Metazoa; phylum Arthropoda; class Insecta; order Lepidoptera; family Tortricidae; genus Aethes; species Aethes cnicana. Next base: position 38,853 of record CAXARK010000328.1, read on the forward strand.
GGACAAGAATACGCAAAGCTCGACTTAGATGGCGCTTCTAACGCTTGACCAAAACCCAAACACTGCAGCTGTCAAATTTTTACGGGTTTTTTTTTTCGTTGAAAATTTTAAGTTTATTTGTTTAAAATTGTTAAATATTGACAAAATTGCGGTCAAATTTTGGTTCAGTTATTTGTGATGAAAATGAAGACATCCCAATGCAATTATACCTGCCCCAGATACATACCAAGTCTTTCGGAAATACTTGTCGTCCGTTCTCATTGCATCCTGGAACTGCACAGCGCGGCATTTTTTAATAATTTAAGTAAAACCAATAACAACAAATATTTCTCTATGTAATTGACAGATGGTTTGGGTCAAGCGATGCAGCGCTCCTAGTGGCCAAATTATGCAGATTTCTTGTCTATTAGAGTTAAGACGTAAAAATGTTGTATGTCGGCTATCTGGGAGATTGTGACGGACGCTATGATTTCAGAACTTTTTATATTACTCACAATCTGAAAATAAATTATTTGTATTTCTATTTGTAATCATTTATTCAGCAAATTGGCCACATGGGGGCACTTACACGTCAGAAATGAATTGAGCAGTACGACGGCAAACGTAAACGTCAGACGGCATCTAATAGAGTAGGTAGATGTAGGTAGGTGTCGGCGGCGCTCACCTCTCCGGGTCCTGGGTCCGCGGGCGCTTGGGCGAGGGCCCGGGCGACGGGTCCCCGCCATGATGTAGGTAGATGTAGGTAGGTGTCGGCGGCGCTCACCTCTCCGGGTCCTGGGTCCGCGGGCGCTTGGGCGAGGGCCCGGGCGACGGGTCCCCGCCATGATGTAGGTAGATGTAGGTAGGTGTCGGCGGCGCTCACCTCTCCGGGTCCTGGGTCCGCGGGCGCTTGGGCGAGGGCCCGGGCGACGGGTCCCCGCCATGATGTAGGTAGATGTAGGTAGGTGTCGGCGGCGCTCACCTCTCCGGGTCCTGGGTCCGCGGGCGCTTGGGCGAGGGCCCGGGCGATGGGTCCCCGCCATGATGTAGGTAGATGTAGGTAGGTGTCGGCGGCGCTCACCTCTCCGGGTCCTGGGTCCGCGGGCGCTTGGGCGAGGGCCCGGGCGACGGGTCCCCGCCATGATGTAGGTAGATGTAGGTAGGTGTCGGCGGCGCTCACCTCTCCGGGTCCTGGGTCCGCGGGCGCTTGGGCGAGGGCCCGGGCGACGGGTCCCCGCCATGATGTAGGTAGATGTAGGTAGGTGTCGGCGGCGCTCACCTCTCCGGGTCCTGGGTCCTCGGGCGCTTGGGCGAGGGCCCGGGCGACGGGTCCCCGCCATGATGTAGGTAGATGTAGGTAGGTGTCGGCGGCGCTCACCTCTCCGGGTCCTGGGTCCGCGGGCGCTTGGGCGAGGGCCCGGGCGACGGGTCCCCGCCATGATGTAGGTAGATGTAGGTAGGTGTCGGCGGCGCTCACCTCTCCGGGTCCTGGGTCCTCGGGCGCTTGGGCGAGGGCCCGGGCGACGGGTCCCCGCCATGATGTAGGTAGATGTAGGTAGGTGTCGGCGGCGCTCACCTCTCCGGGTCCTGGGTCCGCGGGCGCTTGGGCGAGGGCCCGGGCGACGGGTCCCCGCCATGATGTAGGTAGATGTAGGTAGGTGTCGGCGGCGCTCACCTCTCCGGGTCCTGGGTCCGCGGGCGCTTGGGCGAGGGCCCGGGCGACGGGTCCCCGCCATGATGTAGGTAGATGTAGGTAGGTGTCGGCGGCGCTCACCTCTCCGGGTCCTGGGTCCGCGGGCGCTTGGGCGAGGGCCCGGGCGACGGGTCCCCGCCATGATGTAGGTAGATGTAGGTAGGTGTCGGCGGCGCTCACCTCTCCGGGTCCTGGGTCCTCGGGCGCTTGGGCGAGGGCCCGGGCGACGGGTCCCCGCCATGATGTAGGTAGATGTAGGTAGGTGTCGGCGGCGCTCACCTCTCCGGGTCCTGGGTCCGCGGGCGCTTGGGCGAGGGCCCGGGCGACGGGTCCCCGCCATGATGTAGGTAGATGTAGGTAGGTGTCGGCGGCGCTCACCTCTCCGGGTCCTGGGTCCGCGGGCGCTTGGGCGAGGGCCCGGGCGACGGGTCCCCGCCATGATGTAGGTAGATGTAGGTAGGTGTCGGCGGCGCTCACCTCTCCGGGTCCTGGGTCCGCGGGCGCTTGGGCGAGGGCCCGGGCGACGGGTCCCCGCCATGATGTAGGTAGATGTAGGTAGGTGTCGGCGGCGCTCACCTCTCCGGGTCCTGGGTCCGCGGGCGCTTGGGCGAGGGCCCGGGCGACGGGTCCCCGCCATGATGTAGGTAGATGTAGGTAGGTGTCGGCGGCGCTCACCTCTCCGGGTCCTGGGTCCGCGGGCGCTTGGGCGAGGGCCCGGGCGACGGGTCCCCGCCATGATGTAGGTAGATGTAGGTAGGTGTCGGCGGCGCTCACCTCTCCGGGTCCTGGGTCCGCGGGCGCTTGGGCGAGGGCCCGGGCGACGGGTCCCCGCCATGATGTAGGTAGATGTAGGTAGGTGTCGGCGGCGCTCACCTCTCCGGGTCCTGGGTCCGCGGGCGCTTGGGCGAGGGCCCGGGCGACGGGTCCCCGCCATGATGTAGGTAGATGTAGGTAGGTGTCGGCGGCGCTCACCTCTCCGGGTCCTGGGTCCGCGGGCGCTTGGGCGAGGGCCCGGGCGACGGGTCCCCGCCATGATGTAGGTAGATGTAGGTAGGTGTCGGCGGCGCTCACCTCTCCGGGTCCTGGGTCCTCGGGCGCTTGGGCGAGGGCCCGGGCGACGGGTCCCCGCCATGATGTAGGTAGATGTAGGTAGGTGTCGGCGGCGCTCACCTCTCCGGGTCCTGGGTCCGCGGGCGCTTGGGCGAGGGCCCGGGCGACGGGTCCCCGCCATGATGTAGGTAGATGTAGGTAGGTGTCGGCGGCGCTCACCTCTCCGGGTCCTGGGTCCGCGGGCGCTTGGGCGAGGGCCCGGGCGACGGGTCCCCGCCATGATGTAGGTAGATGTAGGTAGGTGTCGGCGGCGCTCACCTCTCCGGGTCCTGGGTCCGCGGGCGCTTGGGCGAGGGCCCGGGCGACGGGTCCCCGCCATGATGTAGGTAGATGTAGGTAGGTGTCGGCGGCGCTCACCTCTCCGGGTCCTGGGTCCGCGGGCGCTTGGGCGAGGGCCCGGGCGACGGGTCCCCGCCATGATGTAGGTAGATGTAGGTAGGTGTCGGCGGCGCTCACCTCTCCGGGTCCTGGGTCCGCGGGCGCTTGGGCGAGGGCCCGGGCGACGGGTCCCCGCCATGATGTAGGTAGATGTAGGTAGGTGTCGGCGGCGCTCACCTCTCCGGGTCCTGGGTCCGCGGGCGCTTGGGCGAGGGCCCGGGCGACGGGTCCCCGCCATGATGTAGGTAGATGTAGGTAGGTGTCGGCGGCGCTCACCTCTCCGGGTCCTGGGTCCTCGGGCGCTTGGGCGAGGGCCCGGGCGACGGGTCCCCGCCATGATGTAGGTAGATGTAGGTAGGTGTCGGCGGCGCTCACCTCTCCGGGTCCTGGGTCCGCGGGCGCTTGGGCGAGGGCCCGGGCGACGGGTCCCCGCCATGATGTAGGTAGATGTAGGTAGGTGTCGGCGGCGCTCACCTCTCCGGGTCCTGGGTCCGCGGGCGCTTGGGCGAGGGCCCGGGCGACGGGTCCCCGCCATGATGTAGGTAGATGTAGGTAGGTGTCGGCGGCGCTCACCTCTCCGGGTCCTGGGTCCGCGGGCGCTTGGGCGAGGGCCCGGGCGACGGGTCCCCGCCATGATGTAGGTAGATGTAGGTAGGTGTCGGCGGCGCTCACCTCTCCGGGTCCTGGGTCCGCGGGCGCTTGGGCGAGGGCCCGGGCGACGGGTCCCCGCCATGATGTAGGTAGATGTAGGTAGGTGTCGGCGGCGCTCACCTCTCCGGGTCCTGGGTCCGCGGGCGCTTGGGCGAGGGCCCGGGCGACGGGTCCCCGCCATGATGTAGGTAGATGTAGGTAGGTGTCGGCGGCGCTCACCTCTCCGGGTCCTGGGTCCGCGGGCGCTTGGGCGAGGGCCCGGGCGACGGGTCCCCGCCATGATGTAGGTAGATGTAGGTAGGTGTCGGCGGCGCTCACCTCTCCGGGTCCTGGGTCCGCGGGCGCTTGGGCGAGGGCCCGGGCGACGGGTCCCCGCCATGATGTAGGTAGATGTAGGTAGGTGTCGGCGGCGCTCACCTGTCCGGGTCCTGGGTCCGCGGGCGCTTGGGCGAGGGCCCGGGCGACGGGTCCCCGCCATGATGTAGGTAGATGTAGGTAGGTGTCGGCGGCGCTCACCTCTCCGGGTCCTGGGTCCGCGGGCGCTTGGGCGAGGGCCCGGGCGACGGGTCCCCGCCATGATGTAGGTAGATGTAGGTAGGTGTCGGCGGCGCTCACCTCTCCGGGTCCTGGGTCCGCGGGCGCTTGGGCGAGGGCCCGGGCGACGGGTCCCCGCCATGATGTAGGTAGATGTAGGTAGGTGTCGGCGGCGCTCACCTGTCCGGGTCCTGGGTCCGCGGGCGCTTGGGCGAGGGCCCGGGCGACGGGTCCCCGCCATGATGTAGGTAGATGTAGGTAGGTGTCGGCGGCGCTCACCTGTCCGGGTCCTGGGTCCGCGGGCGCTTGGGCGAGGGCCCGGGCGACGGGTCCCCGCCATGATGTAGGTAGATGTAGGTAGGTGTCGGCGGCGCTCACCTGTCCGGGTCCTGGGTCCGCGGGCGCTTGGGCGAGGGCCCGGGCGACGGGTCCCCGCCATGATGTAGGTAGATGTAGGTAGGTGTCGGCGGCGCTCACCTGTCCGGGTCCTGGGTCCGCGGGCGCTTGGGCGAGGGCCCGGGCGACGGGTCCCGGCGCCGCGCGCCCGCCATGGCCTCGTCGCGCGCCTGTCTCTCCTCGCGCGTCATGGCTGCAAGAACAGGCAAGCTCAACGCGAGGATCGGCGTACATTATGCGGGACCTTTTTTGGGAGACCTTTAGAAGCTCATGTTAAGGCCGTTCATAGACCCAGCCCAGCCGTCACTGTCACTCGTGGGACGAGTGAAAGAGAAAGCGCTACGCACAGAACGCCCGATTTAGTTAGTATGTAACGCGTTTTAATTTCTATTAAAATACCGTCTAAAAAAATGGCATTTATAAAGCTGTCGATGTATGCATATAATATGGATATTTTTTGTGTTATAATTAGTTTTACATTGTTTGATATAATAAACTGGAGTAAAGTTGGATTAGCGGTCCGAGTTAGAGGTTACTTTGGAATTAAATTGTATCGAGCGAAGTTTCGTGAAACGTGTATCGAAAGCTGTCAATGTAAGGATGATATAATCAAATATAACATATGTTTTTTTGCATATTTTTAACTTTTAACATTTCTTAGAAAAGTATGATCTCAAATGAGCAATTTGACGATGCTGGGTCAGGGAAGGGCCTTAAGCAGTTCAGGATTTCTCAATGAAAACAGTTTCAATTTCAATAGATAGTAGTTGGAAGTGAATTTTGAAATCGGGAAAAATATTCAAAATATCTACTAGTCATTGAATTTAGTGAAGAAGTCGGAAATGTCAAACACAGTCAGTCGTCTGACCTTGAGAGTTAGTGGACATATTGAAAACGACTCTTGCTGAATTTTGAGATCAGTAGATGCTTTGAAACTGACGTTGAAGCTATAGCGGTTTGAGTTCGAGCCGAGCGGAGTTGAGTAGAGCAGAGCAGAGTAGAGTACGCACCTTTGAAGTCGGTGGAGAGGTTGAAGATGGGCCGCGCCCACTCCGAGATCAGGCGCCCGGCGCGCTCGCGGTTGGCCTTCGATCAAACGACTTGCTTTATACATCACGAGTAGGTGGATAAACATCTTAATTACTAAATAGTATCATCACAATCTACATAAAAACAGGCATGAAATCATCTCACATACACATTTAACAGTGATTAACTGATGAGAATATGAGTAAAAGTATAAAACCTTGGTCTCCTTGGGGTGCTTGTAGAGGTACATGACGGCCTTGCCGATGCCCGACTGCTTGAGCAGCGACTTGTCGATCGACGGGAACTGCAACACACACACACACCCACCT
>CAXARK010000329.1:0-18922 GCA_963971205.1 Aethes cnicana
GAAGTCCCGCCCCCTCCTCAATTCAAAACGCTTCAATGTATTTGGAAAGTATTTAAAAAGCACCGCCAACACTTTCAACGCGTGTTTGACGACTGTCTGAGCAGTCGCACATGCGTTTAGAATTTTAGTGGTGTACAAAACCCGTACTATCCGAAAAGGCGCCTACAGGTATACTAAATGAAAACTGCTAGTAGGTTGCCAAGTATATTTGAAAATAATAATTAAAACTACTTATACGTTCTAAGTGTGGACAACGATAGCGCGATGTAGGATTTCACTTGAATGGTACAGCGACATCTATCGGTGGCGCAACTAAACACTTGCATACAGTCGTCGTTTCATTGTATGCAAGCACATTTACTTGAAACGAGTGTGTATTCCGGCCACTCTGATCGGCGAGTTCCACACACATAACCAATAGGTATTTGGATTTGGATAAAATTTGGAACAGAAATAGTTTTAGATCCTGAGAATGACAAGGGATACTTTTTATTCCGATATTTCCAGGGGAACGGGTTTTCTAAGGGTCAAAGCAGTTTTTCATATGTAGGTACGTAAAATCCAAGCCTACATTACATGCTTTAAGCTCAACAGATCGTCGAATGAATAACAATTTATTAAGTCACTTAACATAATGTCTTGAAATCAAATCCAACATACACTAGAAATCAGTACGGGTATATTTTATTGCATTTCATGTTTCACGAGCTTTTATCCGCGACTTCGTCTGCAGGGAACACTATATTTCCAAAGCCCTTTTCCCAGGTTACTTTTGAAACCATTTCCGGGATTTTTGGGATTCCCGGGATTTATATTCAAAGTCTTCTTTTGGGGTCCCTCTAATGAAATAATAGGTAGCCTATGTGTTACCTGGGCCAGTGTATGTATGAGGGCCAGACAGGCGAGCGCCCCGTTGTGCTGCAGCTGCAGCGCCAGCGTGGCGAGTCTCTTGCCGAAGGCGGCCAGCTCGTCGGCCGCCACGCGCCGGGCGCGCGCGCAGACCTGCCACACCGCCTCCAGGACTATACGCGCGTCCGAGTGCGACGCGCCTGGGACAAACGAGTTCATATATGATACAAGCCAGAGTTATTAAACATAAAGTCGACCTCGACCGTCGGTCAAATAGTGTGGGACAAGTGAACCTAGCAGTCAAAAGTGTGGTGTAAGTCAATCTAGCAGTCAATAGTGTGGTGTAAGTCAATCTAGCAGTCAATAGTCTGGTGTAAGTCAATCTAGCAGTGAATAGTGTGGTGTAAGTCAATCTAGCAGTGAATAGTGTGGTGTAAGTCAATCTAGCAGTCAATAGTCTGGTGTAAGTCAATCTAGCAGTCAATAGTGTGGTGTAAGTCAATCTAGCAGTCAATAGTGTGGTGTAAGTCAATCTAGCAGTCAATAGTCTGATGTAAGTCAATCTAGCAGTCAATAGTGTGGTGTAAGTCAATCTAGCAGTCAATAGTGTGGTGTAAGTCAATCTAGCAGTCAATAGTGTGGTGTAAGTCAATCTAGCAGTCAATAGTGTGGTGTAAGTCAATCTAGCAGTCAATAGTCTGGTGTAAGTCAATCTAGCAGTCAATAGTGTGGTATAAGTCAATCTAGCGTGTTATGGATGCACCCTTAATTCACAAGCAAACCCGATCAGGAACACTAGTATAGCTAAAATATCAGATATCAAGTACGGCGAAGACATGATTCACTGCTGCACCTGTAGCCAGCGCATCGCGTCTTGGGTGGCCACTGCCGCGCACCACCCGAAAACCAAGAAAAAGCTAATTTAATTCCGTCCCAACATCGGTCGGGTTCACCCGTAGGTTAGGTTAGGCTAGGCATCCTAGATCATAGACAGTAAATTCGGCTCTAACATCGACCGCGTTCACTCCTATTTAATCTTATTTTAATCTTTTGTAATCATAGTAATTAAAGTGTGTGTTTAAATATCTTATTTAATTAATCTCTTCACAATCTCCATCCTCCTGCGGCCGAAAATCGTAATTGGCGCAGTCGGTAGGATCCTCGGTCAGTGCGAAAGACATTATCACAAAAACTGTGCAGTTCGCGGAGACTCTCACAAATCGGGAACTTTCGTGGCTGAGTGACTTTCGTGGCTGAAGTGACTTTTAAGTTCGTTCGAGGATCCAGAATCTACGTGGCGACCACGGGAGGTGTATCCAGACATAGATACGCGGAGATCGAGAATGATACTGTGAGTTTTATACTGAGATTTCTATAGTGTTGCTATCCTATCCTTTCCTTCCCAAGCTAGTTAAGATTATCAAAAATTTTTCATCCTAGGAATTCCGATTCCCCGGAGATTGTATCTCCTAGGAGGTTAGCTAGAATTGTAGAAGTAGACTCTAGAAGAGATTTAGAGGGAGCTATGGCTCAAAACGACCTTGATAGTATATTTAAGGCCGTACGGATGGTGCCGGACTTTGACGGCAATCCGAACGTTTTAACTAGATTTATTCGTTTGTGCGATCAATTAGTAGCCACATATTTGTCAGAAACCGGGGTCAGAGGTAAACAACCTCGCTTTATTAAATGGTATACTTGTCCTGAAAAGAAACCAGAATAAACTAGTTTCTGAATTTAACAGTCATATCAGTCTTAGTAAAGCCTGGATGACTGAGCATTCGAAGATAATTTCACAATTAACGTCGAATCAGATCAGTATCAATAGTACTCTATCGCTATTAGTAAAAAATAGTCAAGACGTACAGCAGAAGCTAAAATATTTCGCTAGATTTGCTCAGATCTTGTCTATAGTTAATGAAAAATATAGATCATTTGAGTAATGAACTTTACAGGATATAAGACATCCTAGCGTTTGTCAAAGCGTACGCATCACTCAATGTTGCGAATAGATATTTTGGGTAGTATGATAAGTAAACTTAGAAAACTTTATGGTAGGAATAGTGTGTTAAATCTGGAACATAGAGAGTATTATAGTGTAATTAAACCGGGGTCGTTTTATGTTGAAAAAAGAATAGTAATAGTATTTAAATTTCCCATCATCTTGCCGAACTTGTTCAATTTTTAGAAACTTTCCATAGTCCCCAACAAATTTAACGTTACTATAATACCCCCTTCCCCATACATAGCAACCTGTAGTACTTCTCACGTATACATAGAGGCTGAATGCCCGAAGTACAACTCTCGATACCTCTGCAACGAAGAGACGAATCATCAACTCAGAACTCAACCGGACTGTATCCTAAGCCTCATCAATGACCAATCCTTTACTGAATCCTGCAAGAAGATGCCAGTAACCTTCAAAAAGGAAGCTATGGAAAAATTGGACGACAGAAACTACGCGCTTGTCTTTCCCTTGCCGACGAAGATTCATTTGATATGCGGACGAGAAACCTACAATACATATCATGGAAGCTACTTAGTAACTATACCTCAAGGATGCCAGCTGAAGACGCAGCAGTTCAACATCATAAATGTCAATGATCACGTCGAAGGACAACCTATAAAAATTATGAAGATACCAGATTTTGCTGAAGAATCACACTCGATCCAGCCCGCTCTCAATTTAAACTCTGTAAATCTCCAGCATCTCCATGGTATTGAAGAAAGAATCTTGCAGCAGAAACCTCTACAGATCGAGGAAGCCACTACGCGGACACTATACCACACTACTATACCTTTTTATGGGATACTATCTATTGCCGTGATATTTACCCTGTATATCGTTCTGAAAAGACACAGTATTCTGCGACGTACGAGGATCTTCCCTGCGACGTAATCATCAACCAGGAATCACGAAGAACCCCAGAATCGGGAAACTAGCAAAGAGACTCCAGCGACATTTTCGCTCAATGTCCTAAAATAGTCGCTGTTCTAAGGGGGGAGGTGTTATGGATGCACCCTTAATTCACAAGCAAACCCGATCAGGAACACTAGTATAGCTAAAATATCAGATATCAAGTACGGCGAAGACATGATTCACTGCTGCACCTGTAGCCAGCGCATCGCGTCTTGGGTGGCCACTGCCGCGCACCACCCGAAAACCAAGAAAAAGCTAATTTAATTCCGTCCCAACATCGGTCGGGTTCACCCGTAGGTTAGGTTAGGCTAGGCATCCTAGATCATAGACAGTAAATTCGGCTCTAACATCGACCGCGTTCACTCCTATTTAATCTTATTTTAATCTTTTGTAATCATAGTAATTAAAGTGTGTGTTTAAATATCTTATTTAATTAATCTCTTCACAATCTCCATCCTCCTGCGGCCGAAAACCGTAATTAGCGGTCAATAGTCTGGTGTAAGTCAATCTAGCAGTCAATAGTGTGGTATAAGTCAATCTAGCGGTCAATAGTCTGGTGTAAGTCAATCTAGCAGTCAATAGTGTGGTGTAAGTCAATCTAACAGTCAATAGTGTGGTGTAAGTAAATCTAACAGACAATAGTGTGGTGTAAGTCAATCTAGCAGTCAATACTGTGGTATAAGTCAATCAAGCAGTCAATAGTCTGGTGTAAGTCAATCTAGCAGTCAATAGTCTGGTGTAAGTCAATCTAGCAGTCAATAGTGTGGTATAAGTCAATCCAGCAGTCAATAGTGTGGTATAAGTCAATCTAGCAGTCAATAGTGTGGTATAAGTCAATCTAGCAGTCAATAGTGTGGTATAAGTCAATCTAGCAGTCAATAGTCTGGTGTAAGTCAATCTAGCAGTCAATAGTGTGGTATAAGTCAATCTAGCAGTCAATAGTGTGGTATGTCAATCTAGCGGTCAATAGTCTGGTGTAAGTCAATCTAGCAGTCAATAGTCTGGTGTAAGTCAATCTAGCAGTCAATACTGTGGTATAAGTCAATCTAGCGGTCAATAGTCTGGTGTAAGTCAATCTAGCAGTCAATAGTGTGGTGTAAGTCAATCTAACAGTCAATAGTGTGGTGTAAGTAAATCTAACAGACAATAGTGTGGTGTAAGTCAATCTAGCAGTCAATACTGTGGTATAAGTCAATCAAGCAGTCAATAGTCTGGTGTAAGTCAATCTAGCAGTCAATAGTGTGGTGTAAGTCAATCTAGCAGTCAATACTGTGGTATAAGTCAATCAAGCAGTCAATAGTCTGGTGTAAGTCAATCTAGCAGTCAATAGTCTGGTGTAAGTCAATCCAGCAGTCAATAGTGTGGTATAAGTCAATCTAGCAGTCAATAGTGTGGTATAAGTCAATCTAGCAGTCAATAGTGTGGTATAAGTCAATCTAGCAGTCAATAGTCTGGTGTAAGTCAATCTAGCAGTCAATAGTGTGGTATAAGTCAATCTAGCAGTCAATAGTGTGGTATAAGTCAATCTAGCGGTCAATGGTCTGGTGTAAGTCAATCTAGCAGTCAATAGTGTGGTATAAGTCAATCTAGCAGTCAATAGTGTGGTATAAGTCAATCTAGCGGTCAATAGTCTGGTGTAAGTCAATCTAGCAGTCAATAGTGTGGTATAAGTCAATCTAGCAGTCAATAGTGTGGTATAAGTCAATCTAGCAGTCAATAGTCTGGTGTAAGTCAATCTAGCAGTCAATAGTGTGGTATAAGTCAATCTAGCGGTCAATAGTCTGGTGTAAGTCAATCTAGCAGTCAATAGTGTGGTATAAGTCAATCTAGCAGTCAATAGTGTGGTATAAGTCAATCTAGCGGTCAATAGTCTGGTGTAAGTCAATCTAGCAGTCAATAGTCTGGTGTAAATTGTCCTAGCTGTCAATAGTGTGATTCAAGTCAACCTAACAGTCAATAGTTTCATGCAAGTGAACCTAGCAGTCAATAATCAGGGGCTAGTTGACCTAGCAGTCTATAGTCTGGTGCAAGTCTACGTAGCAGTCAATAGTCCAACGTACCAGCATGAGCCTTCAGCATGGCAACGTAAAGCGCAGCATGGAAGCGCTCCGGGTTAACATTGATGACGTCCCCCGAACCCGCCAGGATGGTAGGATCGAGTCGTCGCCCATCAGGCGGGACAGTATGGCTAGATCTACTCACCAGCATGGCTTTCAACATGGCAGCAGTCTGGTGCAAGTCGACCTAGCAGTCAATAGTCTGGAGACTACCAGTCAATAGTCCTACATACCAGCATGGACCTTCAGCATGGCAGCGTAGAGCGCGGCGTGGAAGCGGCCCGGGTCCACGTTGATGGCGTCCCCCGAGCCCGCCAGGATGGCGAGCACCGCGCGCACGCACAGCAGACGCTCGCGCGGCGCGATCGCATCGTCGCCCATCAGGCGGGACAGGATGGCCACCAGGTCGGAGTAGTACTCCAGGTTGATCACGTGGGTGAATCTGGGGAGGGATATTATTTGAGTGGAAAAGAAGTGGGATGGTCTCAGCCTACTCCAGACGGAAATAGGCGTGAGTTTATGTATGTATGTATGTAATATAGTAGACTAGCTTCTGCCCACGACTTTGTCCGCGTGAAAGTCGGTTACTTACCTATAGTGTTCCTTCAGGGTTTTCCGGGATAATAATTATCAATCCTTACTAAAATTATAAAAAATGCGAATGTAACTCTGTATATCTGTTACCTCTTCACGCGAACCGATTTAGATGAAATTTGGCATGGAAGTAGTTGGAGTCCTACAAAAAGACAGAGGCTACTTTTTATCCCGGTAAAACGCTCCCGCGGGAACGCGATAACCGAATTCCACGAGGGCAGAAAGAATTCCAGCAGAAGTTAGTCTTTTTATACTACAGTACACTTACTTGGCCAGCCCATCCAAGGCAGCTGCCAACAGTTTCGACCTTGGCGCAGACTTCAATAGCCGGAAGTAGATGTGGAACACAGTCTTAGTAACTTCTGTGAGTTGCTTGCGACGCGACACTTCGCTCTCTTGGGCTTCTGTTTCTAGAAGCTCCTGTTCTACTTCTTTAAGCTTCTTTGCTCTCTGACAAGGAAAGGTTATGTTTATGAGGATTAAAAAAAACTGGCTTCGTTCGTCATGTTTGCACCATGCTTTTAGCTAACCACAACAGCCTATTTACGGCCGGCTGGGCACAAGCCTCCTCTCATCATGAGGGGGTCATCATATTTTCACTTGAGTCGATTTTTCATATATATTTATCTGCCAATCAAATTATTAGCATAGAGGCATACAGTCTTAGTCTTCAGGATGACAGCGCATTAGAAATTTAAAGATTATTTGTGTCCATGGGCCACAGTGACCGCTTACCATCAGGTGGACAGTGTTCTCGTTTGACATTTTAAAAAAATTGTCTACTTGACTCTTGCTAGCTTGAGATAGTTATCTTAGCTTTCTCAAATAATGCTTTGATGACGACTCTATACGTATTATGTATTTCGACTACTCCTGACAAATCTTAGAAACAAGATAAGCACTTTAATGTTCACTTTGGTAAACTTTACACATTTAAGCCTCTTAATTTACCACTCAACTTTTCGATGAAGGAAAACATCACGAGGAAACCTGCATGCGCCTGCGAAGTAATCAAGGATGTGTGTGAAGTCCCCATGCGCACTGGGCCCGCGTGAGGATTATAGCCCAACGCCTCTCGTGATAAAGGGAGGCCTGTGCCCAGCAGTGGGCCGTAAATAGGCTGTCATGGTGGTGGAATGTGGAAGAAGCAATATATTATGGAATTTACACAAAATATCCCAATAGGTCGAGGTGTATCATCAAGCACACCAAAACCTCAAGAGAAGATACCTTCTTCTCCTTCTTGGAGAGGTTGACGATCCGTTTCTTATGCTTCTCCTCTTGTTTCTTCTTGTGTCTGACATCCGCCTCCGCGTCTAAGTCCACGTCCCTGATCTTGAGGCTGAGGAGGCAGCGTAGGGCGGTCGGTCGCAGGCGCTCCTCCCGTCGCTTTACCAGTTGGTTGACGAGTCGGACGATCTGGTGATGTACAACCGTAGATGTAATAGGGAATGAGGGTGAATCTAAATATATAAAACTCAAAGGTGACTGACTGACTGACTGACATAGTGATCTATCAACGCACAGCCCAAACCACTGGACGGATCGGGCTGAAATTTGGCATGCAGGTTCCTTAGGGAACGTAGGGAAGCGCTAAGAGAGGATTTTGCGAAATTCCCACGGGAACGGGAAAAAACGGGATTTTACATTTTAATATTTCTGCGCATACGAAGTTGCGGGGAAAAGCTAGTGTAATGCAATAATATGTCAGACAGAATAAGGATAAATAGCCTTTTCTATACCAATAATAAGTCTGTAGAAGAAGTCGCGTCTGATACTTGAAAATTAAAAGAAACTATCAAGTCGAGGGGACTATGTAAAATAAACGGTACTGAACACAAAATGTCGATTTTTAGAAAAATTGTCTGTGTGTATGTATGTCCGGATTTAACTCGAAAACCATAAACGGATTGCAACAAAATTTGGTATGGGGGGATATAGTTTATAAGACTGATCAACATATAGGCTGCTTATTATCCCGAAAAAACGCTATTTCGGAATTCCATGCGGAAGAAGCTAGTTTTTAATATTATTGGTAAACAAGCACGCAGGGTAGCTAATGGTTAGGGGTCACTGCTCCAAACAAACCATAAGGCCCTGAGGATTGAAGGAAGCTGTGTCGATCATTGGTAGTACCTAAATCGTTGATAGAATCACACGTAAATTCGCGGAAGTCCATGAGGGGATGACAAATGACCAACACTTCTTAGCTATGGATTAATATGTAGCGAATAGGGATGACGACAACTTTTTTTTTCCTTAGTCTACCAGGGGAGTAAGGGGAGAACGGAGCATAACATCTAACCGACCCTAATGTCAACCTCACCTGCACGCGCCGGATGGCGGCGACGACCAAGTGGTTGTCGTGGTGCTCCCTGCTGGATAACTGACGAGGCTCTGGCGACCGAGCAAGTGGCGGGATAACCATAAACCTGGCTTGGGCAACCGACCAGAAGAGGCATCATCGGCCTTGGGACTTAAATCTTCCCTAAAAAGTATGGTGCAGAAGGCAAGGGGAAACCACTGCACTATCTTCCCATGAAAGCCGTCATGAAAGTACAATTGAGTAAAGAAAGAGAGCCATGCGAACCGCTTAGCAACCGGCGCCGTACTGCGTCCGGGGCAGACGGTGGGAAATGGACTACCTAATTGGTATCAGTGGACTGAAACATGTGAGGGAGCTAACAGTACTCCAGATCAATTATGGCAGCAAGCCAAGGAGCTCATTACAACCGCGGTCATTAAGTCATCTCCACCTGAACAACCACGCAAAAAGAAGCATTGGTTTACTGATACCACCATACAATTGATAGAAGAAAGGCGTGCCATGAAGGTAGCAGGAGCAAACATCCTAGACCTAAATGCGAAATCTTCTCAAGTCCAAGCTGCATGCAGACGTGATCTTAATAATCACTTGCGTGGAATATGCGCAGAAGTGGAGATCCACGCAGACAGGCATGAGGCAAGAGATCTCTACCAGAAAATTCGCTCTCTTACACATAGCTTAACATCTAAGACCTGGGCCATAAGAGACTCACAAGGAGAAACAATAACAGAGATCGCATTGATTTCT
This sequence comes from Aethes cnicana, assembly GCA_963971205.1. Lineage (NCBI taxonomy): Eukaryota > Metazoa > Arthropoda > Insecta > Lepidoptera > Tortricidae > Aethes > Aethes cnicana. The sequence goes on from CAXARK010000329.1 coordinate 9,494, forward strand.
GAAACTTGGAAAGAATACTGCCAGTCACTTTTTCTTGATCCTCAATCGCAATGTTTCCAGGAAACTCAACCAAGAGATGACGAAATAGAGCCGGACATTATTAAAGATGAGGTTAGAGCGGCAATAAACCATTTAAAAAATCACAAAGCTACTGGAGAAGATGCTATTCCGATTGAGACCATTAAAGCTGCCGGAGAATATGGCGTTGAAATGTTTCAAGCTATTTGCAATAAGGTATGGCAATCGGGAATGTGGCCGCATGACTGGGCGCATACTGTCTTTGTTCCGCTGCATAAAAAGGGTTCTACGAAAGTATGCAGCAACTATCGCCTCATAGCACTGATATCTCATGCTAGTAAAATTCTGTTGCATATTCTTAACGAGAGGTTAAAGTCTTATCTTTCGAGAGAAATTGCCCCGGAACAGGCTGGTTTCGTAAAAGGAAAAGGCACCAGAGAGCAAATTTTAATAGTGCGACAAATTATTGAGAAAGCAAGAGAGTTCGACAAGCCGGTCTACATATGCTTCGTTGATTTCTCCAAAGCGTTCGACTCGGTAAAGTGGCCTACTCTCTGGAGAACTTTACTGGAAATGGGAACTCCAAAACACCTGATACATCTCCTTAGACGCTTATATGAGGACGGAACTGCGTCGGTCAGAACGGACACTGTCTTGTCCAGTCATTTTCATCCCAGTGCTGGCGTTCGTCAAGGATGCATTATCTCACCGCTGCTCTTCAATATCTATACAGAAATTATTATGAGAATTACTCTTGAGAACTGGAGCGATGGTGTCGCTATTGGTGGAGCCAGGATCTCTAACTTACGGTACGCAGACGATACCACGCTGTTCGCCTCTAGTATAGACCACATGGAACAGCTCTTGAGGAAAATGGAAGAGGTGAGTCTTCAGTTTGGCTTAAGAGTCAACCGCAGCAAGACCAAAATTATGATTGTCGACCGAGCTCATAACAATTCGCCGGAGGTCACTTGTATTGTGAACTGCGACGTCGTACAATCGTATGTGTACCTTGGTTCCCTAATATCCAACAATGGGGGTTGCGTGGACGAAATAAAGACAAGAATGGCAATCACGAGATCGGCTATGGATAAGCTCGGGAAAATCTGGCGAAACCGAAACATCACAAAGGCAACTAAGACTCGATTAGTCAGATCCTTAGTGTTCCCTGTTTTTCTATATGCCGCGGAGACTTGGACACTGAGAGAGAGTGAGAAGCGAAAGATCGATGCGCTTGAAATGTGGTGCTGGAGAAGAATGCTCCGAATATCCTGGACTGAGTTTCGCACTAATAATTCTATACTTCGAGAGCTAAACATTAAACAGCGCTTGTCCTCCGTGGTAAAGTCTAGAATCCTCTCTTTTTTCGGGCATATATCGAGTGGAGAGTTTTCCATCGAACGACTGGTAGTTCAGGGCAGGGTTGAGGGCACCAGGCCACGCGGTAGGTCCCCCATGAGATGGACCGACTTAGTCAAATCTGCTACAAACCAGCCCGTGCACGAGAACACTAGACGCGCAGCCGTGAGAGAAGAATGGCGCCGGGTGGTAAAGCTCGCCACTCAAGACACGACGGCCACAACCACTCTGCCAAGAGTGTAGCAACAAAGAAGAAGACCAGGAAGATTATTGAAAAGTATTGGACACGTATTTTTTCTTTTTTAACGTAATCAAACTTATACGGAGATATATTGAGTTGAAATGTCGCGTGACGTCACGGTTAGGTGCGATTTATACCTAACGGTGACGTAGTTAGCCCCCACTCTCCAACTTTAATGCGTTTTAACTTAGTAATTCTTTGTTAATTTGATACAACAAAAAATACGTGTCTAATATTTTTTTATTACCTGACTGACGGACTAATTAGAATTTCGATTTCTTCACACTGTCGTCATCCCTATTCTCGCTAGACAACAATACTCCATGAACACTATCATATACTGACTCATGTTTAATTTTGACGCTTGACGAGCCGCTCAACGGCCCGTGCGTCGCGTCGTCTGTCACTGAATGACGCCTTTTAGTTTAGTCGGCCGCGTTTACAATGTCTGATGATGCCTCGGAGAGAGGTGAACCAAGTGTCGAGAGGATTAACAACCCATCGAGCTTGTCTCTTCTATGATGATGATGATGATGATGATGATGATGATGATGATGATGATGGTCTCTCCTAGTGTCCTCTTGGAAGACAGTCGCGATGTCACTGGCCTCAGTCAGCCGACAGCCGAGGCAAGTCACTAGCGAAGTCGGTTCTAGTTGAAGTGACTTACAGTGAGTGTGATGTCTCCTCTAGCGTCCTCTTGGAAGACAGTCACGCAGCACTCAGTCGCGATGTCACTGGCCTCAGTCAGCCGACAGCCGAGGCAAGTCACTAGCGAAGTCGGTTCTAGTTGAAGTGACTTACAGTGAGTGTGATGTCTCCTCTAGCGTCCTCTTGGAAGACATTCACGCAGCACTCAGTCGCGATGTCGCTGGCCTCAGTCAGCCGACAGCTGAGGCAAGTCACTAGCGAAGTCGGTTCTAGTTGAAGTGACTTACAGTGAGTGTGATGTCTCCTCTAGCGTCCTCTTGGAAGACAGTCGCGATGTCTCTGGCCTCAGTCATCCGACAGCCGAGGCAAGTCATAGCGAAGTCGGGTCTAGTTGAAGTGACTTACAGTAAGTGTGATGTCTCTTCTAGTGTCTTCTTGGAAGACAGTCACGCAGCACTCAGTCGCGATGTCGCTGGCCTCAGTCAGTCGACAGCCAAGGCAACTCACTAGCGAAGTCGGTTCTAGTTGAAGTGACTTACAGTGAGCGTGATGTCTCCTCTAGCGTCCTCTTGGAAGACCGTCACGCAGCACTCAGTCGTGATGTCGCTGGCCTCAGTCAGCCGACAGCCGAGGCAAGTCACTAGCGAAGTCGGTTCTAGTTGAAGTGACTTACAGTAAGTGTGATGTCTCCTCTAGCGTCCTCTTGGAAGACATTCACGCAGCACTCAGTCGCTGGCCTCAGTCAGCCGACAGCCGAGGCAAGTCACTAGCGAAGTCGGTTCTAGTTGAAGTGACTTACAGTGAGTGTGATGTCTCCTCTAGCGTCCTCTTGGAAGACAGTCACGCAGCACTCAGTCGCGATGTCGCTGGCCTCAGTCAGCCGACAGCCGAGGCAAGTCACTAGCGAAGTCGGTTCTAGTTGAAGTGACTTACAGTGAGTGTGATGTCTCCTCTAGCGTCCTCTTGGAAGACAGTCACGCAGCACTCAGTCGCGATGTCGCTGGCCTCAGTCAGTCGACTGTCGAGGAAGGGCACCACGCTCTGGGCCACGTTGGTAGCGTAGTTGAAGTGCGGCCGAGCTACCAATAGTCCACACATACAGCGGAGGGAGACCAGAGCTAGGCTCACAGCTGATTCGTCTGGTTTCCTGAGGTTTTGGGGATGGATAGATTATTAATGTTTTAAATCCATACTAATTTTATAAATGCGAAAGTAACTCTGTCTGTCTGTCTGTTACCTCTTCACGCTTCAATCGCTGGACCGATTGAGATGAAATTTGGCATGGAGATAGTTTACTTTTTATACTTTTTATCCCGGAAAAGCGCATAGCTCCCGCGGGAACGCGATAATCGACTTCCACGAGGGCGAAGTCGCGGGCAGAAGCCAGTAGAAAATAAAAACGTTTATAAGTGGACTATGATAGACAGAATTTAGTAGACATATGAGTTTTATTCATTAATAGGATAAAAAAATCAAAAGCAGTGTTTTCCAATTTGAACTGACCTTGTATCGCCTTTCTTAGGCCTCAGAATCGCACAAGCCTTCTCTAACCGTTGAAGATATCTTTTGTAAAACTCCAGTAGTTCCTTTTCGTATTTGTATAATGTTAAGGTTTCCTTCTTCACTGAAAATATAAAGTAAATAATAAGAATTCATAACCCTATTTCAATTTTATGCTAAGATAATTCGATAGTTTTGAAAACTTACCAAGCACACATCATTTCTTGGTAAGTTTTACAGCTTAAGTAGGTATCTTAAGTTGCCAATAAAATTCCACTGCCATATCAATAAATCATTCAAAAGCAAAATTTACTTAATTTAGAGGTCCCGGACTATTGACACCTAAGGTTTTTTATGGAGTCACCCACATCTGGCCGATGGGGCCAGAAAGTTCTGGAGAGGCGTCCGCGAACCGGTAGACGAGCTGTCGGTAGGCCTCCAACAAGATGGAGCGACGACCTCGTAAAGGTCGCGGGAACGCGCTGGATGCGAGTGGAAGGGAGGCCTATGTCCAGCAGTGGACGTCTATCGGCTGAAATGATGATGATGATGATGATGATGACCCACATCCGGTAGCAGCATTTAAAAAAAGTACAAAACTTAAATACTTACGTTTGACAGTGGAGTAGTCTTGATGGCGTATCTGGTATTCAGGCAATATGTCCTTAAAGACTTCGTAAGCGGACAGTGTTGCAATTTTCCGAACCGAGTGAAGATTCAGAGTATTATCCTTGAGACGCTCTTCCATTAGATACAGGATTGGGTAGAGGTTTTTAAGCTATAACAGAACAAAAATATTCTGTGATCGAAAATGCGTTGCTAGTATTCTAGAAGTAATTTATATTTTTACGTAACACCAGGCCGAGAACCGGGATTTACCGCCCTCGGGCGCGACGAAAAATTTCTCTTCACGGCCAGGTGGTGACGTAAAATCGTATACTCACCACGGGCGGTCGTAAAGAAAGCCTCAGACCGCTAGATTATAGCTCTCGCCTCCAGCTCGGGCCCCAACTACCCGCGATCTGAGGCTTTCTTTACTTTACCAATTCAAAATTCAATCATTTATTCAGCAAATTGGCCACATAGGGGCACTTTTACACGTCAGAAAAGAATTTACTAGCGCTTCCTAGACCCATTGCTTGAGAAGAAGCGCCGCAACAAACTCAAGCAGAAGGCCTTTTTTCAAAATTTACACATAGTTATAACATTTACATTACATGTATAAAATATACATATAGGTACGTACTACAATTACATAGAAGGGATGTATAGTCCCTAACTTAAACTTAAATCTAAGATCTTAGAGATGTATAGTCTCCAACAGTGGCGTGCACAGAGATTTTAGACAGGGTAGACAACAAAATATAAAGTAATATTAGACTTCCCAAATAGGTAACTATTCAGCATATTTTCTCATCTTTTCGATTAATAATGGCGTATACTTAAGTCAATACATATATCCATGTACCTAAACAATGGAAACAGAATAATCAGTGCATCCAGGGGCCAAGAATAGTATTAGTATTTCGTATTCAAACTCGGGTTATCTTGTACCTACACCGGCCTTATTCGATTAAAACTTGCTAAAGGAAAGTTTTGAAAATGCACCATTTTCAATGGTTCATAGACAGCACACTTCCACTAAAAAATAATCGCAGTTTACAAAATATTCATTGTAAAAAAACTTTCCTGTTTATTAGTATCAATATTTTTAAAGCACAAGAACAAACCAAACAACATCATTTCAGCCGAAATATAATTTAATAACAAAAAAGATAAATAGAAAAACGTCAAATAATATTACAATAACAATACGTATACAAAATGCTGCAAGCGCTTCGAAAAGACATGTCTAAACTCCGCCGGTATGCTTGCGTGCGTTTGGTTCAAACGTCTCCCATTAGTTGGCGCTGTCTGTCGTCGTACACACTGGCAATATGATGACGCAGGCAAGAACGTTTTCGGACGGAAGACAGAATTGTGTCCGTCTTTTTCGTTGAAGGTGCGTAGCGGCGCTAGTGTATTGAATTGCGACTGTCTTCGGATGTAAGTAAGTAACTATCGAGTTCAGAACAGTACAAAGGATACGATGATGACCCGATAGATGGAGCTGTTTTGTAATTTAAGAATTTAAGTTAATGCGTAATGTACTAATATTTTATATTAGATGAAGCTATTAGGTATCATAATAAAGCAAATTAGATAACGTTGGGTAGGGTAGACAGTGTCTTTTTGTCTGTATGGAGTGCACGCCACTGGTCTCCAAGGGTCCAGAAAAAAAAATTATTATGGAGATGGCCTCCATTGTCAAATAAATATAAATTACCTTTTTGCAATGTACTATTTTATTGCTGAAAGATGTTCAGTAGGGGACTCCCGCTCATACAAAGTTCGAGTACTGACTCATATGCGGAGAAGGTTCCTTTTCTCTACAGCTTACTATACCAATAGACAGATCACCTGATGAAAACCGGCCAAGAAGCGAGTTAAACTCGCGTGGAGAGGGTTCCGACCCTTGATTATTTTCAATAACGCCATTTTCAAACCGTTTCACAGGATAAGCTCTTTTATATGATAGATTTCAAATACTATGGACTTCTTAATAATTTTCCTGTAATCTATAGGTCAATAACTATCCTCCGTATTTTTCCTATTTTAGGTCCAGTAGTTTCGGAGTTAAGGGGGGGGAATGGTCATTTTTCGCTTATTTCGCTTATTGACCAAAACAGAAATAAAAAAATATGTTTGAGACCCTCATAAGAAGTACTTTCATTTGATATGTCACACGATACTTTGAAAAACTTCATTAATATTTTTCTCAAATTTAGCCCCCAAAAATAGGGTCTATGTTTAAAATTCACTAATTTTCGTTACACGTCCGTCTTTGGGTCACAAACTTACATATACGTACAAAATTTCAACTTAATCGGTCCAGTAGTTTCGGAGAAAATCGACTGTGACAGACGGACGGACAGACACACGAGTGATCCTATAAGGGTTCCATTTTTATCTCTTGAGGTTCGGAACCCTAAAAATGGCGGTTACTCGACGCATACCGATATTAACAGCACCAGAAGGAGTTACTCTTCTCGAGATAAAGCATCTCTAATAATGTCAGAACACGGTAGCTTTACAAAATAATTGAAGGCAGGGGGTGGTAGACTGGCTTGCATGAGGTCATCACCTCTATGTGACTTCTTAGTAGGCTCTTTTACGACAGGAATCAGACGATCAGTACCCCACAGGAAATACTATGCTATGTCTACCTGATCTTACATGGAACTTACATTTTTGCATGGACAGTATTTTATATTTACCTTTTTCTCCGGTTCTTCAAGCAGTGAGGAGCATAGAGCTCCTATCCTCAGTTTCTCGTGGTTCAGCCGGTCTCGTCTCGCTGCCAGCAGTTCCACTGTGCTGATAACTCTGTCCTCCGGAGCCTCTGTTGCATCTTCCTCCCCCGTTCCTTCCAAACCTGAATCCGAGTCTGAACCTACTTCTTCTTCTTCTTCTTTTTGCTGTTTTTGTGGTTCAGAGACTTCTTTATCTTCTTGCTCTGAACTTGTGTCTAGAAATTAATATTAAGTTAAGAAAGTTGTTTCCAAGCCTTTCAGATATAAGAGAAATTGCCAAGGAGTTAAATTAAAAGGTAAATATTAATGATACATTTGATAAATAAAATTAGAATTCAAATAATGAAAAAAATAAAACTTGAATTAAATAAAACAAAAGGAGTGGCGCGCCTTGGGGGAGGCCTATGTCCAGCAGTGGACATCTATCGGCTGAAATGATGATGATGATGAAATAAAATAATACACTTTTTAATGCACAAAATGTTGGTGTGTTTGTTAGTGCAATTAAACAGAATGGATCGAAAGTCAGACAGCTTTTTTAACTTTACTCATTTGAAAATAGATTATTTCAGTGCTTTATACCCGATGTGCTTACCATCACACTCCTCTGTCCTCTCCATAAGCCCCTGCTTGGTTTTAATTGGCAGGAGAGCTCGTAGCCTCTTGGCAGGCCTGTCTGCCATCTCCTGTTCATACTTGTCTTCAAACTCACTATCGGAGCCCGACTCGCTCGCCGCTCCACTATCGCTGCCTCGCTTGCGCTTTGGGACCTTCTCTTTGTCTACCTTTTTACGTTTCCTGTTTGATCTGAAAATAAACACATTCAATTGAATTAGGGGAATATTTTCAATTAAAGCCCATTTTGAGAAAGATACTAAACATTTGCAGTTCTAGTAATTTCAGTAAAGAGAGGAAACTTGAGTTTCACACACAGTTAAAAGCTGTTATGACAAATATTTATAATCAAGCTTTTTTATGCTCTGTCTGTCTAAGCATAAACATTCAGAGTTCATGATATTTTATGCTGTAATGAGTTACAGCATAAAATTGACGAGAGGTTAACAAACACTGAGGTGTTTCTTAACCTCTGCTCTGCGGTTCCCCGGGGGTCCGCAAACATGTGTAAGGGGGTCTGTGAACGTGTTTCGATTTTAATGATTGTATGGATAATTAAAATCGAAATTCGTTACTAATTTTTTACTGAGGGGGTCCGCGACATTGTGTTTGATTTCCTCCAGGGTCCATGGACTGATAAAGGTTAAGAAAAGCTGCTGTAACTTGTTGCTCTTGTATGCTGTGACTTACTTATTCTGGTCTTCCTTCTCGGGCACATCTGCTAAGAACCCAGGGTTCTTTGCCAGTCTATTCATAATGTACTGCTTCTCCTCTTCGTCCAGCATGTCTCCCCACTCGTCCGCGGAGGCCTCGCTCTCGCTGCTATATTCAACCTGAGTCTGAGCCTTCTGCGGCACATGCTGCTTCTGTAGCTTTGTATGGTGCCTTTGCAGTTTCATTTTACCCTGTTTCTTCATTTTATTAGTCGTTTGATTGTTCCTCTTCACTCTACTCACCTTTATTTTGCCTTTTTTCTGGAAAAACGAAGTTTTCAGGGTTATTTTTGTTCATTTAAACACAAATGGTAAAGGTAATAGGGAAATTGTACGCGGATGTGATACTTACGGCCATGGCTATGATTTGAACTTGTTAATGCTTAATTATTAATTAATTTTATTAATCGTAAATATAAGTTTTGTGAAAATCAAATAAAACAACGTGGATTTGACAAGCGGGACGCATCCATCCATCTGACAGCTCAAGTTGAAGTTGACATGACACTGATGGGACGTATTTCAATAGGCATTGGAGGTAAAAAGTTCATGTTTTCATGAATTTTTCACCTTTTTGTCCAAAAAAAAGTGTAAAACGCAATTGAGTTTATTTGTTTTACCATACGCAGCATACACAGCGTTATTTTTTCCTTTTATCTAAAAAAATCCAAAAACAAAATTACAAAGAATTCTCAATTTAATAAAAAGAAGAAACCTCTCTTCTTTAAAGTGCGTTCACGCAGTAACTAATTTTGAATAAATAGTGGTCTCGGTGAATTAATCAATGCGATATTTTTCTTAATTAAATCTAAACCATAAAAGGTTTGCTTACTTTTTTTGATCAATTGAATAAATTAAAATATTTGTATAGAAGTTTTAAAAAGTTTTTATACAATAGAGTTTACAACCTGAACGCATACAAACTTTCTAAACGTCAGTTATTGAGAGACCTCGAAACTTTCTAGATTTTCTAGTTTTC
>CAXARK010000330.1:0-25829 GCA_963971205.1 Aethes cnicana
GGTAGACTTTAGCTGAGAACGATAATGTTAATTTTACTAAAATTCTGTTTTAATTTCAGGTTTCCAGGGATGCAGCGTCGCCCGGGGCACCTGCCTACACTGAACAAAGGATATTTAAGCGAAATCGACCTAGAGATATGAGAATTAAAGGCAAAAATGTGATTTTTTCATACAAGAAATTAAGAAAAATTCGGTTTTTTGGGCGAAAAGCCGCGGGATCTCAACCAATACGCTTCAAAATGCTATTAATATATAGGGGGAATTAATTGGAAGATATTATGCCTAGAGAGTTTTGATGTGGGACCGATATAAGATAGAAGAAATTTGAAAGTTTCGTATTTGTCGGAGGGGTTAGGTAGACTTTAGCTGAGAACGATAATGTTAATTTTACTAAAATTCTGTTTTAATTTCAGGTTTCCAGGGATGCAGCGTCGCCCGGGGCACCTGCCTACACTGAACAAAGGATATTTAAGCGAAATCGACCTAGAGATATGAGAATTAAAGGCAAAAATGTGATTTTTTCATACAAGAAATTAAGAAAAATTCGGTTTTTTGGGCGAAAAGCCGCGGGATCTCAACCAATACGCTTCAAAATGCTATTAATATATAGGGGGAATTAATTGGAAGATATTATGCCTAGAGAGTTTTGATGTGGGACCGATATAAGATAGAAGAAATTTGAAAGTTTCGTATTTGTCGGAGGGGTTAGGTAGACTTTAGCTGAGAACGATAATGTTAATTTTACTAAAATTCTGTTTTAATTTCAGGTTTCCAGGGATGCAGCGTCGCCCGGGGCACCTGCCTACACTGAACAAAGGATATTTAAGCGAAATCGACCTAGAGATATGAGAATTAAAGGCAAAAATGTGATTTTTTCATACAAGAAATTAAGAAAAATTCGGTTTTTTGGGCGAAAAGCCGCGGGATCTCAACCAATACGCTTCAAAATGCTATTAATATATAGGGGGAATTAATTGGAAGATATTATGCCTAGAGAGTTTTGATGTGGGACCGATATAAGATAGAAGAAATTTGAAAGTTTCGTATTTGTCGGAGGGGTTAGGTAGACTTTAGCTGAGAACGATAATGTTAATTTTACTAAAATTCTGTTTTAATTTCAGGTTTCCAGGGATGCAGCGTCGCCCGGGGCACCTGCCTACACTGAACAAAGGATATTTAAGCGAAATCGACCTAGAGATATGAGAATTAAAGGCAAAAATGTGATTTTTTCATACAAGAAATTAAGAAAAATTCGGTTTTTTGGGCGAAAAGCCGCGGGATCTCAACCAATACGCTTCAAAATGCTATTAATATATAGGGGGAATTAATTGGAAGATATTATGCCTAGAGAGTTTTGATGTGGGACCGATATAAGATAGAAGAAATTTGAAAGTTTCGTATTTGTCGGAGGGGTTAGGTAGACTTTAGCTGAGAACGATAATGTTAATTTTACTAAAATTCTGTTTTAATTTCAGGTTTCCAGGGATGCAGCGTCGCCCGGGGCACCTGCCTACACTGAACAAAGGATATTTAAGCGAAATCGACCTAGAGATATGAGAATTAAAGGCAAAAATGTGATTTTTTCATACAAGAAATTAAGAAAAATTCGGTTTTTTGGGCGAAAAGCCGCGGGATCTCAACCAATACGCTTCAAAATGCTATTAATATATAGGGGAATTAATTGGAAGATATTATGCCTAGAGAGTTTTGATGTGGGACCGATATAAGATAGAAGAAATTTGAAAGTTTCGTATTTGTCGGAGGGGTTAGGTAGACTTTAGCTGAGAACGATAATGTTAATTTTACTAAAATTCTGTTTTAATTTCAGGTTTCCAGGGATGCAGCGTCGCCCGGGGCACCTGCCTACACTGAACAAAGGATATTTAAGCGAAATCGACCTAGAGATATGAGAATTAAAGGCAAAAATGTGATTTTTTCATACAAGAAATTAAGAAAAATTCGGTTTTTTGGGCGAAAAGCCGCGGGATCTCAACCAATACGCTTCAAAATGCTATTAATATATAGGGGGAATTAATTGGAAGATATTATGCCTAGAGAGTTTTGATGTGGGACCGATATAAGATAGAAGAAATTTGAAAGTTTCGTATTTGTCGGAGGGGTTAGGTAGACTTTAGCTGAGAACGATAATGTTAATTTTACTAAAATTCTGTTTTAATTTCAGGTTTCCAGGGATGCAGCGTCGCCCGGGGCACCTGCCTACACTGAACAAAGGATATTTAAGCGAAATCGACCTAGAGATATGAGAATTAAAGGCAAAAATGTGATTTTTTCATACAAGAAATTAAGAAAAATTCGGTTTTTTGGGCGAAAAGCCGCGGGATCTCAACCAATACGCTTCAAAATGCTATTAATATATAGGGGGAATTAATTGGAAGATATTATGCCTAGAGAGTTTTGATGTGGGACCGATATAAGATAGAAGAAATTTGAAAGTTTCGTATTTGTCGGAGGGGTTAGGTAGACTTTAGCTGAGAACGATAATGTTAATTTTACTAAAATTCTGTTTTAATTTCAGGTTTCCAGGGATGCAGCGTCGCCCGGGGCACCTGCCTACACTGAACAAAGGATATTTAAGCGAAATCGACCTAGAGATATGAGAATTAAAGGCAAAAATGTGATTTTTTCATACAAGAAATTAAGAAAAATTCGGTTTTTTGGGCGAAAAGCCGCGGGATCTCAACCAATACGCTTCAAAATGCTATTAATATATAGGGGGAATTAATTGGAAGATATTATGCCTAGAGAGTTTTGATGTGGGACCGATATAAGATAGAAGAAATTTGAAAGTTTCGTATTTGTCGGAGGGGTTAGGTAGACTTTAGCTGAGAACGATAATGTTAATTTTACTAAAATTCTGTTTTAATTTCAGGTTTCCAGGGATGCAGCGTCGCCCGGGGCACCTGCCTACACTGAACAAAGGATATTTAAGCGAAATCGACCTAGAGATATGAGAATTAAAGGCAAAAATGTGATTTTTTCATACAAGAAATTAAGAAAAATTCGGTTTTTTGGGCGAAAAGCCGCGGGATCTCAACCAATACGCTTCAAAATGCTATTAATATATAGGGGGAATTAATTGGAAGATATTATGCCTAGAGAGTTTTGATGTGGGACCGATATAAGATAGAAGAAATTTGAAAGTTTCGTATTTGTCGGAGGGGTTAGGTAGACTTTAGCTGAGAACGATAATGTTAATTTTACTAAAATTCTGTTTTAATTTCAGGTTTCCAGGGATGCAGCGTCGCCCGGGGCACCTGCCTACACTGAACAAAGGATATTTAAGCGAAATCGACCTAGAGATATGAGAATTAAAGGCAAAAATGTGATTTTTTCATACAAGAAATTAAGAAAAATTCGGTTTTTTGGGCGAAAAGCCGCGGGATCTCAACCAATACGCTTCAAAATGCTATTAATATATAGGGGGAATTAATTGGAAGATATTATGCCTAGAGAGTTTTGATGTGGGACCGATATAAGATAGAAGAAATTTGAAAGTTTCGTATTTGTCGGAGGGGTTAGGTAGACTTTAGCTGAGAACGATAATGTTAATTTTACTAAAATTCTGTTTTAATTTCAGGTTTCCAGGGATGCAGCGTCGCCCGGGGCACCTGCCTACACTGAACAAAGGATATTTAAGCGAAATCGACCTAGAGATATGAGAATTAAAGGCAAAAATGTGATTTTTTCATACAAGAAATTAAGAAAAATTCGGTTTTTTGGGCGAAAAGCCGCGGGATCTCAACCAATACGCTTCAAAATGCTATTAATATATAGGGGGAATTAATTGGAAGATATTATGCCTAGAGAGTTTTGATGTGGGACCGATATAAGATAGAAGAAATTTGAAAGTTTCGTATTTGTCGGAGGGGTTAGGTAGACTTTAGCTGAGAACGATAATGTTAATTTTACTAAAATTCTGTTTTAATTTCAGGTTTCCAGGGATGCAGCGTCGCCCGGGGCACCTGCCTACACTGAACAAAGGATATTTAAGCGAAATCGACCTAGAGATATGAGAATTAAAGGCAAAAATGTGATTTTTTCATACAAGAAATTAAGAAAAATTCGGTTTTTTGGGCGAAAAGCCGCGGGATCTCAACCAATACGCTTCAAAATGCTATTAATATATAGGGGGAATTAATTGGAAGATATTATGCCTAGAGAGTTTTGATGTGGGACCGATATAAGATAGAAGAAATTTGAAAGTTTCGTATTTGTCGGAGGGGTTAGGTAGACTTTAGCTGAGAACGATAATGTTAATTTTACTAAAATTCTGTTTTAATTTCAGGTTTCCAGGGATGCAGCGTCGCCCGGGGCACCTGCCTACACTGAACAAAGGATATTTAAGCGAAATCGACCTAGAGATATGAGAATTAAAGGCAAAAATGTGATTTTTTCATACAAGAAATTAAGAAAAATTCGGTTTTTTGGGCGAAAAGCCGCGGGATCTCAACCAATACGCTTCAAAATGCTATTAATATATAGGGGGAATTAATTGGAAGATATTATGCCTAGAGAGTTTTGATGTGGGACCGATATAAGATAGAAGAAATTTGAAAGTTTCGTATTTGTCGGAGGGGTTAGGTAGACTTTAGCTGAGAACGATAATGTTAATTTTACTAAAATTCTGTTTTAATTTCAGGTTTCCAGGGATGCAGCGTCGCCCGGGGCACCTGCCTACACTGAACAAAGGATATTTAAGCGAAATCGACCTAGAGATATGAGAATTAAAGGCAAAAATGTGATTTTTTCATACAAGAAATTAAGAAAAATTCGGTTTTTTGGGCGAAAAGCCGCGGGATCTCAACCAATACGCTTCAAAATGCTATTAATATATAGGGGGAATTAATTGGAAGATATTATGCCTAGAGAGTTTTGATGTGGGACCGATATAAGATAGAAGAAATTTGAAAGTTTCGTATTTGTCGGAGGGGTTAGGTAGACTTTAGCTGAGAACGATAATGTTAATTTTACTAAAATTCTGTTTTAATTTCAGGTTTCCAGGGATGCAGCGTCGCCCGGGGCACCTGCCTACACTGAACAAAGGATATTTAAGCGAAATCGACCTAGAGATATGAGAATTAAAGGCAAAAATGTGATTTTTTCATACAAGAAATTAAGAAAAATTCGGTTTTTTGGGCGAAAAGCCGCGGGATCTCAACCAATACGCTTCAAAATGCTATTAATATATAGGGGGAATTAATTGGAAGATATTATGCCTAGAGAGTTTTGATGTGGGACCGATATAAGATAGAAGAAATTTGAAAGTTTCGTATTTGTCGGAGGGGTTAGGTAGACTTTAGCTGAGAACGATAATGTTAATTTTACTAAAATTCTGTTTTAATTTCAGGTTTCCAGGGATGCAGCGTCGCCCGGGGCACCTGCCTACACTGAACAAAGGATATTTAAGCGAAATCGACCTAGAGATATGAGAATTAAAGGCAAAAATGTGATTTTTTCATACAAGAAATTAAGAAAAATTCGGTTTTTTGGGCGAAAAGCCGCGGGATCTCAACCAATACGCTTCAAAATGCTATTAATATATAGGGGGAATTAATTGGAAGATATTATGCCTAGAGAGTTTTGATGTGGGACCGATATAAGATAGAAGAAATTTGAAAGTTTCGTATTTGTCGGAGGGGTTAGGTAGACTTTAGCTGAGAACGATAATGTTAATTTTACTAAAATTCTGTTTTAATTTCAGGTTTCCAGGGATGCAGCGTCGCCCGGGGCACCTGCCTACACTGAACAAAGGATATTTAAGCGAAATCGACCTAGAGATATGAGAATTAAAGGCAAAAATGTGATTTTTTCATACAAGAAATTAAGAAAAATTCGGTTTTTTGGGCGAAAAGCCGCGGGATCTCAACCAATACGCTTCAAAATGCTATTAATATATAGGGGGAATTAATTGGAAGATATTATGCCTAGAGAGTTTTGATGTGGGACCGATATAAGATAGAAGAAATTTGAAAGTTTCGTATTTGTCGGAGGGGTTAGGTAGACTTTAGCTGAGAACGATAATGTTAATTTTACTAAAATTCTGTTTTAATTTCAGGTTTCCAGGGATGCAGCGTCGCCCGGGGCACCTGCCTACACTGAACAAAGGATATTTAAGCGAAATCGACCTAGAGATATGAGAATTAAAGGCAAAAATGTGATTTTTTCATACAAGAAATTAAGAAAAATTCGGTTTTTTGGGCGAAAAGCCGCGGGATCTCAACCAATACGCTTCAAAATGCTATTAATATGGGGAGATTAATTGGAAGATATTATGCCTAGAGAGTTTTGATGTGGGACCGATATAAGATAGAAGAAATTTGAAAGTTTCGTATTTGTCGGAGGGGTTAGGTAGACTTTAGCTGAGAACGATAATGTTAATTTTACTAAATTCTGTTTTAATTTCAGGTTTCCAGGGATGCAGCGTCGCCCGGGGCACCTGCCTACACTGAACAAAGGATATTTAAGCGAAATCGACCTAGAGATATGAGAATTAAAGGCAAAAATGTGATTTTTTCATACAAGAAATTAAGAAAAATTCGGTTTTTTGGGCGAAAAGCCGCGGGATCTCAACCAATACGCTTCAAAATGCTATTAATATATAGGGGAATTAATTGGAAGATATTATGCCTAGAGAGTTTTGATGTGGGACCGATATAAGATAGAAGAAATTTGAAAGTTTCGTATTTTGTCGGAGGGGTTAGGTAGACTTTAGCTGAGAACGATAATGTTAATTTTACTAAAAATTCTGTTTTAATTTCAGGTTTCCAGGGATGCAGCGTCGCCCGGGGCACCTGCCTACACTGAACAAAGGATATTTAAGCGAAATCGACCTAGAGATAGGAGAATTAAAGGCAAAAATGTGATTTTTCATACAAGAAATTAAGAAAAATTCGGTTTTTTGGGCGAAAAGCCGCGGGATCTCAACCAATACGCTTCAAAATGCTATTAATATATAGGGGGAATTAATTGGAAGATATTATGCCTAGAGAGTTTTGATGTGGGACCGATATAAGATAGAAGAAATTTGAAAGTTTCGTATTTGTCGGAGGGGTTAGGTAGACTTAGCTGAGAACGATAATGTTAATTTTACTAAAATTCTGTTTTAAATTTCAGGTTTCCCAGGGATGCAGCGTCGCCCGGGGCACCTGCCTACACTGAACAAAGGATATTTAAGCGAAATCGACCTAGAGATATGAGAATTAAAGGCAAAAATGTGATTTTTTCATACAAGAAATTAAGAAAAATTCGGTTTTTTGGGCGAAAAGCCGCGGGATCTCAACCAATACGCTTCAAAATGCTATTAATATATAGGGGGAATTAATTGGAAGATATTATGCCTAGAGAGTTTTGATGTGGGACCGATATAAGATAGAAGAAATTTGAAAGTTTCGTATTTGTCGGAGGGTTAGGTAGACTTTAGCTGAGAACGATAATGTTAATTTTACTAAAATTCTGTTTTAATTTCAGGTTTCCAGGGATGCAGCGTCGCCCGGGCACCTGCCTACACTGAACAAAGGATATTTAAGCGAAATCGACCTAGAGATATGAGAATTAAAGGCAAAAATGTGATTTTTTCATACAAGAAATTAAGAAAATTTCGGTTTTTGGGCGAAAAGCCGCGGGATCTCAACCAATACGCTTCAAAATGCTATTAATATATAGGGGGAATTAATTGGAAGATATTATGCCTAGAGAGTTTTGATGTGGGACCGATATAAGATAGAAGAAATTTGAAAGTTTCGTATTTGTCGGAGGGGTTAGGTAGACTTTAGCTGAGAACGATATGTTAATTTTACTAAAATTCTGTTTTTAATTTCAGGTTTCCAGGGATGCAGCGTCGCCCGGGGCACCTGCCTACACTGAACAAAGGATATTTAAGCGAAATCGACCTAGAGATATGAGAATTAAAGGCAAAAATGGATTTTTTCATACAAGAAATTAAGAAAAATTCGGTTTTTTGGGCGAAAAGCCGCGGGATCTCAACCAATACGCTCAAATGCTATTAATATTATAGGGGGAATTAATTGGAAGATATTATGCCTAGAGAGTTTTGATGTGGGACCGATATAAGATAGAAGAAATTTGAAAGTTTCGTATTTGTCGGAGGGGTCAGGTAGACTTTAGCTGAGAACGATAATGTTAATTTTACTAAAATTCTGTTTTAATTCAGGTTTCCAGGGATGCAGCGTCGCCCGGGGCACCTGCCTACACTGAACAAAGGATATTTAAGCGAAATCGACCTAGAGATATGAGAATTAAAGGCAAAAATGTGATTTTTTCATACAGAAATTAAGAAAAATTCGGTTTTTTGGGCGAAAAGCCGCGGGATCTCAACCAATACGCTTCAAAAGCTATTAATATATAGGGGGAATTAATTGGAAGATATTATGCCTAGAGAGTTTTGATGTGGGACCGATATAAGATAGAAGAAATTTGAAAGTTTCGTATTTGTCGGAGGGGTTAGGTAGACTTTAGCTGAGAACGATAATGTTAATTTTACTAAAAATTCTGTTTTAATTTTCAGGTTTCCAGGGATGCAGCGTCGCCCGGGGCACCTGCCTACACTGAACAAAGGATATTTAAGCGAAATCGACCTAGAGATATGAGAATTAAAGGCAAAAATGTGATTTTTTCATACAAGAAATTAAGAAAAATTCGTTTTTTGGGGCGAAAAGCCGCGGGATCTCAACCAATACGCTTCAAAATGCTATTAATATATAGGGGGAATTAATTGGAAGATATTATGCCTAGAGAGTTTTGATGTGGGACCGATATAAGATAGAAGAAATTTGAAAGTTTCGTATTTGTCGGAGGGGTTAGGTAGACTTTAGCTGAGAACGATAATGTTAATTTTACTAAAATTCTGTTTTAATTTCAGGTTTCCAGGGATGCAGCGTCGCCCGGGGCACCTGCCTACACTGAACAAAGGATATTTAAGCGAAATCGACCTAGAGATATGAGAATTAAAGGCAAAAATGTGATTTTTTCATACAAGAAATTAAGAAAAATTTCTTTTGGGCGAAAAGCCGCGGGATCTCAACCAAATACGCTTCAAAATGCTATTAATATATAGGGGGAATTAATTGGAAGATATTATGCCTAGAGAGTTTTGATGTGGACCGATATAAGATAGAAGAAATTTGAAAGTTTCGTATTTGTCGGAGGGGTTAGGTAGACTTTAGCTGAGAACGATAATGTTAATTTTACTAAAATTCTGTTTTAATTTCAGGTTCCAGGGATGCAGCGTCGCCCGGGGCACCTGCCTACACTGAACAAAGGATATTTAAGCGAAATCGACCTAGAGATATGAGAATTAAAGCAAAAATGTGATTTTTTCATACAAGAAATTAAGAAAAATTCGTTTTTGGGGCGAAAAGCCGCGGGATCTCAACCAATACGCTTCAAAATGCTATTAATATATAGGGGGAATTAATTGGAAGATATTATGCCTAGAGAGTTTTGATGTGGGACCGATATAAGATAGAAGAAATTTGAAAGTTTCGTATTTGTCGGAGGGGTTAGGTAGACTTTAGCTGAGAACGATAATGTTAATTTTACTAAAATTCTGTTTTAATTTCAGGTTTCCAGGATGCAGCGTCGCCCGGGGCACCTGCCTACACTGAACAAGGATATTTAAGCGAAATCGACCTAGAGATATGAGAATTAAAGGCAAAAATGTGATTTTTTCATACAAGAAATTAAGAAAAATTCGGTTTTTTGGGCGAAAAGCCGCGGGATCTCAACCAATACGCTTCAAAATGCTATTAATATATAGGGGGAATTAATTGGAAGATATTATGCCTAGAGAGTTTTGATGTGGGACCGATATAAGATAGAAGAAATTTGAAAGTTTCGTATTTGTCGGAGGGGTTAGGTAGACTTTAGCTGAGAACGATAATGTTAATTTTACTAAAATTCTGTTTTAATTTCAGGTTTCCAGGGATGCAGCGTCGCCCGGGGCACCTGCCTACACTGAACAAAGGATATTTAAGCGAAATCGACCTAGAGATATGAGAATTAAAGGCAAAAATGTGATTTTTTCATACAAGAAATTAAGAAAAATTCGGTTTTTTGGGCGAAAAGCCGCGGGATCTCAACCAATACGCTTCAAAATGCTATTAATATATAGGGGGAATTAATTGGAAGATATTATGCCTAGAGAGTTTTGATGTGGGACCGATATAAGATAGAAGAAATTTGAAAGTTTCGTATTTGTCGGAGGGGTTAGGTAGACTTTAGCTGAGAACGATAATGTTAATTTTACTAAAATTCTGTTTTAATTTCAGGTTTCCAGGGATGCAGCGTCGCCCGGGGCACCTGCCTACACTGAACAAAGGATATTTAAGCGAAATCGACCTAGAGATATGAGAATTAAAGGCAAAAATGTGATTTTTTCATACAAGAAATTAAGAAAAATTCGGTTTTTTGGGCGAAAAGCCGCGGGATCTCAACCAATACGCTTCAAAATGCTATTAATATATAGGGGGAATTAATTGGAAGATATTATGCCAGAGAGTTTTGATGTGGGACCGATATAAGATAGAAGAAATTTGAAAGTTTCGTATTTGTCGGAGGGGTTAGGTAGACTTTAGCTGAGAACGATAATGTTAATTTTACTAAAATTCTGTTTTAATTTCAGGTTTCCAGGGATGCAGCGTCGCCCGGGGCACCTGCCTACACTGAACAAAGGATATTTAAGCGAAATCGACCTAGAGATATGAGAATTAAAGGCAAAAATGTGATTTTTTCATACAAGAAATTAAGAAAAATTCGGTTTTTTGGGCGAAAAGCCGCGGGATCTCAACCAATACGCTTCAAAATGCTATTAATATATAGGGGGAATTAATTGGAAGATATTATGCCTAGAGAGTTTTGATGTGGGACCGATATAAGATAGAAGAAATTTGAAAGTTTCGTATTTGTCGGAGGGGTTAGGTAGACTTTAGCTGAGAACGATAATGTTAATTTTACTAAAATTCTGTTTTAATTTCAGGTTTCCAGGGATGCAGCGTCGCCCGGGGCACCTGCCTACACTGAACAAAGGATATTTAAGCGAAATCGACCTAGAGATATGAGAATTAAAGGCAAAAATGTGATTTTTTCATACAAGAAATTAAGAAAAATTCGGTTTTTTGGGCGAAAAGCCGCGGGATCTCAACCAATACGCTTCAAAATGCTATTAATATATAGGGGGAATTAATTGGAAGATATTATGCCTAGAGAGTTTTGATGTGGGACCGATATAAGATAGAAGAAATTTGAAAGTTTCGTATTTGTCGGAGGGGTTAGGTAGACTTTAGCTGAGAACGATAATGTTAATTTTACTAAAATTCTGTTTTAATTTCAGGTTTCCAGGGATGCAGCGTCGCCCGGGGCACCTGCCTACACTGAACAAAGGATATTTAAGCGAAATCGACCTAGAGATATGAGAATTAAAGGCAAAAATGTGATTTTTTCATACAAGAAATTAAGAAAAATTCGGTTTTTTGGGCGAAAAGCCGCGGGATCTCAACCAATACGCTTCAAAATGCTATTAATATATAGGGGGAATTAATTGGAAGATATTATGCCTAGAGAGTTTTGATGTGGGACCGATATAAGATAGAAGAAATTTGAAAGTTTCGTATTTGTCGGAGGGGTTAGGTAGACTTTAGCTGAGAACGATAATGTTAATTTTACTAAAATTCTGTTTTAATTTCAGGTTTCCAGGGATGCAGCGTCGCCCGGGGCACCTGCCTACACTGAACAAAGGATATTTAAGCGAAATCGACCTAGAGATATGAGAATTAAAGGCAAAAATGTGATTTTTTCATACAAGAAATTAAGAAAAATTCGGTTTTTTGGGCGAAAAGCCGCGGGATCTCAACCAATACGCTTCAAAATGCTATTAATATATAGGGGGAATTAATTGGAAGATATTATGCCTAGAGAGTTTTGATGTGGGACCGATATAAGATAGAAGAAATTTGAAAGTTTCGTATTTGTCGGAGGGGTTAGGTAGACTTTAGCTGAGAACGATAATGTTAATTTTACTAAAATTCTGTTTTAATTTCAGGTTTCCAGGGATGCAGCGTCGCCCGGGGCACCTGCCTACACTGAACAAAGGATATTTAAGCGAAATCGACCTAGAGATATGAGAATTAAAGGCAAAAATGTGATTTTTTCATACAAGAAATTAAGAAAAATTCGGTTTTTTGGGCGAAAAGCCGCGGGATCTCAACCAATACGCTTCAAAATGCTATTAATATATAGGGGGAATTAATTGGAAGATATTATGCCTAGAGAGTTTTGATGTGGGACCGATATAAGATAGAAGAAATTTGAAAGTTTCGTATTTGTCGGAGGGGTTAGGTAGACTTTAGCTGAGAACGATAATGTTAATTTTACTAAAATTCTGTTTTAATTTCAGGTTTCCAGGGATGCAGCGTCGCCCGGGGCACCTGCCTACACTGAACAAAGGATATTTAAGCGAAATCGACCTAGAGATATGAGAATTAAAGGCAAAAATGTGATTTTTTCATACAAGAAATTAAGAAAAATTCGGTTTTTTGGGCGAAAAGCCGCGGGATCTCAACCAATACGCTTCAAAATGCTATTAATATATAGGGGGAATTAATTGGAAGATATTATGCCTAGAGAGTTTTGATGTGGGACCGATATAAGATAGAAGAAATTTGAAAGTTTCGTATTTGTCAAGTTTCGTATTTGTCGGAGGGGTTAGGTAGACTTTAGCTGAGAACGATAATGTTAATTTTACTAAAATTCTGTTTTAATTTCAGGTTTCCAGGGATGCAGCGTCGCCCGGGGCACCTGCCTACACTGAACAAAGGATATTTAAGCGAAATCGACCTAGAGATATGAGAATTAAAGGCAAAAATGTGATTTTTTCATACAAGAAATTAAGAAAAATTCGGTTTTTTGGGCGAAAAGCCGCGGGATCTCAACCAATACGCTTCAAAATGCTATTAATATATAGGGGGAATTAATTGGAAGATATTATGCCTAGAGAGTTTTGATGTGGGACCGATATAAGATAGAAGAAATTTGAAAGTTTCGTATTTGTCGGAGGGGTTAGGTAGACTTTAGCTGAGAACGATAATGTTAATTTTACTAAAATTCTGTTTTAATTTCAGGTTTCCAGGGATGCAGCGTCGCCCGGGGCACCTGCCTACACTGAACAAAGGATATTTAAGCGAAATCGACCTAGAGATATGAGAATTAAAGGCAAAAATGTGATTTTTTCATACAAGAAATTAAGAAAAATTCGGTTTTTTGGGCGAAAAGCCGCGGGATCTCAACCAATACGCTTCAAAATGCTATTAATATATAGGGGGAATTAATTGGAAGATATTATGCCTAGAGAGTTTTGATGTGGGACCGATATAAGATAGAAGAAATTTGAAAGTTTCGTATTTGTCGGAGGGGTTAGGTAGACTTTAGCTGAGAACGATAATGTTAATTTTACTAAAATTCTGTTTTAATTTCAGGTTTCCAGGGATGCAGCGTCGCCCGGGGCACCTGCCTACACTGAACAAAGGATATTTAAGCGAAATCGACCTAGAGATATGAGAATTAAAGGCAAAAATGTGATTTTTTCATACAAGAAATTAAGAAAAATTCGGTTTTTTGGGCGAAAAGCCGCGGGATCTCAACCAATACGCTTCAAAATGCTATTAATATATAGGGGGAATTAATTGGAAGATATTATGCCTAGAGAGTTTTGATGTGGGACCGATATAAGATAGAAGAAATTTGAAAGTTTCGTATTTGTCGGAGGGGTTAGGTAGACTTTAGCTGAGAACGATAATGTTAATTTTACTAAAATTCTGTTTTAATTTCAGGTTTCCAGGGATGCAGCGTCGCCCGGGGCACCTGCCTACACTGAACAAAGGATATTTAAGCGAAATCGACCTAGAGATATGAGAATTAAAGGCAAAAATGTGATTTTTTCATACAAGAAATTAAGAAAAATTCGGTTTTTTGGGCGAAAAGCCGCGGGATCTCAACCAATACGCTTCAAAATGCTATTAATATATAGGGGGAATTAATTGGAAGATATTATGCCTAGAGAGTTTTGATGTGGGACCGATATAAGATAGAAGAAATTTGAAAGTTTCGTATTTGTCGGAGGGGTTAGGTAGACTTTAGCTGAGAACGATAATGTTAATTTTACTAAAATTCTGTTTTAATTTCAGGTTTCCAGGGATGCAGCGTCGCCCGGGGCACCTGCCTACACTGAACAAAGGATATTTAAGCGAAATCGACCTAGAGATATGAGAATTAAAGGCAAAAATGTGATTTTTTCATACAAGAAATTAAGAAAAATTCGGTTTTTTGGGCGAAAAGCCGCGGGATCTCAACCAATACGCTTCAAAATGCTATTAATATATAGGGGGAATTAATTGGAAGATATTATGCCTAGAGAGTTTTGATGTGGGACCGATATAAGATAGAAGAAATTTGAAAGTTTCGTATTTGTCGGAGGGGTTAGGTAGACTTTAGCTGAGAACGATAATGTTAATTTTACTAAAATTCTGTTTTAATTTCAGGTTTCCAGGGATGCAGCGTCGCCCGGGGCACCTGCCTACACTGAACAAAGGATATTTAAGCGAAATCGACCTAGAGATATGAGAATTAAAGGCAAAAATGTGATTTTTTCATACAAGAAATTAAGAAAAATTCGGTTTTTTGGGCGAAAAGCCGCGGGATCTCAACCAATACGCTTCAAAATGCTATTAATATATAGGGGGAATTAATTGGAAGATATTATGCCTAGAGAGTTTTGATGTGGGACCGATATAAGATAGAAGAAATTTGAAAGTTTCGTATTTGTCGGAGGGGTTAGGTAGACTTTAGCTGAGAACGATAATGTTAATTTTACTAAAATTCTGTTTTAATTTCAGGTTTCCAGGGATGCAGCGTCGCCCGGGGCACCTGCCTACACTGAACAAAGGATATTTAAGCGAAATCGACCTAGAGATATGAGAATTAAAGGCAAAAATGTGATTTTTTCATACAAGAAATTAAGAAAAATTCGGTTTTTTGGGCGAAAAGCCGCGGGATCTCAACCAATACGCTTCAAAATGCTATTAATATATAGGGGGAATTAATTGGAAGATATTATGCCTAGAGAGTTTTGATGTGGGACCGATATAAGATAGAAGAAATTTGAAAGTTTCGTATTTGTCGGAGGGGTTAGGTAGACTTTAGCTGAGAACGATAATGTTAATTTTACTAAAATTCTGTTTTAATTTCAGGTTTCCAGGGATGCAGCGTCGCCCGGGGCACCTGCCTACACTGAACAAAGGATATTTAAGCGAAATCGACCTAGAGATATGAGAATTAAAGGCAAAAATGTGATTTTTTCATACAAGAAATTAAGAAAAATTCGGTTTTTTGGGCGAAAAGCCGCGGGATCTCAACCAATACGCTTCAAAATGCTATTAATATATAGGGGGAATTAATTGGAAGATATTATGCCTAGAGAGTTTTGATGTGGGACCGATATAAGATAGAAGAAATTTGAAAGTTTCGTATTTGTCGGAGGGGTTAGGTAGACTTTAGCTGAGAACGATAATGTTAATTTTACTAAAATTCTGTTTTAATTTCAGGTTTCCAGGGATGCAGCGTCGCCCGGGGCACCTGCCTACACTGAACAAAGGATATTTAAGCGAAATCGACCTAGAGATATGAGAATTAAAGGCAAAAATGTGATTTTTTCATACAAGAAATTAAGAAAAATTCGGTTTTTTGGGCGAAAAGCCGCGGGATCTCAACCAATACGCTTCAAAATGCTATTAATATATAGGGGGAATTAATTGGAAGATATTATGCCTAGAGAGTTTTGATGTGGGACCGATATAAGATAGAAGAAATTTGAAAGTTTCGTATTTGTCGGAGGGGTTAGGTAGACTTTAGCTGAGAACGATAATGTTAATTTTACTAAAATTCTGTTTTAATTTCAGGTTTCCAGGGATGCAGCGTCGCCCGGGGCACCTGCCTACACTGAACAAAGGATATTTAAGCGAAATCGACCTAGAGATATGAGAATTAAAGGCAAAAATGTGATTTTTTCATACAAGAAATTAAGAAAAATTCGGTTTTTTGGGCGAAAAGCCGCGGGATCTCAACCAATACGCTTCAAAATGCTATTAATATATAGGGGGAATTAATTGGAAGATATTATGCCTAGAGAGTTTTGATGTGGGACCGATATAAGATAGAAGAAATTTGAAAGTTTCGTATTTGTCGGAGGGGTTAGGTAGACTTTAGCTGAGAACGATAATGTTAATTTTACTAAAATTCTGTTTTAATTTCAGGTTTCCAGGGATGCAGCGTCGCCCGGGGCACCTGCCTACACTGAACAAAGGATATTTAAGCGAAATCGACCTAGAGATATGAGAATTAAAGGCAAAAATGTGATTTTTTCATACAAGAAATTAAGAAAAATTCGGTTTTTTGGGCGAAAAGCCGCGGGATCTCAACCAATACGCTTCAAAATGCTATTAATATATAGGGGGAATTAATTGGAAGATATTATGCCTAGAGAGTTTTGATGTGGGACCGATATAAGATAGAAGAAATTTGAAAGTTTCGTATTTGTCGGAGGGGTTAGGTAGACTTTAGCTGAGAACGATAATGTTAATTTTACTAAAATTCTGTTTTAATTTCAGGTTTCCAGGGATGCAGCGTCGCCCGGGGCACCTGCCTACACTGAACAAAGGATATTTAAGCGAAATCGACCTAGAGATATGAGAATTAAAGGCAAAAATGTGATTTTTTCATACAAGAAATTAAGAAAAATTCGGTTTTTTGGGCGAAAAGCCGCGGGATCTCAACCAATACGCTTCAAAATGCTATTAATATATAGGGGGAATTAATTGGAAGATATTATGCCTAGAGAGTTTTGATGTGGGACCGATATAAGATAGAAGAAATTTGAAAGTTTCGTATTTGTCGGAGGGGTTAGGTAGACTTTAGCTGAGAACGATAATGTTAATTTTACTAAAATTCTGTTTTAATTTCAGGTTTCCAGGGATGCAGCGTCGCCCGGGGCACCTGCCTACACTGAACAAAGGATATTTAAGCGAAATCGACCTAGAGATATGAGAATTAAAGGCAAAAATGTGATTTTTTCATACAAGAAATTAAGAAAAATTCGGTTTTTTGGGCGAAAAGCCGCGGGATCTCAACCAATACGCTTCAAAATGCTATTAATATATAGGGGGAATTAATTGGAAGATATTATGCCTAGAGAGTTTTGATGTGGGACCGATATAAGATAGAAGAAATTTGAAAGTTTCGTATTTGTCGGAGGGGTTAGGTAGACTTTAGCTGAGAACGATAATGTTAATTTTACTAAAATTCTGTTTTAATTTCAGGTTTCCAGGGATGCAGCGTCGCCCGGGGCACCTGCCTACACTGAACAAAGGATATTTAAGCGAAATCGACCTAGAGATATGAGAATTAAAGGCAAAAATGTGATTTTTTCATACAAGAAATTAAGAAAAATTCGGTTTTTTGGGCGAAAAGCCGCGGGATCTCAACCAATACGCTTCAAAATGCTATTAATATATAGGGGGAATTAATTGGAAGATATTATGCCTAGAGAGTTTTGATGTGGGACCGATATAAGATAGAAGAAATTTGAAAGTTTCGTATTTGTCGGAGGGGTTAGGTAGACTTTAGCTGAGAACGATAATGTTAATTTTACTAAAATTCTGTTTTAATTTCAGGTTTCCAGGGATGCAGCGTCGCCCGGGGCACCTGCCTACACTGAACAAAGGATATTTAAGCGAAATCGACCTAGAGATATGAGAATTAAAGGCAAAAATGTGATTTTTTCATACAAGAAATTAAGAAAAATTCGGTTTTTTGGGCGAAAAGCCGCGGGATCTCAACCAATACGCTTCAAAATGCTATTAATATATAGGGGGAATTAATTGGAAGATATTATGCCTAGAGAGTTTTGATGTGGGACCGATATAAGATAGAAGAAATTTGAAAGTTTCGTATTTGTCGGAGGGGTTAGGTAGACTTTAGCTGAGAACGATAATGTTAATTTTACTAAAATTCTGTTTTAATTTCAGGTTTCCAGGGATGCAGCGTCGCCCGGGGCACCTGCCTACACTGAACAAAGGATATTTAAGCGAAATCGACCTAGAGATATGAGAATTAAAGGCAAAAATGTGATTTTTTCATACAAGAAATTAAGAAAAATTCGGTTTTTTGGGCGAAAAGCCGCGGGATCTCAACCAATACGCTTCAAAATGCTATTAATATATAGGGGGAATTAATTGGAAGATATTATGCCTAGAGAGTTTTGATGTGGGACCGATATAAGATAGAAGAAATTTGAAAGTTTCGTATTTGTCGGAGGGGTTAGGTAGACTTTAGCTGAGAACGATAATGTTAATTTTACTAAAATTCTGTTTTAATTTCAGGTTTCCAGGGATGCAGCGTCGCCCGGGGCACCTGCCTACACTGAACAAAGGATATTTAAGCGAAATCGACCTAGAGATATGAGAATTAAAGGCAAAAATGTGATTTTTTCATACAAGAAATTAAGAAAAATTCGGTTTTTTGGGCGAAAAGCCGCGGGATCTCAACCAATACGCTTCAAAATGCTATTAATATATAGGGGGAATTAATTGGAAGATATTATGCCTAGAGAGTTTTGATGTGGGACCGATATAAGATAGAAGAAATTTGAAAGTTTCGTATTTGTCGGAGGGGTTAGGTAGACTTTAGCTGAGAACGATAATGTTAATTTTACTAAAATTCTGTTTTAATTTCAGGTTTCCAGGGATGCAGCGTCGCCCGGGGCACCTGCCTACACTGAACAAAGGATATTTAAGCGAAATCGACCTAGAGATATGAGAATTAAAGGCAAAAATGTGATTTTTTCATACAAGAAATTAAGAAAAATTCGGTTTTTTGGGCGAAAAGCCGCGGGATCTCAACCAATACGCTTCAAAATGCTATTAATATATAGGGGGAATTAATTGGAAGATATTATGCCTAGAGAGTTTTGATGTGGGACCGATATAAGATAGAAGAAATTTGAAAGTTTCGTATTTGTCGGAGGGGTTAGGTAGACTTTAGCTGAGAACGATAATGTTAATTTTACTAAAATTCTGTTTTAATTTCAGGTTTCCAGGGATGCAGCGTCGCCCGGGGCACCTGCCTACACTGAACAAAGGATATTTAAGCGAAATCGACCTAGAGATATGAGAATTAAAGGCAAAAATGTGATTTTTTCATACAAGAAATTAAGAAAAATTCGGTTTTTTGGGCGAAAAGCCGCGGGATCTCAACCAATACGCTTCAAAATGCTATTAATATATAGGGGGAATTAATTGGAAGATATTATGCCTAGAGAGTTTTGATGTGGGACCGATATAAGATAGAAGAAATTTGAAAGTTTCGTATTTGTCGGAGGGGTTAGGTAGACTTTAGCTGAGAACGATAATGTTAATTTTACTAAAATTCTGTTTTAATTTCAGGTTTCCAGGGATGCAGCGTCGCCCGGGGCACCTGCCTACACTGAACAAAGGATATTTAAGCGAAATCGACCTAGAGATATGAGAATTAAAGGCAAAAATGTGATTTTTTCATACAAGAAATTAAGAAAAATTCGGTTTTTTGGGCGAAAAGCCGCGGGATCTCAACCAATACGCTTCAAAATGCTATTAATATATAGGGGGAATTAATTGGAAGATATTATGCCTAGAGAGTTTTGATGTGGGACCGATATAAGATAGAAGAAATTTGAAAGTTTCGTATTTGTCGGAGGGGTTAGGTAGACTTTAGCTGAGAACGATAATGTTAATTTTACTAAAATTCTGTTTTAATTTCAGGTTTCCAGGGATGCAGCGTCGCCCGGGGCACCTGCCTACACTGAACAAAGGATATTTAAGCGAAATCGACCTAGAGATATGAGAATTAAAGGCAAAAATGTGATTTTTTCATACAAGAAATTAAGAAAAATTCGGTTTTTTGGGCGAAAAGCCGCGGGATCTCAACCAATACGCTTCAAAATGCTATTAATATATAGGGGGAATTAATTGGAAGATATTATGCCTAGAGAGTTTTGATGTGGGACCGATATAAGATAGAAGAAATTTGAAAGTTTCGTATTTGTCGGAGGGGTTAGGTAGACTTTAGCTGAGAACGATAATGTTAATTTTACTAAAATTCTGTTTTAATTTCAGGTTTCCAGGGATGCAGCGTCGCCCGGGGCACCTGCCTACACTGAACAAAGGATATTTAAGCGAAATCGACCTAGAGATATGAGAATTAAAGGCAAAAATGTGATTTTTTCATACAAGAAATTAAGAAAAATTCGGTTTTTTGGGCGAAAAGCCGCGGGATCTCAACCAATACGCTTCAAAATGCTATTAATATATAGGGGGAATTAATTGGAAGATATTATGCCTAGAGAGTTTTGATGTGGGACCGATATAAGATAGAAGAAATTTGAAAGTTTCGTATTTGTCGGAGGGGTTAGGTAGACTTTAGCTGAGAACGATAATGTTAATTTTACTAAAATTCTGTTTTAATTTCAGGTTTCCAGGGATGCAGCGTCGCCCGGGGCACCTGCCTACACTGAACAAAGGATATTTAAGCGAAATCGACCTAGAGATATGAGAATTAAAGGCAAAAATGTGATTTTTTCATACAAGAAATTAAGAAAAATTCGGTTTTTTGGGCGAAAAGCCGCGGGATCTCAACCAATACGCTTCAAAATGCTATTAATATATAGGGGGAATTAATTGGAAGATATTATGCCTAGAGAGTTTTGATGTGGGACCGATATAAGATAGAAGAAATTTGAAAGTTTCGTATTTGTCGGAGGGGTTAGGTAGACTTTAGCTGAGAACGATAATGTTAATTTTACTAAAATTCTGTTTTAATTTCAGGTTTCCAGGGATGCAGCGTCGCCCGGGGCACCTGCCTACACTGAACAAAGGATATTTAAGCGAAATCGACCTAGAGATATGAGAATTAAAGGCAAAAATGTGATTTTTTCATACAAGAAATTAAGAAAAATTCGGTTTTTTGGGCGAAAAGCCGCGGGATCTCAACCAATACGCTTCAAAATGCTATTAATATATAGGGGGAATTAATTGGAAGATATTATGCCTAGAGAGTTTTGATGTGGGACCGATATAAGATAGAAGAAATTTGAAAGTTTCGTATTTGTCGGAGGGGTTAGGTAGACTTTAGCTGAGAACGATAATGTTAATTTTACTAAAATTCTGTTTTAATTTCAGGTTTCCAGGGATGCAGCGTCGCCCGGGGCACCTGCCTACACTGAACAAAGGATATTTAAGCGAAATCGACCTAGAGATATGAGAATTAAAGGCAAAAATGTGATTTTTTCATACAAGAAATTAAGAAAAATTCGGTTTTTTGGGCGAAAAGCCGCGGGATCTCAACCAATACGCTTCAAAATGCTATTAATATATAGGGGGAATTAATTGGAAGATATTATGCCTAGAGAGTTTTGATGTGGGACCGATATAAGATAGAAGAAATTTGAAAGTTTCGTATTTGTCGGAGGGGTTAGGTAGACTTTAGCTGAGAACGATAATGTTAATTTTACTAAAATTCTGTTTTAATTTCAGGTTTCCAGGGATGCAGCGTCGCCCGGGGCACCTGCCTACACTGAACAAAGGATATTTAAGCGAAATCGACCTAGAGATATGAGAATTAAAGGCAAAAATGTGATTTTTTCATACAAGAAATTAAGAAAAATTCGGTTTTTTGGGCGAAAAGCCGCGGGATCTCAACCAATACGCTTCAAAATGCTATTAATATATAGGGGGAATTAATTGGAAGATATTATGCCTAGAGAGTTTTGATGTGGGACCGATATAAGATAGAAGAAATTTGAAAGTTTCGTATTTGTCGGAGGGGTTAGGTAGACTTTAGCTGAGAACGATAATGTTAATTTTACTAAAATTCTGTTTTAATTTCAGGTTTCCAGGGATGCAGCGTCGCCCGGGGCACCTGCCTACACTGAACAAAGGATATTTAAGCGAAATCGACCTAGAGATATGAGAATTAAAGGCAAAAATGTGATTTTTTCATACAAGAAATTAAGAAAAATTCGGTTTTTTGGGCGAAAAGCCGCGGGATCTCAACCAATACGCTTCAAAATGCTATTAATATATAGGGGGAATTAATTGGAAGATATTATGCCTAGAGAGTTTTGATGTGGGACCGATATAAGATAGAAGAAATTTGAAAGTTTCGTATTTGTCGGAGGGGTTAGGTAGACTTTAGCTGAGAACGATAATGTTAATTTTACTAAAATTCTGTTTTAATTTCAGGTTTCCAGGGATGCAGCGTCGCCCGGGGCACCTGCCTACACTGAACAAAGGATATTTAAGCGAAATCGACCTAGAGATATGAGAATTAAAGGCAAAAATGTGATTTTTTCATACAAGAAATTAAGAAAAATTCGGTTTTTTGGGCGAAAAGCCGCGGGATCTCAACCAATACGCTTCAAAATGCTATTAATATATAGGGGGAATTAATTGGAAGATATTATGCCTAGAGAGTTTTGATGTGGGACCGATATAAGATAGAAGAAATTTGAAAGTTTCGTATTTGTCGGAGGGGTTAGGTAGACTTTAGCTGAGAACGATAATGTTAATTTTACTAAAATTCTGTTTTAATTTCAGGTTTCCAGGGATGCAGCGTCGCCCGGGGCACCTGCCTACACTGAACAAAGGATATTTAAGCGAAATCGACCTAGAGATATGAGAATTAAAGGCAAAAATGTGATTTTTTCATACAAGAAATTAAGAAAAATTCGGTTTTTTGGGCGAAAAGCCGCGGGATCTCAACCAATACGCTTCAAAATGCTATTAATATATAGGGGGAATTAATTGGAAGATATTATGCCTAGAGAGTTTTGATGTGGGACCGATATAAGATAGAAGAAATTTGAAAGTTTCGTATTTGTCGGAGGGGTTAGGTAGACTTTAGCTGAGAACGATAATGTTAATTTTACTAAAATTCTGTTTTAATTTCAGGTTTCCAGGGATGCAGCGTCGCCCGGGGCACCTGCCTACACTGAACAAAGGATATTTAAGCGAAATCGACCTAGAGATATGAGAATTAAAGGCAAAAATGTGATTTTTTCATACAAGAAATTAAGAAAAATTCGGTTTTTTGGGCGAAAAGCCGCGGGATCTCAACCAATACGCTTCAAAATGCTATTAATATATAGGGGGAATTAATTGGAAGATATTATGCCTAGAGAGTTTTGATGTGGGACCGATATAAGATAGAAGAAATTTGAAAGTTTCGTATTTGTCGGAGGGGTTAGGTAGACTTTAGCTGAGAACGATAATGTTAATTTTACTAAAATTCTGTTTTAATTTCAGGTTTCCAGGGATGCAGCGTCGCCCGGGGCACCTGCCTACACTGAACAAAGGATATTTAAGCGAAATCGACCTAGAGATATGAGAATTAAAGGCAAAAATGTGATTTTTTCATACAAGAAATTAAGAAAAATTCGGTTTTTTGGGCGAAAAGCCGCGGGATCTCAACCAATACGCTTCAAAATGCTATTAATATATAGGGGGAATTAATTGGAAGATATTATGCCTAGAGAGTTTTGATGTGGGACCGATATAAGATAGAAGAAATTTGAAAGTTTCGTATTTGTCGGAGGGGTTAGGTAGACTTTAGCTGAGAACGATAATGTTAATTTTACTAAAATTCTGTTTTAATTTCAGGTTTCCAGGGATGCAGCGTCGCCCGGGGCACCTGCCTACACTGAACAAAGGATATTTAAGCGAAATCGACCTAGAGATATGAGAATTAAAGGCAAAAATGTGATTTTTTCATACAAGAAATTAAGAAAAATTCGGTTTTTTGGGCGAAAAGCCGCGGGATCTCAACCAATACGCTTCAAAATGCTATTAATATATAGGGGGAATTAATTGGAAGATATTATGCCTAGAGAGTTTTGATGTGGGACCGATATAAGATAGAAGAAATTTGAAAGTTTCGTATTTGTCGGAGGGGTTAGGTAGACTTTAGCTGAGAACGATAATGTTAATTTTACTAAAATTCTGTTTTAATTTCAGGTTTCCAGGGATGCAGCGTCGCCCGGGGCACCTGCCTACACTGAACAAAGGATATTTAAGCGAAATCGACCTAGAGATATGAGAATTAAAGGCAAAAATGTGATTTTTTCATACAAGAAATTAAGAAAAATTCGGTTTTTTGGGCGAAAAGCCGCGGGATCTCAACCAATACGCTTCAAAATGCTATTAATATATAGGGGGAATTAATTGGAAGATATTATGCCTAGAGAGTTTTGATGTGGGACCGATATAAGATAGAAGAAATTTGAAAGTTTCGTATTTGTCGGAGGGGTTAGGTAGACTTTAGCTGAGAACGATAATGTTAATTTTACTAAAATTCTGTTTTAATTTCAGGTTTCCAGGGATGCAGCGTCGCCCGGGGCACCTGCCTACACTGAACAAAGGATATTTAAGCGAAATCGACCTAGAGATATGAGAATTAAAGGCAAAAATGTGATTTTTTCATACAAGAAATTAAGAAAAATTCGGTTTTTTGGGCGAAAAGCCGCGGGATCTCAACCAATACGCTTCAAAATGCTATTAATATATAGGGGGAATTAATTGGAAGATATTATGCCTAGAGAGTTTTGATGTGGGACCGATATAAGATAGAAGAAATTTGAAAGTTTCGTATTTGTCGGAGGGGTTAGGTAGCACTTTAGCTGAGAAACGATAATGTTAATTTTTCTAAAATTCTGTTTTAATTTCAGGTTTCCAGGGATGCAGCGTCGCCCGGGGCACCTGCCTACACTGAACAAAGGATATTTAAGCGAAATCGACCTAGAGATATGAGAATTAAAGGCAAAATGTGATTTTTTCATACAAGAAATTAAGAAAAATTCGGTTTTTTGGGCGAAAAAGCGCGGGATCTCAACCAATACGCTTCAAAAATGCTATTAATATATAGGGGGAATTAATTGGAAGATATTATGCCTAGAGAGTTTTGATGTGGGACCGATATAAGATAGAAGAAATTTGAAAGTTTCGTATTTGTCGGAGGGGTTAGGTAGACTTTAGCTGAGAACGATAATGTTAATTTTACTAAAATTCTGTTTAATTTCAGGTTTCCAGGGATGCAGCGTCGCCCGGGGCACCTGCCTACACTGAACAAAGGATATTTAAGCGAAATCGACCTAGAGATATGAGAATTAAAGGCAAAAATGTGATTTTTTCATACAAGAAATTAAGAAAAATTCGGTTTTTTGGGCGAAAAGCCGCGGGATCTCAACCAATACGCTTCAAAATGCTATTAATATATAGGGGGAATTAATTGGAAGATATTATGCCTAGAGAGTTTTGATGTGGGACCGATATAAGATAGAAGAAATTTGAAAGTTTCGTATTTGTCGGAGGGGTTAGGTAGACTTTAGCTGAGAACGATAATGTTAATTTTACTAAAATTCTGTTTTAATTTCAGGTTTCCAGGGATGCAGCGTCGCCCGGGGCACCTGCCTACACTGAACAAAAGGATATTTAAGCGAAATCGACCTAGAGATATGAGAATAAAGGCAAAAATGTGATTTTTTCATACAAGAAATTAAGAAAAATTCGGTTTTTTGGGCGAAAAGCCGCGGGATCTCAACCATACGCTTCAAAATGCTATTAATATATAGGGGGAATTAATTGGAAGATATTATGCCTAGAGAGTTTTGATGTGGACCGATATAAGATAGAAGAATTTGAAAGTTTCGTATTTGTCGG
>CAXARK010000331.1:0-14704 GCA_963971205.1 Aethes cnicana
GCCGCAACGGCGCCGACGGAGCCCCGGGCCGCGACGGCCGCGACGGCGTGCCCGGCAAGGACGGCAATCCGGGAAAGAACGGGAAGGATGGAAAGGACGGTGAGGGGTTTAAAAGACGTACCATAAGCGATTGAGTTACTTCTTGTGGATGCTGGTCTGAGTACTAGTTAAATTAAGTCTCTCATCTCAAGAGAGGATCGAAAATTCAAATCCAGTTCGTCGTTTTAATTTCCTACTGATCTTTTCGGGAAATGAAAAATTCGATATGTGCAAATTGCACTGGGGGCGCGTACCCAAGCCTTCTCGGTGCTCAGCAATGGGATGTAAATTGGATTCTGTGGTGGTGGTCAACGGTTAGCATTTTCGACGGCGTCACTCGCCGTATCAACTCATCTCTTGTTGATAGGCAGATAGGTATTCTAGTGCAAATATGCGATTATCCGCGCACTGCAGATTTCGTAGATCACATAGTCTGGTCCTTTCTACTCTCACTTTGTACAATATCCGTGAAGACAAAATTAATTTCTTCCACCAGGTAGACCGGGCGCCCAGGGTCCTCCAGGTATGAAAGGACCGAAGGGTGATCGTGGGCCCATCGGACCTAAAGGCCAGCGGGGGAGCGACGGACGCGACGGACTAGCGGGGAGACCAGGGCTTTCTATATACAACTACACGAAGGAAAAGGAGCTTTTCGTACCTCCTACGTTTGCCCGTAAGTTGTTTTTAATCATCGTCATGACATCGTCAAATGAAAAATTAAATATCAGTAAGTTTGGGTTAGTTTAGGCCTACAACTACATACATAAACTGTTGCAGCTAGAAACCGGCAAAAGTTCACAGTATGTAGTTACCTACCTAATCATCATATTTGATTCATATGTCACTGCTGACACTGCTGCGTTTCGGCCTGAATTTTCTACAACAGAATTATTTACGAGTATGTGCGCTTTATTTACAGAAGTCCATACGCGAGTGATCGTGAAGGAAACTGAGACATTGCGCATTAGCTGCAACCCCTCGGGCAAGCCTGAACCCACCGTGGAGTGGCGGAAGGCCGACGGGACGACTATCATACAGGTGAATAAACCTTGAGAATTTTTACTTATTGCATTTTCGGCAAAAGATCAGTACGTTGTACGAAGAAGTCGTGGTTGCACAGAATACGCGATTGGACTGGGATCACGAGTGCCGCGGAACTATTCACTCTCGCCAAGGATCGGGTGAAGTATACAGAGCTGACTGCCAATCTTCACTAGTTGGAGAGGCACCAGAAGAAGAAGATTTTTATTAATCTTCATGAGGAAGGCCAGTGTTAAAACCTTGAAGCGATGACTGGTTGAATTCTAATAAAGATATTCTTACCAAAGCTGTCACGTTTATCCTCAGGGTCAAGTCCGAGCGGCGTCCGTGAGCGGTCATCTCCTGAACATTCCCAACATCTCCCGCTGGCACACCGGCCGCTACGTCTGTCTTGCCAATAACGGGATACTGCCGTCGGCCAACCAGACCACTGATGTCGAGGTGCACTGTAAGCATTTATTTATTGGCAAATCGGGCAGCTGCACTTAAAATGGAAGTACGGTTCGTCCGCTTAGGTACGTGAGGCTACTGAATCGCAACTGATTCGTCTTGCTTGGCTTGCTTGATTGACTGCTTAGTGACGGACTTGTTTACGCATCAGAGACGTGTGGTGTGATATATTGTAGCATTTTATGATATGGTTACTACTTAGCTTGCTATTCCATATGGAAGAGTGTTAACTAACAGTCTGTTTTTTTTTCAGTCAGTCCATTCATTCGTGTTCGAAACACCATCTCTCTCGTGCAAAATAAGACTGGCAGGATCGAGTGTGAAGTAAGTATTACATTGCCGCGAAGTCCGAATGTTCTTCGGTTGCCAGGCGTCCGGCAACACGTGGGGGTGTTTACTCTTGAGGCAAAAATTTCGCAATATTTTTTTTATTTTCGTGAAAATTATGGAAGGCTACTCTTTTGAAGTCAATCAGACAGCCAGTCTAGATCGAAATGGATTATGTGCGAAGTTTAACCTTTAATTTTGACGTTCAAGCTAAGCGCAATGGAGATCCATTTAAGAATATACTTACAATGCAACTCGCCTGAAATCCATTATGATCTTGACTGGTCGGCGGCCTGATTGGCTGCAAAGTTTCCTTACTCAGTTTACCTGCTGGACACGGGTGGTCTTCGCTTCCAGGTCCAAGCATGGCCCGAGCCAGTGTTAGCCTGGGAGAGCGAGGGCGTGACGCTGGAAGGTCCTCGGTACAGGACCGAGGTTGAACCCACCAAGGAACCCTTCCGGTGGAAGATGCGCCTGGAGATACCAGCGGTGCGGGAGCATGACCTCAAGCAGTACAGCTGCGTGGCCAAGAATGAGCTGAAGAACCAAACGGTTAAAGGACACATTCGATTGCTGTGTAAGTATCCAAAAAGCGAGCATGTGTTCAGAATATAATGCCGCCCTAAAATGAGAGAAAAATACTAGTAGTAGATTCTTCAATTTGAAAAGAAAAAACCTGAATTAAAGCCGTTCCCTGACCCAGCATCGTTGAAGCGTTTTACGAAACTTCGCTCGATACAATTTAATTCCAAAGTAACCTCTAACTTGAACCTTTAATCCAACTTTACCTCAGATTATTATATCAAACAGTTTAAAACTAAATATAACAGGAAAATTATCCATATTATACGCATACATTCACAGCTTTATAAATGCCATGATTTGAGGCGGTATTTTTATAGAAATTAAAACGTGTTAAATACTAACTAAATCGGGCGTTCTGTGTGTAGCGCTTTTTCTTTCACTCGTTGCACGAGTGACAGTGAAGGCTGAGCTGGGTATAGGAACGGCCTTAAATGTAATACGAATATTACGATATAGATATAGATTATTACTTATTTTCTATTAAATCGCACCTAAACTTTCTCTTCAATATCTAGAGCGCAAATGAACGTAGGGTAACTATGCTAAACTAAAAACCTCTCTACAAAGCACATCTCTCTTCCAGATCTTTCTCAGTTAAAGTGTCTTTTTACCCAACTGTGACAAAAGGAGGGGTATGTTTTTAGAGTGTCTCTATGTATGTATATTTTTTGGCACGCTCTTAGCCAAAACGGCTTGATGGATTTTAGGTTGTGAGATGTCGTTAGATTCGTCTTTATTGTGAGAGTAACACTGGTTAGTTAGTATATCAAAAGTTTGTATAAAAGTCGGGTTCATTTTTTTTTCAAACGTCGAATATCTCTTCCTTTAGACCCTGGGCCAAACCAGCCAGTGCCTGTGACACACTCGATGGACTTCGGGGAGTCTCCACCGGACTTCAAATCCTACGACGACATCTGCCAAGTTGAGACCTGCCCGGCCTGTCCGAGATGCGATCGAGCTAAGCTGCTCATCACCTCCATGAATTCTACCTCTGCGCCGAAGCCTAGACGGAATACTAGTAAGTTTAGATGTTTCCTAATTGTTCCAGTTTTGGTATTGTCATTGTCACATTCATCACTATGATGTCAATGTACGTAACTCCTAAATATTTAATTGTATTATCTGCCGCTGTAGCTGCACACATATTATGTTTCCATCTAAAAGTATGCTATCGACTTTAAAAAGAGAGGAGGATCTCATTTCTTTTTTTTTTTGTTACGTTGTCTTGTTTATATGACTGCTCTTTCTCTCTCATTAAAATTGGTCTATTGTTATCAGACTGCCTCCTCTACGCCATTGGTAAACCTGTTTATCATCGCTACAAAGACGAGCTGTTTGGAGCTTGGCTTAGAGATACAAACGCTTCAGAATCTCAGGTAAAATTACTCTTATTTTGTCCTATTTCAAATCCCATTTTTAAAAACGGACTCCAACTAGATTTTTAACTCATGACAATGAAAGGCTACCTCTATTGTTTTATTAGGTAGCACAATCACTCAATTTAAATTTAGTAATTCACCTACTCGGCAAATTGGTCACATCTGGACACTTTTACAAGACAGTAATAAATTTACCAGCGCTTTGGTACGTCCTATACTATTAAACGAGCAATATTTGTATATGTGTATACATATATATTTGTAATCGTGTTCTCGACAACCGGCTCTCAACGATTTCGACGAAATTCGGAATATAGAGGCTTACGGGGGTGAGAAATCGATCTAGCTAGGGCTCATATCTGGGAAAATTAGTTTTTAGCTATTTTCACCCGAGCAAAACTCGGTCGTCCAGGTACTCTATAGTAATAAATGTACCAAAGCGCTTTGGTACGCAAGAGACGCCGCAACAACCTAAACAGAACTCTCCATCAGTCATAACTACCTACATGGATAAGTCTCACGACAACAAGCCATTAGCTGATGCCGCCCACAAGCCTTTTCAAGAAGACACGTGGAAAACATCCTTAATGGACATAGCACACGGCGACTTTTGTTTATAGATACTATACTACTACTACTATTACAGCCTATTTGCGTCCCACTGCTGGGCACAGGCCTCCTCTCACCACGAGAGGGTTTGGGCTATAGTCCACACGCGGGCCCAGTGCGGGTTAGGGACTTCACACACATCACGATGTTTTCCTTCACCGAAAAGCTGAGTGGTCAATACAAATTGAGATACAGTCACGCGTTTTATCTTCGTCCCTTATCCACATAAAATACTAAAAAGAATAGCGACATGAATGCATCGCTAAACCTTTAAGATTGACTTGTGACTATGTATCGATATTTTTTATAAACCGCTAAACAAAGTCGGCATTTACTATGACCCTAAATATTCTCGTGATATTTCAGAAAGACAAGCTTTGGACGACCCAGGAGAACGACGTGGAGAGACTGCGGGAGTACAGGAGCAAGGCCAGCTTCAAGGCAGACCACGTCGACGAGTTCCACAAGCTGCAGAAACCGTTCTTTGTACGCTGCTTCGATTCTCTCTATTCCTAATGAGACCTGAAACAGGTTGTTCTAAGTATTGTGTCATTAGGGATTCCTTATCCTTATGTTATGCCGATGCTTATGGGAAGCCGTGGTGGTGGTGGCCTAGTGGTTCGACCGCAGAGGGTCGGGGGTTCGATTCCGGCTCGCACCTCTAAGTTTACTTATGTGCGAAATTCAATTTGAATTTACCACTGAGCTTTTCGGTGAAGGAAAACATCGTGAGGAAACCTGCACGCATCTGCAAAGTAATTCAAAGATGTGTGTGAAGTCCCCAATCCGCACTGGGCCCGCGTGGGGACTATAGCCCAAACCCTCTCGTGATGAGAGGAGGCCTGTGCCCAGCAGTGGGACGCAAATAGGCTGTAGTAGTAGTAGTAGTATCCTTATGTTATAATGTTGTGTCTATACTCCAGACTTCTATTCATAAATTGGAGAAGAACCAGCTTCGTCTAGTTCACAAACCATGTATTAAGTAGACTCAACAAATGCTCGTACTTGTCTTCGCGTGCCATAAAAACTCAC
This sequence comes from Aethes cnicana, assembly GCA_963971205.1. Taxonomy (NCBI): domain Eukaryota; kingdom Metazoa; phylum Arthropoda; class Insecta; order Lepidoptera; family Tortricidae; genus Aethes; species Aethes cnicana. The sequence continues at coordinate 5,463 of CAXARK010000331.1, forward strand.
AAAATTTGGACAAAAATCCAAACTCCGCTCAGTCACACTCAAAACAGATGTTTTTTCATTCAAATACATAGAAGATAAATGAAGCGATTTCTGATCGGCCCCTTTGAATCGGTCCAACGCGGCAGTTATATTTCCCATCAAAATTGATTCTTGAAGTCTACTAGACTAGGTGTCAAAGAAATCAGCACGCTTGGTTTTCATTCAAGCGCCTTCGCTTGTTTCTCCTAGTAACACTAGCGCAATTTATGCAATTGGTGATCAGATCACTCAGAACAATACTTCAGTGCGTTAATACTTTGTGGTCAATACGAATAGTGTAGTAAAGAAGTGATCAATTGGTGCATCGCCTAGCTATCATACATCACTGAATACTTACTTGTAGATATATTCGAAAGCAGTTTTGCGATTTAAACTCTGTTAAAACCTTTATAACGGGGTATTCTAGGGTAACGGTCACCTGGTATACGGCGGGTCGTTCTTCTACCAGGCCAACGGGTCGGGCAAGCCCGGCGACATCATTCGCTACGACCTGACGCAGAGCCGGATCATGTCAGTCCAGCTGCCGTATGCGGCGGGCCGGCTTTACAGCGCGCAGCATAACCAGGTGACATTTGCTGCGATGACTAATATATATGACAGGAGAATGAGATAATCATTCCCCTGTCTTAGACATCTTATGATGGGTAAATGGAAATTCTAATAGATCAGTGCTAGTGACCGGTTGTGTAGTGTGCAGCACAATCAGGTGACACATTTGCTGATATGACAGGGGAATGATCATCTGGGTAGATAGATAGTCTACCAGGATAATGCTATATAGTGATCAGTTGTATAGCGCGCAGCACAACCAGGTGACATTTGCTGCTATGACTAATATATATGACAGGAGAATGAGATAATCATTCCCCTGTCATAGACATCTTATGATGGGTAAATGGAAATTCTAATAGGTCAGGGCTAGTGACCGGCTGTGTAGTGTGCAGCACAACCAGGTGACACATTTGCTGATATGACAGGGGAATGATCATCTGGATAGGTACATAGATCATCTACCAGGATAATGCTAGTGACCGGTTGTATAGCGCGCAGCACAATCAGGTGAGATTTGATATACTATTACTAATTTATATGACAGGGGAATGACCATCTGGGTAGATAGATTTTCTACCAGGCTAAGACTAGACAGTGACCTATACAGAACTGTAGAAGCACGAATAAGAGATACATTAATGCAATTTGAACATTTTGGCCTTTGCTTGAGATTTTGATGTTGCACATGATTCGTATAATATCGTATTCGTTGATAAACATACCGATTTTTTTTCCTAAATTGTTTATTAATGTATGTGCACCCGATAACGTTGAAAATTCTTAGTCAATAATTGATTTTACAGGTGGACTTCAGTGCAGATGACAACGGGCTCTGGGCGATATATTCCATAGAAAATTCTAACAATACTGCTGTAGCAAAGGTAGCTTCGATATTTATACTAATAAGCAACCAGATTAATTTTAACAAGTAGTCACAAAATATTTATTTATTTTCATATGTTCTTTTATTTCATTTCAGCTTAGTTTTGACCCCAACAAGGACGATTTGAACATAGATTACCTTTGGAACATTTCATTGAACCACAGACAAGTGAGTAGATAGAAATGTATTAATCGAAATGTAATTACCTACATCTTATGTGTTAGCCTGGCTAAGGCTCGAGAACCGCTGGACCGATTTGGATGTTTTTTTTTTGTTTTATTCCCCGTGTAAAAAAGTACAGGAACAGCTATAAAAAGACAATTAACTTTGGTAATACGAAGTTCACCAAACCAACTAGTGTTTTATATATTTCGTACGATATATAACAATTAACCTTTCCATAGAAGGCTCGGGCTGAATTAAGACTCACTTTTTCCCTCAGAGGATACCAAATCGTCTAGACAAAATTGGCTTACGAGTATCTGAGCGACTGAACATACTGATCATACACGATCTTGAGTAAATGTTGAAAGCACCATGCCAACGAAGATCTGAGTCAGCTGGCTTAGAAAGACTTTCGTCTTACGCCCGGTTCCTATATCCAAAAAACGCCTCGTTTTGCCTACGGACGGTTAAAATTTGACAGATTCTCTATGGAACAAATGTCAAAAATCAACCGTCCGTAGGCAAAACGAGGCGTTTCGTGGATATAGGAACCGGGCCTTAGTCACTCATATTACAAACAAGGGGCTATATTCGAATTCATAAATAGGGACAGGGAGATTCCCTATAGCATCGCTCACACGTCGCGGCGTTGCAACCGAACTTTAAGCAGCTAGATTTAAAGTTCAACTCGAGCGCCGTGATGCGTGAGCGATGCTATAGGGAATCTCCCTGTTCCTATTTAAGACGTAGAATATAGTATAGCCCAAGTCTCTTGTCACAGGTGGGAGAAATGTTCATAGCCTGCGGAGTCCTGTACGCTCTGGATTCGTCGACGGAACGAGACAGCAACGTGACCGTGGCCATCGACCTGTACCAGAATAAACTGGTGGAGCTGACCCCGCTGCAGTTCACCAATCCCTTCCGGAAGACCACGCAGCTGGGCTACGATCATGGACAGAGGGTAGGCTCTACCAATAGGTCATCCACGTATGGTGTAATCGTATCTATACTCAAAATAAAGCCGGCCACCCATTGCTGCGCTCGCTACGAACGCACGTCGCACGCACTAAACTTTGGTTCATCGTACCGTCCGTTCCGTGCGTAGCGTGGCCGTAGAAAAACTACTTCACGCACCTCGCTTTATGATAATTAGTCGCATAGCAAAGGGACGGGCTAACGTAATGACCATAGAAAAATAAGGTAAACTTAGAAGGACAACCTTCAAACAAATCGGCGTACGCCCGAAATAAGTGTTAATAAATGCAATAATAGATATCGCCGCCTAGGTAGCCTGCATACAAATTTTAACTCCATGAGCAACATCTAGATGGCGCTGTACAGGCGAAGTATGAAAAATTTAAGCTCCCTGGCTATTTCTGATGTACGCCGTAATATAAGGAGATTACAATTACATTTTCTCTGGTAATACCGCTGCAGTAGATAATATTCGTTCGGCTGTGCGACTGTCAGTCAGCAATCACAGCAGAAGCGGAAAAGTTTTATATTGATTACATTCTAGAGCTGCTAAAACTTTGTTTCCAGGAGCTGTACTCTTGGGACCGAGGCAACCAGCTGACCTACCCCGTGAGATACCACGAGATCTGAACAACAATAATTATATACAAATACTATGTGAATAAACCACTTACGCCGCTAGAATTACAATTGTAACATTTAAATCGAGTTTTAATTTTTACCTTAATACTATACAGGGATTGAAACTGCCCTATTTAGGATGTATAAATGTTAGGGAAAAAACGAGAGTTGAAGAAGTGATGGTCTTCGATTTGTTTACCAGCGCCATCTAGTTTTGTAACTCGATACTGTTCTACCTTAGCATTCTATTAGAGTAGAGCCGATGCGAAACTTATCAAGTACTTAGTACGAGTTTTTTATGTAGATGGCGTTACTAATGATACTACTACTGTATCAAAACTTTCTTCGACAAGTTTTGGCAACAATTTGAGGAATACTTTGTTTTTTATTATTTAATCAAAAATGTACCCATTTTATCTTTTATTTGAGTCCTATCCTTTTGGAAAGTACTTTTTGAATCACCAAACTTGGCATGCAGTAAAGAAGGCCAAATAACTAAGGTCCTGCCCAGAATCCTTTGGCTTTTACAAGAATACAGTTTATGATAGGAGGCTTTTGCCCAGTTGTGGTAACGTAACAGACTGTAGTGTAGCTTAAATTATCTAGGTAGGTATCTCATTACCTTCGTAGCCGGCGTGCTCTAACAAATTATATAGAGGTTAGTAGAGTACAGTATTTTAAGGCAGCACTGCAGACATCTAAAACCAGCCAAGAATACCTTCCTTATTCGGGATGAAAAATTTAGAACCTGTGCCAACCAGGCCGTCCAAATCTGTCCACTGAACACTCATCTATTCTAGACGTACGGGCCACATTGGCGCACCAATCGTCGCCATTTTAAAACATATGCGAAACGGTTCAATTCCAAAAGGTTAATTGGACGAGACCCATTGAAGGGACAAGCGCGGCTATGTTTGTATATCTACTCTGTGTTCGTGATAATAATGTATTGAAATTATTGAAATTGCAACAAAGTGTATGAAAAGGGGAATGTATTCAGTATTTTGCAGTAAACTGTGAATATTAAAGATAATGAGTTTACTTTTATTGGAGTTGTATTGTGTGTGTGTTGATTAATGGTAATTACTATATTTATTTTTTAATTCGGTTTATTTTAAGAAAGCAGATAAGTAGGTACGTTTGTTTGTAACTACCCCCCGGCCGCAGTTTGGCCCGCGAGAAATTCGGTTATCGCGTTCCCACGGACGGGAACTATACATTTTCCGGGATAAGAAGGATAGTCCTCTCCTTTCATCTCCATGCAATCTACCTTTTGCAAATAACTACCAATTATGAAACACGACGACGCAATGTTTATTTTCAAAGATTTTCGTCCATCATAGTTATAAATAATATACCTAATGCATTCATACTGGTAACTGTTTAACAGCTACGGTGCCTCAAACAAACACACAGATGTTTCGTAAACACTGTTCATATCTAAAAACAAAAAATATGACTGCAAACGTGCATTCCAACCGCCACGTACCTAATGTGTCCAGATAGAAACCAACGCCCCCCGTACAGTTGGTAAGGATGCGAATAATGATGATTGCAGATTCAGAAGGGGTGAGCCTAGTGGTGATCTATAATCCCAAAGGGGGAGATTTTAGGGCCTCTTCCTACCCTAGGGCTGTTACGAGAGACGTATGTTGCCAGATTTTAAGGGTAGGTTTGGAATATGATGTAAGTTTGGGAACTTGTAAGTAGAAAATTATAATCTGGAAAAATTACTTAAGGTAAAGTTTTAGGTATGTATAGAAGCATATTTATTTACTCTCGCAAATAGAAAAGAAATAAATTAAACATTAATCTTCTTTTATTGCGAGTATGAACGACGTGTATTTTTACAGCGATTTGAAAACGCCTAGGTACGCGACGCGTACATTCACATGTTAACAATTTTCCTCAGCAACTTATCTTTCAATATTTTCATTACCTTCACACTATTAAATACACCTACTCAAACTATAACTGCATAACTCCCAATTTAAAAAAAAGAATCAAACTGTCACGCGTCACGCGCAACAATAAAAAACAAATGCACCTTCAAATTTAGAACGCGGACCCCCCACATTTTTCGGCAACGGCCAGCAATACATTCCGTGACTTGGCACAACTTTAGTTGGCCCCTCCGCGCGATCAATACGTGCGCGTAGCGCCATCTAGCCGGCATCGCGCAGGGAAATTGCACTTTAATAGTTCATTAGATCAGGCAAAAATGGCGGGGACTGACTGTTTAAATTCGGAACGGTATCGATTCGCGGTGGATGCTTATTCGATGAAGGGTGGTGGGATAAACAAAGACTTGGGGGCTTGGGGGTTTAGTCGGGAACCGGTTTGAGATGAGAACATGGAGATGACGATTGGACGACGCGTGATTCAGTTTTCGATGGGAAGTCCAGTCCTAGACTTTTAATATAGCAGGTGCTCATCTTTCTTGCTAGTGGTACATTAAAGTTTACCCAATTCTCAAATTAATCTCCATTAAAGAAAGATACCTGTGCAAACTGACAAAAAATATGTTTCTAAGACTATTCAATACCTACTAGAGAGCTTAGTAATTTATGTAGAGACCGCTATTATCAAAAATGAATTAAACAGAAACAGACTATTAAGTAAGCTAAATCTTCAGTAACTAATTAGGCTCTAGGAAGGAAAATGCGTTCAGAAATTTGCTAATCGATTTCAGATCACAAAAAACCTAAGTTTTCACCTACCCTACCTGTCCTTTTTGAAAACTTCTTCCCCAAAGGCGACCTGGTCCCAAAGCTAGATCACACGAGCTTCAAGCCCCACTCAAAGTGAGAGGTGAGTGAAAGCCACCCCCGTCAAATGAATGAATCGCCCCCCTCACGCCCTATTTATCATGGGACTTCATACCGCGGCGACTTCTAGGCTTATGGCATAACTATTTGACACGGCTCTAATGTCATAAATGTAAGAGTGTGTCACATAATTATATGTATATGCCCATTTTATGCCCACCTTGGGACGCCAGACCGATTTGGCTGATTCTTTATTTGTTTTATTCCCTGTGATTCCCCTGATCACTCTTTTCATTCTAAACCTTCCCTAGATTTAAAAAATAATCGGCAAAATAACAACAAACGACAACAAACTTAAGGAAAAATGTGTTTTTTTTTCAAAAACTTTTTTACGCGTCTTTTCAACCTTTTTTGAATATCATATCTTCACAACCCTCTGAGATATAAGGGGATCGCACTTTATTACGCTTACATAGTCCAAAAATAAGTATTTTGAGGTTAGAATTTTATGTGAGAATCTTAAGGTCAGTAAAAAGAAAGCTGAGTTTGTTGAGGCTATCTACGGCTCTTCTTCTCAACAATGAATTCTGTCCACTCCGACGATCAGCAGCCTTTGTGGCAAATTTGGTTGTCGTCGGGATCGACTCAATGTAAGTAGCGCATAATTATCTACTAGGTATTTTACTTTTTTTTTACTTTTAATAATAGTAATTAATTAATAATATTACGCTAAATAATTGATTTATCTTATCTTATCTAATATTTAATTTAAAAATCTATATTTTGGCGCACATGCTTAATCGTATACAAAATTTACTGGTCGCCTTCGACATCGCAATCTACTCGTAATGACCAAACGCAATACCACAGCTGGTAGACGTATAAAAGATATATTTTGGAAATTGTAAGATCATCCCACTTTGTTACCAGCGGTTTTTGTAAAATAAAAAGCCTATTTAAGAAAATAGTTGATCAGCAGATAAAATCGCATAAATAAGACTGAACAAAGCACGATGCACAATTTACCTAAACATAATAATTTCAATTTTAAAAACTAACAAACGTCAAGTCGGATCTTTTAGTCTTCCTAGAATCGATAGCCAAAAAAATAGCCCACATTACGTTACGTAACCGTTTTGTATCGGAACTTAATTGCTGCCTTTTCTAAGTTTCCTGGAAACGTATGGTGGATTCCGAGATTCAGACTCGGGAGAATTAGTTATTATAGTTTCTGAGAAGGGAAGACTATTATTGGGTTGTGTCTTAGACAGCGGGAAGACAACGTGCAATCTGCGTTTTGGTATGTGTGGAACAAGACCGGTCCGAGTGGCGAGCCTTGGGGGACACCCTGCACACCTATGTCAGCATTGGAAATATTTCGGGTGACACGATAGGACGATCTGCGCTTTCACTGACAAATTGTATGGACTAATTGGCCTGAAACTGATTTTCTAAGCGGGAACTAGATTTAGACAAGCCCTAGTACCTCGTCGCGTGAGGAACATTGAGTATTCATTGGGTCGAAGTTTACTGTTGGATATGTTTGTAACAGTAGAAAACCAAGATATTCATGAAAGTTTTGTAATCTAAATATATAAAACTCAAAGGTGACTGACTGACTGACATAGTGATCTATCAACGCACAGCCCAAACCACTGGACGGAACGGGCTGAAATTTGGCATGCAGGTAGATGTTATGACGTAGGCATCCGCTAAGAAAGGATTTCCCGAAATTCCCACGGGAACAGGACAAAACGGGAATTTTCATTTTAATATTTCTGCGCATACGAAGTAGTTATTGAATAAGTGAAGTTTACATTCTTCCCACATACAATACGTATTAGGTCTGATAAATACAAAACCAATTCTTTGTAATCAGAATTGGTTTCTCTAAATAATGGCAACAATTTGCATGGTCAGGGTCGGAAATCAGAAATCTGCCTGTACTGGCTCGTCGTCTATAAAATAAACTCAAGTCGCTTCATGTGACCTTTGTTTACAATCCCAATGTCGATCGGTTACACAATAATTGTTACAAAAATTACGTAACAACCTCTGAATGGATCAGCTGACATAATTTGCTATACATAATATTATGTTTATTATGGCATGTACTATATACCGGCAGTCGGGCTTTCCTCTACGTCCGAGACATAGATATCTGGACCTTGTAGCGCTTCAAGCGCTTTCAATGCTAATATTTTTACTTACACATTGTTCGAGTCTTCAATAGGGTTTTGACGTCTTTTGAATACTTATTTGAATCGTTTTGCTTAACACTCTTTTGATAGAATTTCTTTTTAGGCGATATTGAAAGCGGCGTCAACGTTGTCAAGTTTGCTGTGACCGAATTTGATGATTTATCGAAGGACCAATAATGCAATAACAATAACACTGTAGACGTAGGTATTTAATGTATTTGGTTACAGTTACGTCCTCTAGTATATAGAAGGTTGATAATGTGCGTAAAAAGACAAAGTTGCTTGAAAGCCTTCAAATAGAAGTAGGGTAGGATGTGCTTACACTCCCTGGATCTATAGTGTCAAACCCCAAGGCAAAATCGCTCAAACTCAAAAACCATATACCCTTAAAAAACAATAAACAACAAAGGTCAACGCTCCCTCATCCAGCGGCTAGAGCGCTTTCCGTCGGCAATCACAGCTGAGCCGCGCGCCGCCGACACCGAAACGGCAAAAGCGCCATCTTGGAATTATGTGCGAAGAGCGTTTTGGAGCCGAGCGAACTTGGCAGCGACACCTGACGTCGGCGCCCCCGCCCCCCGCCGCCGTCAGCTGTTAATGCTGGCCCCCGCGCCCCCGCCCGCTTTCCCCTTCGTTTGTGTAATGCGAGGAGGCCGGGCTTAAATGGATAAGGAAATGTTTAATTTAATAAGATGGATTGTAATTTGTACACAAAACTCTCTGCTTGTGCAGATGTAAAAGTTATGAACGACCGACGCGGAAGCCTATTTCAGTTAATGGAATACGCATTTATAAAACCCAAGTAGAACCAACGAGATAAAGTTCGGACGGATGGAATGACAGGCAGATGGCGGAATAATCGAATATGTCGCCGTCGGTAGGACTGCAATCGAGTGCGCTAAATAAACGATGACCACCTCGTTTCAGCAGAGCTATCGATTTATTCGTAGCCTCGGAGAACAACACACAAAAATGCCAACTTTTAATAATATATCGCACATTATGCCTGCCAAATGAATAATTTATCGGAGTGTGTCG
>CAXARK010000332.1:0-15109 GCA_963971205.1 Aethes cnicana
CGAACTATTCGATTCTGACCTCTGCACTGGCAAAGATGCCCTCCTTTGTCTGCTTTGTTCTGAAGTTAAATGTAAATCGATCGAGCTTGAGAATGGAGGCAGCGAATAAGAATCCTGGGTGGGCGTGACACCACCCGTATCGAACGTAGGACTGCACGGTTGGGCCGGCGCGTAATACGGCGAGGGGACGTACGGAATCGCCGGCTGGTGGTATTGGTACAGCAGTTGTGTAGAAGCGTGTCCCTGATGGGAGTACGCGCTAACGTTGTAGCAGTCTTCTTCCATTTTTAATCCAAACTCCGCCATCTCGGGCTTTGGGTAACGAACTGAGTATGTTTCTTCAAAACTGGGCAGGGCCGGGCCGGGGGTCGGCGACGGGGTCTCGCTCACCGGGGTCGTGCGGTGAGACTTGAATTCAGGCAGGATTGGGGCGTGGAACTCGACGTCGGGAAACGGGTCTAGATTTTCTTCTAGGATTTCAGAAGAATCCTCTTGATACTGGGGTGACAGTAGATCAGTGAAGGACGAACCGTAGTTGCTCTGAAATAAAAAATGTAATCGATAATAGAGGCGTCGCAGAAGCGGCAGGAGGCAGGCCGGTAGGTCGGCCTGTTCGACCAATGGCGGGCGTTGAATCTGTCCTATTATGACTTTCCTCGTATGTGGAATGGTGTTTACGCTACGGTCTAATTGAAATATTGATTGGTGCAATAAAATATTAACTTGTCAAACAAAATCTTTTGTGTTTCGTATTAAGTTTGAAAATATATTATATACCAAATAAGAATATACTCACGTGTGTCTGCAGCAGTAGCATGCTGGAAGAGTTGGACGTGAAAGCGCTTGGCGAGCGCGGCTCTATGGCGCTCGGCCCTGCAACAAGCAAACATATCTCTTCAGCTATGTATACTTATTAGCACAATAACTTAAACCAGCTTAGAAGTTTTCCAAATTTGTTATTGAAACATGGGTGTTATATAGGTGTTTTCCGAGGAAGCGTCTGTCGACCAGTGCGCGCGGCCGGGCAGTGTCTGAAGCGACGGCGCTTTGAACTATCACGCTATACACTCCATGCATCATTTATATTTACCCTCGGCGAACATACTTTGATTCTTCCTTCACAAGCACTCGTAATTGCCTAATCGATATCTACTCTCGCGGCTGATAACCGACTGCTACCCTTCCTCGGCCGACAATGTCGGCGAAAAAGAAAGGTCTCCTAATTTATAGTGCAGTTTTAGCAGCCGAATATTGGCGCTTTGAATACATCGTGTCACGGTGCTTGATTCGCCACGCCCCGAAAATTGAATCCTATGTATACACCTAGCTTATGGTTGTAACAGAAACGGCTCGAAAGGCAGCCACTAACAAGCAACAGCAACTCCTATTGTTAAGGTCTCAGAGTTCATTTTGACAAGACTAAATAAATTCATAATTTTTGGGGCGAAAAGGCGATGGCTCCCCTGGGAGGTTATGAAATCAGTGGCATTTGCAGTTTCTATTATGTTAAGAACCATTAATTCCAGTCTTATTAAGTTATAAGCAAAACAGCTAAGCTTTTTTGTTTCGAAAGCCCGTGTTTTCTTGTTAATTTGATCTAAATATTGGAAGCGTATTACAAAAATGTTATGACAAAACATTACCCTCCTTGATATTCGGGTAAAAAACGCATAAACACTTTTTAGAATTACTAAAATGTAAGCTTATTAGCTTCGTAATTATTTTTATTTAAGAATGAGTTCTGTGGTTACGCGTTTAAGTCATTAATATGAAATAGGTTGATGTTAGGTGGATCCACTACACATGATATAATAGGTAGGAAAGTACCCCTAAGCTGAGAAAATAAATCAAATAAAAGTGTTTGGTGTAAATAATATTTTAAGACTGATAATTATGAATAATTGTGATAATTATGAAAGACATACAAACTTACTTAACAATTATTCGTTGAGACGGTGCTCGAAATCTGAATGTCGACATCGGAATTCTAAATCGACAAAAGAATTTTAAAGTGTTTTGTCTTAATTAATTAATAATAATAAATAATAATAATATGTTGGGACATTTCTCACAAATTGATCTAGCCCGAAACTAAGCACAGCTTGTATTGTACTATGGGTGCTAGACAACGATATAAATACTTATATAGAGAAATACATACATACATAAATACTAAACATCCATGACTCGGGTACAAACATTCGTGCTCATCACACAAAGTTTGCCCCTAGCGGGATTCGAACCCGCGACCGCCGACCTTCAATTAACAGACAACTAGGTACTACTATCACTGGCATTTTTTTTCAACTAATTGTTACGTATTATTTTAATTAAAATTAAATACTGAAAACAACAATACGAAGAAAACTCTTCTAAATTTCAAGCTTACCTACTTAATTATTATTGAACTTAGGTAGGTACAGGAGACAAAAGTTAATGAAAATGTCGGAGTATTTTTTTTAAAGTACCTCGTTTTAAAAGTATGAAGTCCTGGGCTCTATTCGAAACGTTAGATAGGGAAAGGGAAATTCCCTATCCCTGCGCTCTAGCGTAACGGCGTTGAAACCGAACTTTAAGCAGCTACATTTAAAAGTTAATTTTGAGCACCGTGACGCGTGACGCGCCGTTTGGGATATATGCGAAGTCAGGGACTGGAGATTTCCTATAGGATCGCTCACGCGTCACGGCGCTCAAGTTGAACTTTAAATCTAGCTGCTTAAAGTTCGGTTGCAACGCTGCGACACGTCAGCGATCCTATCATAGGGAATCTCTCTGTCCCTATTTAAGACTTCGAATATGTTGTGTTTTGTTTTGTTCCTATCTGCCAAATGCGATATGTTATGTGCGACAATAACAGACACTTGCCTCTCACGCTCACCGTTGTAATTTAACTTACCTAATTAAGAATTTACTTACCTTATTACTTACTTATACTACCTACTATTTTTAAACCGAATATAGCCCCAGTATGATACTTACGTAATCGATAAGGTAGGAGTTATGTACCTATTGGACACCGTTACTTACATTTTTAATATTGTTTTGTATGTAAGTACATGTATTTGAATAGATTTGTACATACTTTATTAAAGATTAGGATACTTATTTAGTGTACTTTTTCGTTACGATTACTTTTGTATCTATATTTATTAATTTACTAGCTTCTGCCCGCGATTCGTCTAATTTCTCTGGAATATAAAATTGCCGATTACTGTTCTTTCCGACATCCGATTTTAATCAAACATAGCTTATATGTTGCTCCAAATAATGCTCTATGTACCCTTGAAAACTGCATTCAAATCGGTTCAGTAGTTTCGGAGATTAACTCTATCAAACAGACAGACTGACAGGCGGACAGACAGAAAAGATTTCTAAAAATCGATGTTTTGTGGTCTACTACACATCTTTAGACCCTACGTTCCTTTTTTAATCTTTTCTTTCTATGTACAGACACGCCGGGTTCTGTTCTTTTATTAAAGTACCTATATAGATAGGTATCTATCTACAATAGGCACGACTAAAAATTACTAGACAGCATCAACAACTTACAAATATTTAGTCCGTCGGTTAGAATATTGTAAAAATCAATCGACGCCTATATTAAAGGACTAATTAGATTTTTCAGCTATTTAGCCTATTCCGTGGGTTATCTTTATCCTGGTGATAAAACCGTGAAATATTTTAAGAGTCACAATAGAGAATTATAAAATACTAGCTTCTGCCCGCGACTTCGCCCGCGTCGAATTAAGTTATCGCGTTCCCGCAGGAACTATGCGTTTTTTCGGAATAAAAAGTAGCCTATTTCCTTTCCCGGGACCCCGACTATCTACATGCCTTTCATCTCAATCGGTCCAGCGGTTGCAGCGGCTAAGGTAAAAATACATTAAAATAGTGATAGTGTCAACAATATTATTTAATACGTAATCCATAAGTGCACACAAAAACGACATATATACCTAAACGCAATCATTATTATTGAGGTACCTACTTACCGTGAAATGCGTCGCTTAGTTGCCTAAACTTTACCCAATTTAAGTATTGTCGCTAGATTACCATGAGCATACCATGTTTACTAAAATAATTAGAGACAATTATCTTTCCTTATGGTCACAGGCAAAGTTAAGGCATTTTAATATAAAAGTTTGTTTAAAGACGGAAACGAATGAACATCAGTATTAGTGATTAGCTCAGACAGGCACACAACAGGCATTTATGAAGTGAAATGATGAAATCGATGAGTCAGCTCAATGCTTTCATAGACATTCGAAATCACGGTGCATAAGTGCATTACATAATCCATTCGTTACATTGTCAAATTTACGATTTAGAATCTAGTAGTTACAATATTTGGATGTTGACAATATTTCAGTCAATTTTGTACATAGGTACTTAATAGCGATTGCAGTTGTTTGATGGTTCTTTAACCAAGTGTAAAGTTTTTGTAATTTCAAAAAGTAAAAAACTTGAAAAGAAAACTACTACTAATAAAATCTGACATGTTGCTTTTTTGTACCAAATGTACTCGACTTTGACAATAATAACGAATCGATGGACATCTTTTTGGTCAAAATCGAGTTACTAGACTAAACGCTAGGGGTGGTCCACACATACAATCATACACCACTCTCCACAGCCTATTTGCGCCCCACTGCTGGAAATCACGAAAAAACCGAAAAGCTCAGAGTTGAATTAAAATTGACCATCATACTGAGAGTGCTAAAATCATGACACTTCTTTTAACTTTGTCATATAGTAGGGTAAACTTCAGTTCATCCAGGTAATATTTAAGAAAGTGCCATTTTACATAGGTAAGTATTTTATTTTATAAGAGTTACTAGCCTCTGCCCGCGACTTCGCCCGCGTGGAATTCGGTTACCGCGTTCCCGCGGGAACTATGCGTTTTCCGGGATAAAAAGTAGCCTATGTCCTTTCTCGGGACCCCAACTATCTCCAAGCCAAATTTCATCTCAATCGGTGCGTGCGTGCGTGTGAAAAGCGTGAAGAGGTAACAGACGCATTTATAATATTAATATGGATGTTATCATTCTCCAGAAGGTACCTGCGTGTCGAGTAGTAACACAATACAACATTTTTATGAAGTGGTGATGATGATATGATGCGAACATCTTCAAATAAACGCTGTGCAGCGGGATTCGGGTTAACACCGCTAAGTTCGGGTTAACCTCTAAATAAACAAGTTTGATGTTTTGATCAGGCATTAGAATATATAATCATCGTTACAGTTTCCAAACATTGTTTTATTAGGACGTTAGTATTATCAACGTATTTAGAAAATTGATACGAAAATCAGACGCGTGCCTATATCATTAAAATAAGGAAATCGCCAACATAAATGTACCTGTTTTGAGGTTTTTTTTTACTATAATAATTTACTAATACAAACTTATTATTTGCGGTTGATGGTTGGTAGTAAAATGAAAAAAAAAATATGGAGCCGAATTGAGAACCTCCTCCTTTTGAGTTTTTTGAAGTCAGTTAAAAATCAAATCTTACGCACATCTATCACAGTGTCATTACATCTAATTGCAACCAAAATTTTTATTATTTGTATTGTAACTGTGTATGACAAAAAACGATATTTTTTATTTAAATGTCGTTAAAATCGAAATAATTTGAAAGCTTGCAGAATATTATTTCTTAATTCGAAATACAAAATATACGTTACTAAATTTCTAAAGCCCTTTTGACGAATCAAACCTATTAACGTAAAAAATGACCGGTTTAAACTAACGAGCTTGTTTCGATTAGGGCCGGGAGGAAAAAAATGATCTTTCGGAAGACTTCAACGCGTTAATGTGCGGATACCGAAAGGTTCAAAGTATGTCGAAAATAGAAATTAAATAAACGTCATTTTAATATTATACCTATAATAGCTGTTAAAAACTGAGACTTAGCTGTTAAAACTATAATAACTTTAAAAGCCCTGATAGCTTAGTGGTTTGAGTTACAGCCTCTACCTGCGAGGGTCGGGGTTTCGAACCTGGCTCGCATCTCTAATCTTATTTTTGTGCGAACTCCAGTTTAAATTAACGAATGAGCTATTTTACGAAGGAAAACATTGTGAGACATCCATGAGGGTGAATTTCCCAATCCGCACTGGGCCCACGTGGGGACTATAGCCCAAAACCTCTCTTGATGAGAGGAGGACTGTGTCCAGCAGTGGGACGTAAAGAGGCTGTTGTAGTATAGGCACTAGCTGCACTTCGTCTGCGTTGAATTTTATATTACAATTCCACCCCTTCTTTCTTGCTCCTTTATGCATACAATAAAAACATCACATACTACATATCTTCATACCAAAATTCAATCCATGAGAATATCTATAGATCCCACATCACATCACACACTTTTCAATTTAAAATATTATAAAAATAGTAATTATAACTACAATACGGACGTAAAGATAATACTTACGACGTTTAACAAATATCTAAACTCCTTACAAATGATGAATCAGTTCAGCGCGTGCGCATTTTAAACTTGTACAGCCTACTTAGCTGTGATAGTGTTCCTTTCAACTACGTTATAGATAGGTATGCCACAATCGTGAATTTTTCATCCAGCCAAAAACCACCATTTAGCTGACAGGGGTGGGGGGACTCGATTAGTAAAAAATAGCACTTTAAAGCTTAATATTTTAAAAACGCATACTTTAATCAAAAAGCACCTTTAAGAAAGACCTATTCAACTTAACCCCATGGGCTAGGCAAGAAAAAATTACATTCTCACTTTTAAAAAAAATATACCACTTTGTCGGCGCAACTAATATGATATTCATTCCAAATACAGCTTTCTAGAACTAAGCATCTCCAAACTATGCTACGACGGACAGACGGACGAACGGATTAGACATGGCGAAACTTAAGGGTTCCTTGTGAACTTTGGGACCCTAAAAACTGACTGACTGATCGATCACATGCAAAACCGAAACTACTGGTCGTATAGAGCTGAAAATTGGCATGCAGGTTCCTTGAGGAGCGTAGGGGAGCACTAAGAGAGAATTTCCCAAAATTCCCACGGGAACGGGAAAAAATGAGACTTTTGCGTGATATTCCGCGGAACACGGCTAGTGATTTATATACGTTTGCGACCTACCCTGAGACGGTTGAATTTTTTTTCATTCAACAATCAGTGATTTGGTTGAGCAAAAAAGTCTATGTAACCAATGAACCATAATGTTAGAACTAATTTTCTCTGAATTTACGGTTGTCACGCCATCTTGCAAGTAAGTCACAAATCTGGTACCCTCACGGAACCATTAGGCCGCTTTGGCGTTGAGGGGTTCATTCCTTGCTAGTCATATCCCTGCACCAACACAGATGGCGCTGTGTACACAAACCTATATTGATTGGAGCAATCACAGGTATGTTCGTAGGAACATGTAATTCTTCGATTTACGTATAGGTAGTATAATGAATGTATATGTAGGGTATTTGCGGAAACTCGTGACGCGGCTGACGTCCGCAGGCAGTGGCGAGGATTTGCGTCATATATCGACTCCTATTCTAATCGTGTTGGGCTGCCAGACTTTTTCCCAAAACATAGGTGCGTATTAACTGGACTTCCCACTATAGGTAAATGGAAACAGTTCGGAAAATAAGGTTGCATTATCCTGCTTTTAAATATATTTTTTTTAGAAAATATTGTGGTTCTACCTTGACCTTACTTTCGGGATAAAAACCATTTTTAAGAATACCTAAGAAGTATTTATGGTCAAGTTCCAAGTAAGTAATTACATTTCCTATACTAAATAAGTCTGTAGAAGTCGCGTCTGTAACTTGAACATTTAAGGAAACGATCAAGTCGATATTATAAGTAAGGATTCACAATCAGCCGAAGAAAAATGGCCCCGTCAAAATGGGTGCCCGAACAGCTAGGGCGCCCGTTTGGCCTTCGTTAAAAAGAGGCGTTATTAGCATATTGAAACGTATTTTCTAATGTCAGTTTGCTCCATATATTTTGACATATTCTGTTAGGCACTGTTCGTCCATATGTTATTACTTATTATAGGTCAATGGGGCTATATAAACGATACTGAACACCAAAGAATGATTTTTAGCAAAATCGTCTGTATGTTTGTGAGTCCGGATTTAACTTGAAAACTACCTACTGATTGCAAAAATATTTGGTATAAATTTGGGTTAGTTTATAACACTGGTCATCATATAGGCTACTTTTAATCCCGGAAAAACGCAGTTCCCGTGGGAACACCTATTACCGAATTCCACGTGGATGCAGTCGCGGGAAGAAGCTAGTATGTAATACATAACAGGTACTCGTAAATTATCTCATGCAAAATCCCGTTACGTTCCGTATAGAGACCACGTGCTCATAATAATATATTTTCTAGTCGTTTTTACTCAAACTTAATATAAACTTAACATTGAATCATCATTATTAAAAAGACTATGCGTTTAGAGATATCGCAAAAACATCAATAAATACAAATATCTACAGTTAAATACATATGAAGCATGTTAACATATTCGGTAAAAAATAAAAATCGAACGGTACTATGTCAATGAACGTAACATTTCGTTATCTGTTAGTAATTAGTACCTACATATAAAGTCATCGCTTATGTCAAAACCGTGTAAAACACGTATTGTATATTCATACGAACGAGTATAAAGTGTATAGCCGAGGATTATCAGCTGTGGGGTGGCGGGGGCGGGTGCGCGTGACGTCATGTCGTCTCACGTCACACCCCCTTATAGCCATCGTGTTTACGTAGACTTTCCCTCATTTCACACGCTCCAAATAGACGAAATTATCTTCCAAGTGTTTCGTAACCACTGCATTTTTAGACACCGAGGGAAAATGTGAAATTAAATCACGAGCATGGAGACATTCCACCTTGGTACCCACAAATCTTAGGAATTATTTTTTCCATGGGACTCAGAAACCACTAACGATAGAGAGGACGGACGAGCTTACCGTGGTATAAAAAAAGTCTTCAAAAACAGTGTACACAACTATTTATGAGATCAAACGTATTTTATGAAATTGGTACTTGAGTCTATGTGTCGATCTTTTTTATTGGAATTTCCTGGGAATCGTCACGTCAGGCTACTTTTTTTCATCTTCTCCGTGTTCATTTCAAAGTTTCTACTCGTATGCTTCCTCATTATAATATAAAAATGCGGATTTTCTTAATCAGCACTTGTTACTTGACCTTTATGATTTTTATGATTGGAACTCGTAATGATGCTTTACAGACAGCGAATCCTTAAAGCTTCTGTTTTATGCTTTAGTCTGTGGGCTGAGATGATGACACATTAGGTACCCGTAACTCGCAAATACTTTCAACATGCTTACCGTCCAAGATACCTAATAAGGAAAAACTATTTCAAATGTGACCATACCTAATGTACCTAATAAAACAAAAGACATTATGAATGCGAAAAAAATATCATTAACAGATAAAAACTGTTTTTTGTATTTGAAAATCAATATGAAATTCAATTAAATGGTCCTGTTACAATATTTGGTTGTAATAAACTTGTATGAGGATAAAATTAACTATATGATTTGGTTTTCCACTCAGAGTAGGTATTCAAGTAAAGTCAAGTAGGTAATAGGTATTAAAAGCAAGTTTTGATACGTATGGGAAACTATTTTTTTAAACTACCCACGTAAAAGGGAAACCGTTGAACTCGGTCGGGGAGCGGCTGCCGTGACGTCAGCGCGTAACGATCGTCTGCAGTCCAGGAAACCACGGGCCCGGGTACACACGCAGTAGTTCTTATAATAATTATATATAGCTCATTATTGCTCAACTCAGGTGATAGGTACTATTGTGGTTTTCTGCAACTATTTAATTTCTTGTGAAGACAGCAAGTTTGTTTTTTCTTATATTGTATTATATTATAAATATTGTTTCTTTTTTGGTTTGAGGATTAGTTTTATGGATTAGTGTAATACTAAGTATTCCCATTCAAGCCTTAAGTAATTTATATATGAAGGCTAATTTGAATTAAAAAAATATTACATGGACAATTTATTCTTCCTCGAACATTTTTCGAAAGGTAGTAAAAGAAAAGTGTAAAGTGGGAGTAATGACAAATGACAATAGCCAATAAACAAAAGAATCTGATTATGACACAACTTTGCCAAATATATTAAATAAGATCTGTCATCAATAACGGGTGTTCAAATAGAGAAGACGTAACAATTCAACGACCTCTTACCGAAGACCATTTCAAACAGACACACCCAGGATCTGCCATGATGAAACAGTAGCGCCTCACCGTAAATAGACATGTCATTAGTAAATAATGTCTGTTGGAATAACCTACGTAAAGTCTCGGCTGTCGGATTTAGCTGTATAACTGTGTGGTTGTAGGTAGGGCAGCCGGCAAGGGCGTCCTTGACGGGGTTCGCGGCGCGGTCGATGCGTGACGTCACGTGAAGTGACGTCACAGGCGCTCGATGCGGAGTCGAGCCCACCCCGCACCATCCCATGCCACCCCATCTTACAATAACAACACTAACCCTGCAGTATCCAAGGGAAGTTTGCTTTTAGAATCTCCGAGTGCATTATTGTAACTTAGAAATTAATAGCCACATTGCGGAATTAAAGAACCCGTCAAAGAAGGTTTTCTTTTTTAAAGTTCCTAGTGGAGAGTTTGGATGGCGATTGCCACCCTCCGCAACCATTTCTCGCCACCCTAGTATTTTTAGACTGTGACGTAATCGGCCTCTTTTATACAGCAGACAGCTAGCAAATCAAGGCTAAATAAAGATAAGTCTACGGCAATTTGGAAGCGATTATCATGTCAGGTTACCGTATCTACCTTTTTGATTAATTTCCCGATGGAAAAATGTGCAATAAGTTATTATAGTCCAAGGTGATTGAGCAGTTTTCTTTTTTAACTTGCATCGTTGCAATAAGGTTTTGCCTAAGATATATCATCGTCTTGTACTTTTCGTCCCAAAAGACCCCTTCAAAAACCATCTACATACCTACCCTGTATATCGTTGCAGTAAGCTTTTGCTTTTTTATTTTTATACCAATGGTATAGACAAACGAGCGCACAGCCCACCTGATGATAAGTGGTCACTGCGGCCCATGGACACCGAAATCCTATGATCTCCATTAAGAAACCATAAGATCTCGAATGCGTTGCCTACCTTGAGGCCTAAGATGGAATGCCTCTGTGTCAGAAATTTCACCGGCTGATAAACATATTTCCCTTGCACTTGCCATGTTTTAAACAAGGACAATGTAGGTTATATTTGTTGGTTGTCTAAACAATTCTATACATAAGAGAAAAATGACATATATTATCTTATACTTTAAACGCGCTAATCTTGTATATATTTCACTATTTATTTATCCTAGCGATCTCAGAAACGGCTCTAACGATCCAATATTTGGAATATAAAGGGTTTACGAGGTCAAAAATTAGGTCTAGCTAGGTGTCATTTCTGAGAAAACTCGGTTTTAACATTTTCACCCGAGCAAAGCCCAGGTCCTTTACCTTAAGTAACCAAATGTAAATAAATAGGTTAAAGTGTTGGTGACACTTTGCGATATTGCGATATGACGAATTAGAACACAGTTTGGTATGCATGTTACCTTTACATAAGCACACTAGCAGAAGTCCCGGCTTCGTCCGCGTGGAATAGTCCGTACGGTTGATTTTTTAAACAACAACAAAGAATTTCCAAAATTCCTTTCTTAGTGGATGTCTACGACGTAATAAATAAACTATTAGTGTGTGCAAATTTAGAAGAAAAAGAAAAAAAGGTAGTTTGGATATTTATTACATATGAAAATTATACCATTATGCTGTGCACTTCTGAGTATATAACTAATTTCTTAATAATTTAAACAGACAACTTTTTGACGTTTCAAAATATAGTTACTAAATATTTGTGAACCAAATGACTATAAATATATCGATTTCAGTGTGATTGAGCAACAAACATCCAAGCTTTCGTATTCATAATATTAGTTGGATATGAATGTTTACAATAAGTACCTTATTTTAAGTTGCAGATATTCTTTATATTTTAATTAAATTAGTACCTAATTGAAAACAAACACGTCATGAAATCTAGTCCAATAAACAGGAGCTACGAGTTTAGTTGACGTTTCAGACAGTATGGTCGCTGTATCATAACGATTGTAAACGTAAGATTATGATTATGGCACGATTACGTGAAAAGGAGTGGGTCTGACGCGGCGGCTGGAGTAGGTGTAATGAATGACCGGCCAGCGAGCATCCTTACCGGCGTGACGCTCGCAGGAGCGGGATGGGGCTGCGTGACGCGGGGCACGTGACGGGGTCGCGTGACGTCACCCCAGCTGGCAATAGCGTGTCTTATCACTTATCACTGTCTCACAATCGAAATAAACATTATCTCGCCTTAAGGGAGTGTTCAGAAAATTGGTTTCCATTTATTTTTAACTCGCTAAGTCGCAACCAATTTTATTGCTTTGATTCTTCAACTTTTTGTAGGATCTAAATAAGTGAAATGATTGCAATGTTTTATCTGCGGCTTATTTGAGAAAAACCGGTTTGGATAAAAAATAGGTAAGACGGCTAGACATGTTAGTGGATTGAGATGCGCCGAGCAATTTACAGCTCATCGCAGGTGCAGCCGGTTGTAGCAACGATTGGGCAAGGAGCGGCCAGGAGCCGGTAAGCAGATCTTATTCATCTGAATATATCCACCACAACAACAACATTATTTACCTACGATACTCTACAGGGTACAAGCTTCCTTTCATCATGTTTCATTCATTCAGAGGGTTAGGGACTTTGTGGCATCATTCCCACCCGGACTCGGTTCGAATTCGGGACTTCAGAACATCCTTGAATTACTTCGCAGATGCGGGCAGTTTTACCCACAATATTTTCGTTAACGGAAAAGCTCGTTGGAATAATTTAAATTAAATCTAACATATAAATAAATTTAGAGGTACGAGCCGGATTTTAAGTTGACCGTCAGCATGAGAGGCGATTTGAG
The DNA here is from genome assembly GCA_963971205.1 of Aethes cnicana. NCBI lineage: Eukaryota > Metazoa > Arthropoda > Insecta > Lepidoptera > Tortricidae > Aethes > Aethes cnicana. Next base: position 13,000 of record CAXARK010000332.1, read on the forward strand.
TGACCTATAAATTCACCATACTGTCACCGGCTTATTAAACACCGGGCTATAAATATTACCTGTCGTATCTGCCTGTTTCTCCACATGACTGAGAGTCATCCGTGTGTCATGCACGATAAAGCTGCAGAATTGCCGATTGCATTTGTAAGTCTCTTAAAAAACAATAAGTTTCGACGTAACAATAGTTAGTTTACGGCGTGTCGAGTGTGATGTTGTGATCGTTGCGCCATGCGGTCAGCTATAAGCTATAAGCTATAACATAATGTGTGCCGGGGATCCTCGACCGGTCTCGCCACTCTGTCGAAACGTCCATAGATTTCATCACATCTTGTTCGCTCACTATTTACGTTATTTATTGATATTGGACGGGTTATCGGTGCAAAAATGCTAAATAGGTTATATTAATATTGCAGGCAGGTTGCGAGAGATACTTAATAATTAGGTACCAGTAAATACCTATTGTTTATAGTTATGGCTGAATTAATATAAATAACTATTTGATCCGGTGAACTTCGTATGACCCGAAGGCGATTTCCATACAAAGTTATTATCTTTTTTTAGCTGTTTCCTTAGATTTTCCCATTTTTTCTTTCTTTCTAAACCTTCCCTAAATTACAGGAGAATAGAACAAAAGAAGAATCAGCCAAATCGGTCTAGCAGTTCTCGAGCCTTAGCCAGACTAACACTCGGTGATTCATTTATATATACAGAATAGAATAGAATGTATTACGTTTGTTTAATTACTAGGTATACATATCACTGAAAACCAGGGGTAAAATTTTAAGGGAAAGTAGTTACGAGTGTAATTATTGAACAATGTGTCAAAGCTTTTCTCATTTCTACTTCGTTTTATAATTACCAGACAAATGTTCACTAAATTTAAACTTGAAGTATGCAAGTAATTAATCATAACATTTATCAATATTGTACCTACCCCGTTATATTGCAAACATATCTACGGCTACTTGTATAATAATTATGATAATCTTGTAAACATTTAATATATTTTGTCGAAATATTAGATATTATTTAATTCTGAGATGTTGGTGGACTTATAATCATTGAAGTTATTGCTTAGTTTTTATCAGTATAATAAATAGCGGCAGGATACAAAACCAAATTAGATGCAGTCAGAATCATGCCGCTTTTGAAACAAGTTTACATGACTAGGTATTCATCTATTTCAAGTTTAGCTAGTTACTTACCTGACGCTAATGTTAATAAAGCTCATTTCGTCAGCTTTGTAAAATATTGCAGTAATACCTTCAAGTGAGCTTTTAAAATTACCCAAGTACGTGCTTGCTATACGCCGCGGTTAAATCTTCTTTATAACTATTTCAGAAATTAATTAAGAAATTTAATTTTTAAATGGTCTAATTAAGCTTGTTATTAAAATAACTGTTCAGGACAAAACACACTCAAGTCTGACAGAATTAGCCCCACTTGCACCAAGCCGCTAACCTCGAGTTAGCCACTTAACCCGCGTCAAATTCTTACAAATAAACGTTAAGCGGTTAACCCGAGGTTAGCGGCTTGGTGCAAGTAAAAACACTTAGTTTTTGCCGACCAATAATAACATTATAGGTAATCCCAATTATAATGTTGTCTCATGATCACGCCATGTTTCAATAAAAATAGCGGTAGGTATAAATTAATACTTGGAAAAAAATTAATAAACAAATCAAATATATTTAACTAATAATTACGGGATGCATGCATAAAAAACAAATTTGAAAAATTTGGTGAAACACCGTAAATTAAATTAAGTAATAAATAATAAAAAAATAAAAAGGGAGGTACGTACGTGTGTGTTGGAATTGTCTAAGGATGCAGTGTTTGCTGGAAGGCGTCAGCAACGCACCTCGCATTCTAGCCGATGGCCATCGTCACGACAGTTCCACACAGAGTCTACACACCCAGGCTCTACACAACGAAAGCGAAAATAAACACAGAAGTGGAGGGACGCGGTGGTGGGCGCTGACCTGGCGCTGGCTTGGGGCTGTCGGGGTCCAGCGGGGCGTGCGGCTCCAGGGTCAGGCCGAGGCACGCGCCAGACAGTCCCAGCTCGCTCAGTAGGATCCTCATGCGGCCGGGCACATCCCACTCACTG
>CAXARK010000333.1:0-15870 GCA_963971205.1 Aethes cnicana
ACTCACGGTCGTTAAATATGGCCGCCGAGCTGGCATTCCAGAGAAACGTCATTTTATCCCAAAGTAATAGTACATTACAGACCTAGGGTGGTGGATTCGTAAATGTCCCAGATCGCAGGTTTCTGTGGCCCGAACCGAAGGTGAGGGCCATAAATATGCGATCTGGGGCTTAACGAATTACCGCCCGTGGTTTGTCAAAAGTTTTACGTCTTGCCTTGGCCAAGAAGTGTGATTTTCTCTCCGCGTAGCGGGCAGAAAATCCCACTTTATGGCCAAGGGTGATGTAAAATATTTAACCAGCGCTGCTTAGTTCACGGACGGTTTGAATCAATCCACCCTTAGCATAGGGGTGTCACAAAACACTACGTAAAGCTGTAAACGGGTGGGATGAATCAAAACATTTAACAAAACGATAGTGAACAAATTAGTCATGGTTTTTTAGTACAGTGAACCAGTTGGTGTAACGATTTAAAATACCATAATTTGGAAAAGCGGAATATTGATTTCTTCTATTATTTCGATATATTTTTGGTCAGTCACCCGCTTTCTGCTTAGCGTTGACTTTAGGAACACCCGTTGCTTAACTTCCAGTGCTCTCATACAAAATAGAGGGTATTGAAGTCGATAAGGTTCACGATTTAAAGCAATACGAACGTTGTAATGGCGTCGCCAGTGACATCACAAGTAATTTACGTAGCTCAGTGAAACTGTTTGAAATGTATTCTAAGTTCAGGATACACCCTTCCCTACCTCATCACAAAACGTTATGTTAATACGAGTGGTCGACGGCACCGACTAGAATAAACGCGCAATTTTTTAAGCAATTTAAAACTTCTGATAAGCTTGTCGCCGAAATAAAAATCGCTTAGTACTGCCACAGTGCATCATGTGTCATACCATACATAAGCCTTTTGGCAACTATTAGTATTTTGTATAACATTACTCGTCTAGCCTTAATCTCATTATCTCCGCTTGCACAAGATACACTGATACGGTTTTATGCGGTGCAATTACTAGATAGAATCACTATGGGAATTTGTGCCGTCATTTTTGAATAATGTGATAGCTTTACATTTTTTTATCCCACTTTCATGTAAAATATTGCAACAGCACAATGTTTTTAGGTCTCACAAAATGGTATTAGCAACAATTTACATACTTATTCAACGTTTTGTACAATGAAAAGCTGCAATAATTATCAACCCTGTATGGATCATTAACCATAGGTGCAGTGAAACTGGGGTTTTGGGACGCATAATATGTTTTTATTTTTTGGTATACTATTCGTATTTTTTTAGATTATATTTTACATTTTTTGTATAATGAATTAATGACGATCAGAACTGTGAATAGTCTTTGATAATATAAATAAAAGTTAAACATAGCCAGATGTAAATTAAGAAAACTGGGGTTGTATATAACAAAGGTCCAGGATTCAGACGTATGTAAAAAAAATCATCCTAGTTTTATTTCATAATTTTTTATATGAAGATACTCATTACACAGACATTTATTTTTTAAGATTGCAGTGATTTACAAATTTGTCTTCATATAAACAGTTCTCAGCAGTTAACTGTAAAATGTTGGTTGATTGTTGACAACCCACTTAACATAATTTTCAATATTTCGCCCTTTAAAAATAGTTCCAGTGCAATTTGGTTATTCAAATGAAACTTATCCAATAGCCGGTTACATTACAGATACAATTCATAATGTTTCTAATTCTTGTTTGTCTGAGCTCACATCACGGTTGTGAAAATCACCAAGAACCAAATTTGTAATGCATAATATTTTTAGTCAAAAGGACTTGCTTACAAAGGATATGCTTACAAGTCAGCTTTTGACGTATTTTTGACTGTTGTATTTATTGTACAAGTATACCTAATTTCGGGTGAATTATTTAACATGTCCTCAACAAAGATTTATTTGTAAGTTTTTAGTTTGAGGTTTACTTTGGTATGATATAATCTAAGGCAATGCCAGTCCAGTGCCGTAAATAAATAAATACTGCACGGGCTGTTCATAATTGTTTTACGTTTAAGGAGTGTCTCGGTGCTTAGTACTTAGATTTAGAATTATTACATCCATTATGGATTTTGCGACTTAACATTTAGCTGACATTTCTTGGGTTCAAGGCTAACCTGCTAAAACCCAAAATGTGCTTTATTTTCGGAAATGTAGCAAACAGTCGCTGTTAGCCCGGGCTAGAGTCGGCGTGTACTCGGACTTTTGAATCGATCTCATCTCTAGAAATGCACCACGTGTCCTTCAGTGTTAGACGCGAGCTGTTTTTAGTTAGAATTTATAAGTTCCTAAAATTACGCATTTCATCTAAATTTATTTGCCGAATTTCAATGTTAGACGTTTTTTCTTTTCAATTTAAATATTTTTAGGAATATTTTAAGTATATTACATTGAATTCTGTGAAACATTTCCCGATTCGTGTGAGGATCGCAGCTGGTCTGCAACTCCTGAGCACGAGCGCAGACAGTTTCTTTTGTCGGAACTGACAGTCCGTTAATAGGTACTCTGATATTCGAGTGCTTTGCATTACCGATACAGTTTATATTCAATCAGAATAGACAGCACCTCCGTAAATTTGAATGTAGATTTCTGGAAATCGATCTGCGTATACCTAACTAAATACCCGGTGAGTTGTTTACAAAATACCCTCCGCCTCGTCAGCTATACATAATAATAGGTATAGGTATAATTATGTAAAATCTAGTCGTTAGTACCAAATAAGCAGTCGCGGCAATCCCAGGCGCGCGCGAAGCCTCTGGATCGTTAACACTAATACTTATTACTCGTATTGAGTATTCATAAAGTTCATTTTTGGATATCGAGGGAAAATCGCAGTCGCTGACTAATAAAATCGCTTGCTTTGAGCCTAAATCTGTTTTCATATTTAATGTTGAACTTTGCACATCGGTTCTCCTAGATATTAAAATGAATTAGTGCATCACAAAAAAGACAATTATTATTTAAAAATACGTGTGATTTATTGTTGTGAACGTACCATGATGATTTGTCAATTATGTATGTGCGCACGCGCCGCGGCCGCGGCAGGAGTATGCAAGGCAGCTAGTACTTGTAAGAGAGAAGCGTCTGCGCAATTGAATGTACCTACATTTGTAATGCCTAGAATAGTAGCGTTTATACCGAGTTCGCATGCATGCTATATATACTCACCCATAACCATTCATAACGAATTTAATTTCACTCTTTCACACAAACGATAGTGCACCTTGGGTGTATCGGGCTTGAGATGCTTCTCGTTGTTATATAAAATCAAAACATTTTTATGTACGTTGTTATGTTATGGCTTCTGCTGCAAGGCACTTTGCCAAATTTTAAAACTCCTTATCCACAAGAGATTTTATGTCAATAGACTTAATTTGAATATTGGGTACTTTGAAACTGTTCATTTCATTATTTACGCAGGGACAGAAGAGAACAAAAAAATTGGGACAGTATTATTTTAACGCCTCAGTTAGAGCCATCCGACTCAGCAATAAAGTTTAGAATGTAATGTTTATTATATCACCTTTATGATAAGAGTGAAGGAGATTGGAAAGTATTGTAATCACTTGTCATGCGGTATGCACTCATGTAAATAAATATTCTACTTTAAAAATTTGTTTGCAGCAGGTCTCCAATGTTTTATATAGTATGCGTAAGACACAATGGGCAGTGATCGTTATTTATTAAATAACAATATGATAAATGACACGATGTTTTAATTTTCCCATTACATTCCTATCCCGAACAGAACAACTGTTATTTATAAAAATAACTATAGGAAATCTAATATACAAAATTCTCGTGTCACAGTGTTTGTAACCCAACTCCTCCGAAACAGCTCGACCGATTCTTATGAAATTTGGTGTGTATGTTCAGTAGGTCTGAAAATAGGACGTAAGCTACTTTTCATATCCCAAAAAAATCTAAGGCGGTACGAAGTCCGCGGGGTCAGCTAGTAATTTTATAAAAATAATAGATTGCTATACAGAGGGTATAAATAAAAAAAAGATGAAGATTATATTATATTGATATATTCATCTAAATTGTGATCACAATTTTATACTATAATAGAATTAATAGAACATCAATTGATCAATAATAATAAATAGAAATATTCGATTTGAATATACAACATTTCATAAAAATTCATTACTGACCATTTATTTCCAACTTACCGCAGTTATTTATGTTTATACAGAGATTTGATATCGGTTAGGAGAGCAGTGAGTTTAATAGGAGGAAAAAATAGGATGCAACCTTTCGTGTCAGATAAACAATGCGTCATGCCGGAATTAGACCTGGCGCACTGCCGTACGTGTAGACGTAATTGAGAAAGATAAGCAAAACGTACAATCATTAGAGATCTTCTACTATCTAAAGTCCCGCGCCTTCACATTTCAAAATGCTTCATTTTTTTATTATTATTTAAAAAGCACCACCAACACTCAACGCATAGTTGATGGCTGTCTCAGCTCGCACACATGTGTTGCGAGTGTTGGTGGTGCTTTTTAAATACATTGAAGCGTTTTGAAATGTGAAGGCGCGGGACTTTAGATAGTAGAAGATCTCTACAGCAGTTTTAATCGAAAAGTGTCTACTATTTACAATAAAGGAACTATCATTTGTACTAAGACGGTAAGACGTCTATACAACTTTTTATTCTATATGTATTTTGTTAAAATAATCTAAGTGTCACATTTCGGTGCAGTGGAATTTGAAACGGTGTGTACAATATACCATGAGGTACTGTATGCCTTTCGCAAACAGACACATAAGTCGTTTGTAAATAAAGTCTTAAATCTACGCATGTCATCTGATATAATATCACTAAATAACAAACAAGCGTGTAATTTTCGAGCTGGGCTTAACATTCCACTACATATGAGTAAATAGAGTATAGCCTTTTCTATACTATTTTACCTTCATGGAGCGTGATAATTTTGTTTCGTTTTGAAATTGTGAGAGAGCTGCCATTGGCAAGAATGTGTAATAATCGTAAACTTTTATTCTAAATGGATAAAATAGTCGTGTATTTTTCTAATATATTCTTCAGAATATATGTCAAGTTATTTTACTTAAAAGAAAAAATATACGTAATAGCTTAAACAACATCCTAGATGGGTGACAATTTGAGTAACAATGATACTTTTTCTCTTCAGAATTTAAAAATGGCTTTCCTAAATCAATAGGCCAAAAAGCACATTTGACTCCTTCGATGTTATAAAAAAAAAACATATAAACAATAACATATTAACTTAAGTAATACATGACTATTATGGCGAAATAGTGTACCTAGGCTTGAAAAGAAGCTCGAAGCGGAACGTTTGGCGTGCTAAGCCCCGGGACACCGTATGCGTCTGCGGCTCGCCTGCATCTGTATAGCATTAGTTCTCGTAAGACCAGTCACACCGCTTGCGAGCCATGCGGCTGTCGCAGACGCATTCGGTGTGACCCGGGCTTTACCCACAGATTTAGAGCTTGAGAGAAAAGCGACCTAATAATTAACACGTTCCCTGTCCACATGAAAATAATCCGAAAACATCACAATTCCAAATTATGGGGCTTTCGAAACTGAACTTCTGGAAAGCAGTTGTGACTATTTCGGCGGCACCCTATATAAAGAACGTGTTAACCTACTGCTGTAACCTCAACTTCTCTCGTCGGGAAAGAGTAAAGAAATAATTACAGAGCTATCAACAATAAGGTTGATAATAACTATCTAAGTTCATTTAAAAAAACACACTTTATGTCAGTAAAATTTAACCTTACGAGGTTTGGTATAAGGATCAATTCAAATGTCAGGACATCCCTAAAAACAGTCGTACAGCTTTAGAGTAATCAATGGAAGACAGATACTGCTTACTGTGCGTAAACCTAGTTGCAATATAAATTTGTACCCTAAAATTATGCAAATTAAGACCATTGTTAAGTATCCCTCCAGGGCGAACTGATAACAGAATGTGCTATACTTATAAATAGAGATTATTTGTACAAACCACACGTGGTAATCAAAACACAACATCAAGACTTTTAAACCTAAAACTATATCGCATCAAATGCCATACTTGCCATAGATACTCTATCAATATATATAAAATTTATTGTACCTAACCTACTATGACCAATATCAAAAGTATAGTCAAAGTTGCATAGAAATTCGTAGCAGCATAGCAAAGATTTATAAAAATATACCTGCTAAATGTAACTATCTAAGTGCTGTTAACCGTCCTAGAAAACTGGCAAGATACCATGTCTAAGGTAGCCTCATTAAATCGTCACATGTTGAGATCGGAACCTGAAAATGAAAGGGGTTTTTCTTTTTATCCATAAGTGGATATGTATTTAGTTTATCTACTTAGGTTAGGGGTGATTTTTCAATCGCAAGTTAAAATTTATTCTTCGAATACTTTCGTCGTACAAAATTTGGAATTACTCCACGAATAACGTCTTATCAGACGGTAGAAAAATCGCCCCTTAGGCCCGCCACATACAGTCGGAATTCCGTAACGGAATTCCGAACACATACCCCCCCATACAAAATGTATAGACCTACCACACACACGCAGTAATTTTCCGTTCGGAATTCCGAATTGCATGTGTGTGGCAGGTCTATACATTTTGTATGGCGGACATGCGTTCGGAATTCCGTTACGGAATTCCGACTGTATGTGGCGGGCCTTAAAGGTTAAAATTACATTGTTTCCTTCCGTTGTCAGGTTCCGAAATGGCAGGCGCGTCCTACATTCGCTCACCGCGATTGTGCCCTATTAAGAAGATGAGTTCCCTAAAAGCGTTGAAATTGAGCGGTGGCTCGTCAGTCGCCGGAGCGTTTAGCTCTTGGCGGCGGGCGGTGGTTTGGCGTCGTCCTTTTTATCCTTATCTTTCTTTTCATCGTCCTTGAAAAGCAGCGGCGTCATGCCGAGGAAGCAACCCAGCGTGATGCCAAGCACGCGACCCTGCCGACAAAACGAATCAATCCAGTGATTTTACACACAAGAAAGATAATGAACATGACTTTCCACATTGGTAGAATGATGATTAGTTGTCAGGTGAATGATTTGATGAATATCAGTCAACATTAGATAAGATTGCTTCAAACGAGATTCGAACTCGCATCTGTGTTCCCATTTAAAGAAAACTTACTTCATCATAAACAATAGCGTTTTATCTAGAGCCAATGGCGGATCAAGACGGGGATGTGAGCTATAAATCTTAAATTTTACACCTACTATCTTCGGTCAGCTGGATCAAGCCCCACGCCTGGTTCTGGATTATTTTCGAACTAAGGCAGAAATGACATTTGATTGATCCACCCCTTTTCTCCAGCGTTTTGATCCTGAGCAAGGGCCCCTTTAAGTTTCTCAGGCGAATCTAGCAGATGATAGCTGTACTCATGGTCTAAGAAAACAAGGTCTGCTACTCCGGGTTGTGACACCGGCACGTCAAAGTCGAATTGGCATTATTGCAATAAAACAAAAATGAAAATATTTTCTGCCGTTTTATAATGCAAAATAAATTACTTGCGCCTTACAATTTTCATTTACTTGTTTAAACACACAAAATGGGACAAGTTAAAGACAAATGAACGAAATAATTTAATGAAACACCCACAGGATACGTAGAAGTCGGGGATTATTTTAATACACCACTTGCAACACACAGCTGTGAATGACGTTTCGGTGTCATCCACAGTACTACAGAATACCGGAGTAGCATACCTGGCGAAGTATATAATTGTATCATGGCTGCACTGACCAGGTTAGCGAAGCGACGGCTGACGGGCATGTCGAGCTGCACGGGCGACAGCGGCGGCGGCGCCATGCCGAGCATGATGGCGCCGCGCTCCACGTAGTACGAGGAGCCGATGCCGATCACGTCGCTGAACGTGTTGCCCAGCGCCGCCGCCGCCATCGTCGAGATCGTGATGAACGCGCTCATACCGCTCTCGATGCTGTCGCCCTGCACAAAATACCACTTTATACATGCATTGACCGAGGTTACAGATGGGCATCAACGAAGCGCGATCAGCCGCAGTAATAAGTGTTTTCCTGTTACATTTTCAAGTCTAGAGTGCACAGGTATTTGATTTATTTATTTAAACTTTATTGCACATAAAGAAAACTTAGTGTACAAAAGGCGGACTTAATGCCTTGAGGCATTCTCTACCAGTCAACCTTTAGGCAAAGCAGTAAATATATTTTCTAGGAAGGTAAGTTCCACCGTAGATCAATCACATCTTGCTTTCCATCAGGTAAGATGGTGTTCAAGTACCTTGCATCTACAATAAAAAAAAAACATTGCACGACATTGTAACGTCATGGTAATCACTGTGACGCGAGTGACGCGTCCATGGAGTATATTTTGAAACGCTCGACGCTGCTGTGGTCGCGAGTGCTCATGGCCTAGCTGGTGCTTCACACAGAACCAACTCAATGTCTATGGTTTTTTGAAGGTCACGCGCCACATTGTGCCAGCGTCATCATTTCTTAAACAAAATGAACTTACGAAGAAAGAAAGCAAATCACCAGCTCTTGCAGGAGTAAAAACAATCCGTTAGCTGCACTGATAGATTATAAACAATCATTGATAGAGGAAAAGCCAAAGACTTTAAAACATTGACTCATGAAGTGGCAATGTTTAATAAGTGACATAATACTACTTCCATGTGAAGGGTGATCAATGAATGACTCATGTTGTATTGTATAAATATATCTTGGCAGAGTAAATAAAACCCTTACCGCTACTATCATGACGAAGTTGTCCAGGAAACCAAACCCGATGAATGGCACTGAATTTGCTAATGACACTGTAAACAAATAAACATTAACTATTACTCAGAATGCATATATACTACAGACTAAATAGTATATTATTTTATTTATTCGAGTCTTAATTTCATTATTATTATTTTAATACAATGGTATGCAGTATATACTCACAATGAATTAATTCCCTTGTTGTGGGCTTCGGCACTGTTGCAGCTAGAGTAAAAAAAATTACAAGGGTATATTAGGTCCTTACATATGAAATTGGCGTTTGGCGAACTGGCAACTTTGATTCAAAATATGTGGCGTTCGGCTAGGAATTCCAAATTCAAATTTATTTCAAATTTAAGACCATGTATTTCTGTGTTCGAATTACGAAATTTATTTGTTATCGCGTCATTTGTTTTTCTTTCACATCGTTCTGTTCACAATATGGAGAACTTAAAATATCGCTATATTTACGAATATGAGTTTCACCTCGGCACTAGTGCTGCAGAAACGGCTCGTAGGATTAACAATGCGTATGGGGAAGCTACTGCAAAAGAAAATACGGTACGTTATTGGTTCCAACGTTTCCGTTCTGGAAATTTTGACCTACAGAACAAGCCTCGTGGACGGCCGGAGACACAAGTTGATAACGAAGAATTAAAAGCAATTGTGGAAGCAGATCCATCGCAAACCACGTCAGAGTTAGCGGCAGGCTTCGGTGTGAGTGATAAAACCATTTTGATTCACTTGAAACAAATTGGAAAAGTGAAAAAACTTGAAAAATGGGTACCGCATGAATTGAGCGACGCAAACAAAGAAACACGCGTCGAGTGTTGCGTTTCACTTCTCAACCGGCACAATAATGAAGGCATTTTGAATCGTATCGTTACTTGTGATGAAAAATGGATCTTGTACGACAACCGGAAACGTTCTTCACAATGGTTGAACCCAGGTGAACCAGCCAAATTCTGCCCGAAACGAAAGTTGACTCAGAAAAAGGTACTGGTAAGTGTCTGGTGGACTAGTGCCGGTGTCATCCATTACAGTTTCTTAAGATCTGGGCAAACAATCACGGCTGATGTGTATTGTCAACAATTGCAAACGATGATGGAAAAGCTAGCCATTAAACAACCCAGACTGGTCAATCGATCTAGCCCACTGCTGCTTCAGGACAACGCTCGACCACATACGGCACGTTTGACGGCCGCAAAACTACGGGAGCTGCGACTGGAATGTCTTCGACACCCACCATACTCCCCGGACCTTGCTCCAACTGATTACCATTTTTTTCGGAATTTGGACAACTTCATGCAAGGAAAAAAATTCAATTCTCACGAGGCTGTCCAAACGGCCTTCAAAGATTTTATTGATTCTCGCTCACACACTTTTTTTAGTAAAGGAATCAATGAACTACCTTCGAGATGGCAAAAGTGCATAGATAGCCATGGTACATACTTTGACTAAATAAAAAAATAGTTTCATAAAAAAAAATCGTTTTCATTTCTGCCATATGAAACGCCAATTTCATATGTAAGGACCTAATATTTTTTATTTCATTTTCTCAACTAAGAATGTAAGTATGTATAGAATAAAAAAAAATGGTAAACATACCGGCTATATCCCAATGAGTGCATAAAGGTTAGAGAAGAAGAAATCAGTTTGGTTATGGTCATGTTGTATTTATTAAAAATAATAATTATTGTCTATCATTAAAATTCCTGATGAGAGGAGGCCTGTGCCCGGCAGTGGGCCATAAATAGGCTGTTGTAGTAATTAAAATTCCAATATGGTATCATCATTTCAGCGGAAAGATGTCTCCTCATGGACATGGGCCTCCTCCAAGGTGCACTCAGACTAGTCTTGTGCCACTCACATTCAGTAAATTTGTATGACCTTCACCCATCTATTTTGATTTGAATTAAATTAAAGATATCAAAATCTGATCTTAACATTCATACTACTAACATAGTTAAAATAATTTGGAGAACACAGATGCTGGCAAACATTTGATTAAATAACTGCTTTAAACTAGATTGAACCAGTTCAAGTTTTTGGTTAGCTAAAACAAATTGGTACTCAACTCACCATACTTCTTTTTTAACCAATCATCAGGGACCGGGCAGTAGGTGCCCGTGGGGTCGACGTCCCCCAGCGTGGGCACTTTGCTGGGCCGCCCCAGCTTGCTCCTCCACCGCTGGCCGGCTAGCTTATCTGAAATTAAAACCTTTCATGTATTTAGGTTTTAGGTATTTGTACGCTGCACTGTTTCCTCAAAAATAATACGAAATTTACCTTCAAATTCTTCTTTAATTTTGTTAGATTCATATTCCTGTAGCGCCGTTAGCAATAATTTTCTTTCGTCATTGTTTAAATGTAGAACAAGTTCCGCCGCATGTAGCTTCGTTATTGGTCCTGTAATCTGTGTTGGCTCCTCAAAATCCTTCGACGTTGGACCCAGCCCTAAGTGACGAACTTTTACAATCGCTGGTGAAAATCTTTTCACACTACTTCCCAATGTAGCACTATATCGCACTTGTAAATTATTAAGTTTTTGATGACAACATTTGCTAGCTACAGGAACACAAATCCTTCTTATCACGTGTACAGCCGACATTTTTATCAGGAATAGTATACCGGATTTGGTAACAAGTAAATATAAACCCAAAATAACACAATAATCCCAAAAAATCCTATTCCATTCCAAGAATTACGCTTCTTTTTACGCGATTGACTGTCAGGTGTCAGTCAGCTGTCATGTTAATACTACATTCTGGATAAAGGAACGGTTTTTTCGTTTAGGACTGGCCTAAAGATATTTTTTTCCAAAAACCGTACAATTAAAATTCATTTTTAATATATTTGAATTCATTTAATGTATGAATTATTCACAAAAATACTCATTTTACAAGAAATACGTACTGATTTGCCAGTTTTGACCATATTCAGGGAGTTTTAGGGACTTTCCATGGTACGCTGAGGTTAGAGCAAGATATTGAACGAATGTTTAATGTCAATTCAATCAGCTGTCAAGTCCTGTTATGTCAATCGTGTACTGTCAGTTCAGTTGTCACATTTTCTCAATAAAATTCTGACGAGAATTTATGAAAACAGAGAAAATTTTAAATATTTCTCGCCGAAAGCTTTTGTTAATTACACAATTAGAATATAAGTAACAAGTTGAAAACACATTATGCTACTTTATATCTTTAGGACTAGAAGTGTAAGTGATTGATTTGTGTTGTAGTGATTTGTTGTGGAAAGTGATCGAGGGATAGGTGTGCAGTGATTTGAACGGGGTAGACGCGACCATGCACGATGTTGGAGGGACTGGTGGCTTGGGTTTTGAACAACTACCTCGGGAAGTATGTCGAGAACCTCAACACAGACCAGCTGAGCGTGGCGCTGCTCTCAGGTACGACCGCCACATTTACCGTTCTTTACTACATACTCCGCGCCATTCCCGCGACTAATAATTAGATTACAATTGAAGCAAGAGCTTTGGGACTTTGATTATGTATGTGATTTAATTTAGTTTGCAGAATAACAATGACGGTTGACCTTTTTACTGGGTCACTGGCACTCAAGAGAAAGTTATTCAACTTGTGCTTAGTAGACAAAATGTTCATGTTTACCACATACATATTTACTGCTTGCTGCTTGCTTGTGCTTAGCAGCAGTATAATATTTGATACTTTTGGTCAATGCTTGGGATGTAGAATTAGTTAGGTACATCCGAAGACAGACAATACACTAGCGCTGCTACACACCTTCAACGAGAAAGACGGACACTATTCTGTCTTCCGTCCGAAAACGTTCTTGACTGCGTCATCATATTGCCAGTGTGCACGACAACAGCACCAACTAACGGGAGGCGTATGAGCCAAACGCACGCAAGCATACCGGCGGAGTTTAGACATGTCTTTTCGAAGCACTTGCAGCATTTTGTATACGTATTGTTGTTGTAATATTATTTGTAATTTTTCTATTTATCTTTTTTTATTAAATTATATTTCGGCTGAAATGATGTTGTTTGGTTTGTTCTTGTGCTTTGAAAATATTGATACTAATAAACAGGAATGTTTTTTTACAATGAATATTTTGTAAACTGCGATTATTTTTTCGTGGATGTGTGCTGTCTATGAACCATTGGAAATGGTGCATTTTCAAAACTTTCTTTTAGCAAGTTTTAATCGAATACGGCCGGTGTAGGTACGAGATAACCCGAGTTTGAATACGAAATACTAATACTATTCTTGGCCCCCGGGGTGCACTGATTATTCTGTTTCCATTGTTTAGGTACATGGATATTTGTATTGACTTAAGTATACGCCATTATTAATCCTATTTGGGAAGTCTAATATTACTTTATATTTTGTTGTCTACCCTATCTAAAATCTCTGTGCACGCCACTGCTACACAGGCTATTTGCATCACACTGCTGGGCACAGGCGTCCTCTCATCACAAAAGGGTTTGGGCTATAGTCCTCACGCGAGCCCAGTGCGGATTGGGGACTTCACACACATCTTTGAATTTCTTCGCAGATGCGTGCAGGTTTCCTCGCGATGTTTTCAAAATTCAATCATTTATTCAGCAAATTGGCCACATAGGGGCACTTTTACAAGAAAAAGAATTTACTAGCGCTTCCTAGACCCATTGCTTGAGATGAAGCGCCGCAACAAACTCAAGCAGAAGGCCTTTTTTAAAAAATTCTACATTGTTACAAAATTTTATACATGTAATTTGCATTACATGTATAAAATATATATATAGGTACATACTAAAATTACATTGAAGGGATGTATAGTCCCTAACTTAAACTTAAATCTAAGACCTTGAAGATGTAGTCTTCAAGGGTCCAAAAATAAAAATAAATGATAATAATATTTCCTTCACCGAACAGCTCAGTGGTAAATTCAAATTGAATATTTGAGTATACCCTACCTTAAATCTATAGCTTGGTTGTTACAGTGGAAATAATTTGTCTGAGATTGAGTGCTAATCATTCTGTAATTTTTCTCTTCATAGTATAATCATATATCAAAGTAATTTCTAGGGATCTTATTTATTGTGTTTAGGAAAGGTAGAGTTGGAAAACCTTCCCTTGAAGAAAGATGCGCTGCGGCACCTGGGGCTGCCGGTGGAGGTGCGCGCCGGCTTCATCGGCCGCGTGCAGCTGCAGGTGCCCGTGCGCCAGCTGCGCTCCGCGCCCTGGGTCATCGCCATCGACAAGCTCTACCTTGTTGCTGCCCCGGTCAACTTGGATGAGGTATGAAGCATACAGTGGGCTGGCAGTAGGTAGTCACCAGAAAGTCCAAAGTACTAGAATCTCAAGATAAAGCAATTTATTTACATACATTGTACATTGCCCTTACATAGCAAAGTTGTTTCGTGTCTGATGATAAGATCGCAAAGAATTAGGTTAGTATAATACCTACTACATTAGACAAGGATTACATCATAGATAATTTCTGTTGGCTGATTCAGTCAGATTTGTCTTGTATTAAAACTTTTTTTTTATTTTTTTATTAAAACTAATACTAATAATTTAGGTCTAGGTTAGGTTTGTTGTTTGATTTTTATAACTCTACTGTATCTTTAATTCGTAATGCTTTCTCCATTGATTTGTAATGTTTACAGCAATGTAGTTCAATTGATGAGTCTTTCTTTCAGTTGCCATGACGATATACGAATATATTTTTCTAATGGAAGAAGTCAACACTTAACTTATTTAAATAACAATTCTGATTTGATCAGTGGGATGCCGTGGCGGAGGCGAATTACGCGCACGAGCGCAAAGTCGCGCTGCTGGACGCGATGGAGGCGCAGTGGCGCGCGGCGCAGGAGGCGCTGGCCGCCGACGCCGGCTACTACGCCGCCTCCTACTCCTCCTGGCTCAGCTACGGCACCGGCCTGCTGGCCAACGTGGCCGAGAACCTGCAGGTGGGTGCTGGACGATGGAGGCGCAGTGGCGCGCGGCGCAGGAGGCGCTGGCCGCCGACGCCGGCTACTACGCCGCCTCCTACTCCTCCTGGCTCAGCTACGGCACCGGCCTGCTGGCCAACGTGGCCGAGAACCTGCAGGTGGGTGCTGGACGATGGAGGCGCAGTGGCGCGCGGCGCAGGAGGCGCTGGCCGCCGACGCCGGCTACTACGCCGCCTCCTACTCCTCCTGGCTCAGCTACGGCACCGGCCTGCTGGCCAACGTGGCCGAGAACCTGCAGGTGGGTGCTGGACGATGGAGGCGCAGTGGCGCGCGGCGCAGGAGGCGCTGGCCGCCGACGCCGGCTACTACGCCGCCTCCTACTCCTCCTGGCTCAGCTACGGCACCGGCCTGCTGGCCAACGTGGCCGAGAACCTGCAGGTGGGTGCTGGACGATGGAGGCGCAGTGGCGCGCGGCGCAGGAGGCGCTGGCCGCCGACGCCGGCTACTACGCCGCCTCCTACTCCTCCTGGCTCAGCTACGGCACCGGCCTGCTGGCCAACGTGGCCGAGAACCTGCAGGTGGGTGCTGGACGATGGAGGCGCAGTGGCGCGCGGCGCAGGAGGCGCTGGCCGCCGACGCCGGCTACTACGCCGCCTCCTACTCCTCCTGGCTCAGCTACGGCACCGGCCTGCTGGCCAACGTGGCCGAGAACCTGCAGGTGGGTGCTGGACGATGGAGGCGCAGTGGCGCGCGGCGCAGGAGGCGCTGGCCGCCGACGCCGGCTACTACGCCGCCTCCTACTCCTCCTGGCTCAGCTACGGCACCGGCCTGCTGGCCAACGTGGCCGAGAACCTGCAGGTGGGTGCTGGACGATGGAGGCGCAGTGGCGCGCGGCGCAGGAGGCGCTGGCCGCCGACGCCGGCTACTACGCCGCCTCCTACTCCTCCTGGCTCAGCTACGGCACCGGCCTGCTGGCCAACGTGGCCGAGAACCTGCAGGTGGGTGTTGGATCAAGAAATTGTTTGAAAATAAATCATAATCTACGGCTTGTAGAAGTTGTAGACTGTGATCCGAAAGCCCTGTTTGTGGTCCAGTCCACTTTACAAGAAGTGGATTGGAAGTTTTCAGTGTCGGCTTCGAAACGTATTTTTCTTTTGGTGAGATTTAGCA
>CAXARK010000334.1:0-17510 GCA_963971205.1 Aethes cnicana
GCCGGCGACTAAATATGTACATACTTCATAAGTTTTCCTTTTCATAGTTTTAAGAAAAACTATGTGGCGCCCTTAAAGGTATTTCCATCTATTTAATTTTATAATTATTCTGGCGAATTATCATAAGAAACTCCCCACAACCCGCAAGTTATTTTTGAGCAGTCGCGGCGCTATCGAACTAACTGTTATATTTTTTTATAAGTGGAATTCTGTTAGAGATACCTATGTGTTTTTTTCAGGTTGAAACTGTCCAATATGTTAACCCATGCCAAATTTTCTGGTAATGAATCCGACCAGAATTCTCGACCTACTAACCCTCATTTCAGCCGAAAATGTCCACTGCTGGCCATATAAGTAGCCGCCCCCCAAGGCTCGCGTCATCGCCACTCAGACCGGTCCTGTGCTATTCGCTTCCACCAGCTTCAAAACAGTCGATGGCGCGATTAGAGTTTAGTAAAGATTACCTAGTTTTTTTCTCTCTCTTCGTTTCTCATTCTCATGTCACGGTGGGGATCCCACAAGGATCCTCATTGGGAAATACCTTGTTTGTTACATTTATAAATAAATGACTTGCCGTCGACCCAGTGCCGTCTTTACCATAAGGGCACACGGGGCCTGTGCCCAGGGCGCCCCCATCTTTAAGGCCCCCCGAAATATAAAATCATAGTAAAAACATCCATATTATAGAGGTAAATGCGAAAGTAACCTGTTTATCTATCTATTACCTATTCACTCTTAAGCAGTCTGATTTCGGTGAAATTTGGTAGGGAGATAGAGCCCCGGGGAAGGAGGGCATAAGCTACTTTTTTTTCCGATAAAAAAAAGCAAACCGAATTCCACGCGGCACGCGGCGGAGCTAGTGATGTATATATAGTGATAGGTACATAAAAGATAATTTTTCAGGCATTCCTGATGGTTGAGTTTTTTTATGTACCGATAGTCCGTTTTCTATTGGGAATGCTTGTATGGAGAGGTCGAAATTTTCAGTACAGCAATGCCATTTGGTAGGAATGTTATACACGTTGACCTAAGTCCAAAACGCCCGGTAACCACTTTGAACTCCGTGACTGGTGGGGGGTGGGGGGGTTAAAGTACAGAGCTCCCGGCGCCCGGAAAAAAAATCCTGGCGGATTAGTTTGGACTTTTGAGTCAAGTTTGGTATCGTTTTCAGGTAACTAGATGATGCCCGATTCATTCCTCATACCAGTTTTTTAGGGTTCCGTAGCAAAATATGACGCAATACTTAAAATAATAAACTTTTAGTCGTAGCGAAATGCAAACAAACCCTCACATTTTCATATTTTTGTATGAAATTTGGTTTATAAAAAAATACTATCTGAAATCCCATTTAATGCAAAATCTAAAAACATTAACAGTAAGTATACCTTTTACAATTTTCAATGTAAAATAAAATATTGAATGTACTGCGACGGTCGTCAGCGCAGCGTAGGGGACGGTAACAACTTAACAAGCCCCGAAAAACAGTCAATGTCAACGCAAAAAGCTTTCATAATATCATACTTGTAATGAATATTCTCTTAATTATTATTAATTAAAACAAATGTATTTTTCTCTCTTTACCTTTACATTTTCTTCTTTTTAATATTATACTTGTGGCGCCCTGCCGTATTACCCTCTGTTAAGAAGTAGCTTATGTATTAATCCAAGGTTTCAGCTGCTCCGTGGTCCAGCCTCTTGAGCGTGAAGAAATAAAAAAACACACGAACTTTCGCCTTTATTACTTCAGTGTGATTTTTAACGTCTTCTTTCGACACTGCCCCCAAATATAAACTGCCGTTTTGCAAACTGTTGTTTGAGGGCAGCATGATATGAAAAAAAACAACTAATTAAATATGCAAGTTCTGAATAAGAGTATTTTTTAAATATCGTTTCCTTACCTACCATACATTACAATCACAAATTTTAGAATTTCAGAGTCTGCATTTTACTCTATGTAAAGTGCTTCAAATTCTCGTGTGACATTCAGATATACCTTCGTTGTCTCAAATGCGTTTTTATTGTCCTTTCCAAAATATGACGTTGTGTTTCATCCGGTAAAAGAATGGAATAGGGGCAGGACCTTAGACAAGAAAGACAACCATTTTTTACTATAAAATGTTTTTGTAAATCTTGTCAAGAAATTCATTTGGTTAGTAATAAGTTCGTTACTATATAGTGTGACATGCCAGGTATTGACACTCTAAAATTATGTTGGAAACAGTCGATCGACACAGATGTCATTGTACTAGTCATATCTCGTATTCCAAAGCTAGAAGGCCTAGAAGAATTATGGGTAGGTACACATCGGAACGGGACGATATCATCAATACCTCGCATGTATCACTTATTGTTTAGGTAACATTCCTACCCAAATCAATTTCTTGACCAGATTTATAATAACACTAGCTTCTGCTCACGACTTCGCCCGTGTGGAATTCTGTTATCGCTTTCCCGCGGGAACCACGCGTTTTTCCGGGATGAAAGTAGCCTATGTCCTTTCCGGGGACCCAACTATCTCCATGCCAAATTAATATGGATATGGATTTTATACTACAAAAAAGTGCCTAAAGAAGACGCGACGCAAAAAAATCCTTGCCCATATGAATGGGGTTGGCAGAAATAAGAAGAAGCTTGGGTGCTACTGTGGACCCAAAGTCCTACGGCTGCTCAAGCATGCCTAGAATTAAAAAGATGTCGGTGCGAGAAATCTTGCAGTTCCAGGTGCAATGTTTCAAACGCCAGCTCAAATGTACTGAGTTATGTTTATGTAATTGTGGAGGTGGTTGTAAATAAAACGAATTCACAAACGTTATATTATTATTCGTCTTTACTTTTAACAATGTTGCCTGACTTCGTTTATGAATTGAAGATGATTAAAAATCACACTAAAGTAATAAAGGCAAATGTTCGTGTGTTTTTTTTACATCTTCACGCTCAAGACGCTGGACCAATTTTGATAAAATTCGGTATGGAGGCAGCTGAAACTCTGGATTCATACATAGGCTACTTTTTAACAGCGGGTAATACCGCAGGGCGCCGCTAGTATAATATTAAAAAGAAGAAAATCAGGTAAAGAGAGAAAAATACATTTGTTTTAATTAATAATAATTGAGAGAATATTTATTACAAGTTACAAGTATGATATTATTGTAAGCACTTTAATTTATTGATATTATGAAAGCTTTATGCGTTGACATTGACTGTTTTTCGGGTCTTGTTACCGTCCCCTACGCTGCGCTGACGACCGTCGCAGTACATTCAATATTTTATTTTACATTGAAAATTGTAAAATGTATACTTAGGTACTGTTAATGTTTTTAGATTCTGCATTAAATGGGCTTTCAGGCAGTATTTTTTTATAAACCAAATTTCATACAAAAATATGAGGGTTTGTTTGCATTTGACTACTACTAAAAGTTTATTATTTTAAGTATTGCGTCATATTTTGCTACGGAACCCTAAAAAACTGGTATGCGGAATGAATCGGGCATCCTCTCGTTACCTGAAAACGACACCAAACTTGACTTGAAAGTCCATACTAATCCGAGGATATTTTTTCTGAGCGCCGGGAGCTCTGTACCTCTAGTGTATTTTTCGGACCTGGAAAATACTTCTCGACCGCGTTCGCGTTTACATCAAGATTGTATGAAAACTCGAACAGCGCCCCTAGCGGTACGTTTTGTAACAAGGTTTAGCGAGTGTATTTTGATTAATACGAATGAGTGACGAGCGAGTAAGTGAGTAAACGAAAACGTTCACGTTTTCGAGTGACTTTTAGTATGACTGAAACGCAGTAGTATACGCAATTCGATCTGTCAAGGTCACTGTCAGGCTAATAGTTTGAACATTTTTGAAGATACTAAACATGGAGATAAAATTTAGAAGATACGCGGTATGCGGACTTTTCAGTACCTTACAAAGTTGCTGGTATTTCCTACATGACATCAGTCGATCTAGTATTTGGGCAAGAAGCGAAAGAGAGAACTCGGTTGAAGAGTTACCTACCATATTATAGTTGGGTCTTAAGAGTTGTTTACAAGTATAGTTTACAGGAAGAAACCGGATATTGCGCTGCGAGGAAAGTATATGGAATACCGATTAGGCTGCCGCAGGAATGTTTTTCAATGAGCAACTATTCCTACGATAGTCTTACAGAGAAGCTGTTTAAGGGAATATACTTGAGTTTTATTGTCTCGCTCCAAGAACGGAAAGGCCCCATCGATCAATTTTCCTTCACCTAATACAGAAATGTTCACAAGAAGCGTAAGAAGCGTCATACTCTGCCCTACTCTAACGCCACCTTATGATGGCCCATTTCTAGTGGTTGAGAGGAGCAGCAATGCGTGGGTACCTGATTAAAAGAGAAGGCAAAGCGACGTGCGAATCAATCGGTCGCTTGAAACCAGCCTTTTTGCTGAACGATTAAAAGGCGTACATCGCGACGTAGTCGATATAGGAATAGTCTTTCCAGGCGTGGAGGATTGTGCCAGCACCATCGGCATCGTCCACAAGGCACGGCACGGAAGAGAGATAGCCCGTGTCATGGATTATCGTTTCGGTACTACATAAGTACATATGTGGGTGAGGCTTACAAGAATTGTGCGGTAACATACGAGAACTTGTATGTACTGTCGCCGTCGTGCCCTATAAGTTCCGGTGTGTGACGGCATATTCCTTGTGAACCTGGCTTAAATGGTTAAGCGTTCTAAATTATTATTATTATGAAATAAATAAAATTGAAAGTATCCAAGACAGTAGTTTGTTCTCATCATCACCACTCCCAACGATAACGTTAACGCATTCACTGCCACCGACGTATATGTGCGTTTTGCTGACTTTTCCGCAGTGCCTTGAACGCACATGTGCGTTGCAATGTTCCCTTAATGACAGATGTGGCACCTGGCGAAAGTTCGTAAAACAGAAGTGGCAGTGAATGCCTTAAATAAATTACGTAAATAAAAATAAAAATGGGAAATATATAAAAATAGAAAATTGTGGCTTAGTACTTATAGCTGTATACGTATGAGTGAATACCTACAAGCATTATATCAATCTAGCTTATTGTGACGGCGACTTCATTCACGTGGAATTTGGAGAGCTCCCGCAGGATTATGCTTAGTAACACCCCCCCATTCCCCAAGGAACCTATATGCCAAATTTCAGCTTTCTACGGCCAGTAGCTTCGGTTGTGCTTTGATCGATCAGTTGCTGACATTATGCTAAAGAAATATAGATACTACAATAAATAACACCAATATATTACATGATTTATTAGTGTTTAAAATTAACTGTGATGAAATTCAGGTAGGAATCAGCAGTTGGCTCAGCCACGGGGTCTGGTCTTGAAAGTTGCCACAGTTGCTCTTGACTCGCCGGGGCAGAGGCAGGAGGAACACTGAAAGAAAATATGTATAAGTGTTTGTTTATTATATTAGGTAAGTATTTGTTTGAATCCGTGATGGTGGCCTAGTGGTTCGACCTTTAGAACTCCTCATTCTTCATGCAGTGGATCGGCAAGTGTTCGAATTCGGCTCGCATCTCTGAGTTACTTATGTGCAAAATTATGTACTACTTGGCTAACTATGTTTTCGTTCACAGTAAGTGAACGAAAACATAGTAAATCTTAAAGAAACATGCATGCATCTGCGAAGTAATTCAAGGATGTCCCCAATCCAAACTGCGCCCGTGTAGGGACTATAGCCCAAACCCTCTGGTGATGAGAGGAGGCAGTGAGACGTAAATAGACTGTTGTGGGTGTGCATTATAGGTATTGCATATTATGTTAAATAAAAATAATTACCTACTATAATATTATGTCTAATACTTACTGTCTTTTGCTTGTATGCAC
Organism: Aethes cnicana; assembly: GCA_963971205.1. NCBI lineage: Eukaryota > Metazoa > Arthropoda > Insecta > Lepidoptera > Tortricidae > Aethes > Aethes cnicana. Next base: position 5,849 of record CAXARK010000334.1, read on the forward strand.
GCATTCTCCTTCGTATTTGATAAACAAACCACGCGCCGCGCCAATTCTTTTTACTTTGCCGGAAATTTTGCTCAATCCAAAGTATGGATCTTAAAGTATGATTCTTCTCTTCTTCTCTTCTTTCTACATGCAAGACAATTTTGCCAATCTCAAGTATGGCCTACGGGCCGAGCATTGTATGGAGGAAACAATTAATGTACGATATAAAAGATAAATCAAGTAAACTTGGTGAGGCTCAACAAACGTCAACGTCCATCTTCTAACTCAAAACACTTCGAGTATACTATTCGTAAAACGTTCATCTTTAACCTTTGAGTGCATTTGTCAACACCGTTCTCGCACACGTTCATGTATTGTAGGGTTGCCAGATGGCCGGGATTTCCGGGATTGTCCCGGAATTTCGGGCCTTGTCCCGTGTCCAGGAATTACACTTTATAGTCCCGGATTTCGAATAGGTACGACCACGTACCAATTAACAGTCTTTTTTATCAAGTAAGCTTTTTCTGGACCCTTTGAGACTATACATTTCTAAGATCTTAGATTCAATATTTAAATTTAGGGACTAAACATCTTTTAAACTTAAATTTAATACCAATACATTTATTTAATATATTATTTGTCATAAATCGGTGTTAATCTGCAGTCTGCACTTTAATTTTAAAACGTCGCAAATCAAAGGTTTCGTTTTCGGTCGGTAGGAATATGTATACTTACGAAAATATAAAATATTTTTTTTATATCCTATTACTCAAAATTATTTTTTTTTATACAAATACCGTCGTAAACGCGCATATATCTAACATTTTTTTAATTTGTTATTAAGTCCCCTGAGACCTGAGAGTAGTGATACACCAGTTTGCAACTTTCAAAACCCTGTAGTAGTCGAGAAATTAATTGCATAAGTTTTCAGATAGCTCGCAAAAAATAACTTTAGGAAGTAAGTATTGTTAAGGGATTGTTCCTTCTACATTTGTAAACTAAATTTGCTATAATCAGAGCCAAACCCGGCCTTTGGTCTTGGTTGTGGAGATAGAGCTACTCAAAGATATTTTTTTTAATCGATGACTTTTCTCTTTTTTCATTTCTTGACAGTTAATTAGTTAAAGAAAGCTTTTTCCAGTCTTGTATATTTTTATGAAGTTGACTAATATTGCTACAATTTAAGCCTAATTTGGGTACTCTTGATCTTTTGGTTGCTTGGAGATGAGCTAGTCAAAGATGAGCATTTTTTCAAATGTTAACGTTTTTCGTGCCTATACAATTGGAGGGTTGCCCTCAATCACCCTAACGTATCACCTATACATTTTTCTTTAATTACTTTTCTCAAACATGCAATGAAATATTGATATTATGTTCTTCTTATTCGCCTGGGAAGTATCACGTTTCAGGCGCGGCTAGACAATTGGTCTATAATGAGATTTCATACAAACGTTGCAGGCCAAGGCCGGCAACTCACTTTTTTTTAATTTCCACATCATATATTTGTGACACAGCATCTTGGCATTCCGCCATTTAAAAAAAAGCTACAACGAATATTTATACTATGATATTCTGCCAATACAGCTATAAAAATTGTATTTATTTATTTCATTGCATGTTTGAGAAAAGCACTATACATACATCGGCGGGGAACAGAAGTTGTCGGCCTCGTAACTATTCGGCCTCACTCCGTTCGGCCGTATCTAATACTCGGCCTGCAACGTCCTCCTTCCCGGCCTCTGTAGTAATGTACTATTTCTCCAGGGACATTAATTGAGCCGATACGTGTCTCGAAAAATGATCCTAAAATGTTAACTTTTGAATTAGTTGCCTATTTTTGACTAGTTCTATCTCCATCTCTGCAACCAAAATACCGAGCGTACCTACTCAAATTAGGCTTAAATTGTAGTTAGTCAACTAAAGAAAAGTCTACTAAACAATATCTGAAAAATACTATTTTTAAGTTTATTTTATTTTAAGTAATTTCTTGCGAAAAAACTGAAAAAATCGTGAATTAAGAAAAATGACTATCTTGGAGTTGCTTTATCTCCGCAACTAAGAGAACTGATCTGATTATAGCACCATAGTTAACTTTAAAAACTTAGAAGCAACGACCCCTAATAAAACAAGACTTTTTAACTTCGTTTTTCCGAACTATCTGGTTTTGAAAGTTGCAAACTTGTGTATAAAGTATTCTCTGAGTCCTAAAAACACATTAAAAATTCAAAGATATATATGCGCGTCGTTTGCGATGTTGTTGTTTGTATAAGAAAAGCGATATAAAAAAAAACTATTTTCGTACATATTTTTAGCGACTGAAAACGTAACCCTCGAATTGTCCCGGAATTGTGTTGACTGCATCTGGCAACCCTAATGTATTGTCACCATCACTTTACGACATCCGCTATACACTATAAAATTGATGGTTTCTGTCTTGGACACTTTGCCATTATCAAAATATTGGCCTCAGGCCGGCAATTATTCAATAATAAACATTTAAATTATCATTAATATCAAATTTGAGGAGGCTTGGTAAACGTCAATCATGACAATGTCAAATATGTGACGGAAGGCAGTGAGTTAAAACGTCTCGATCGCGTTTGCGTTTCTTCAGGTTTTTTATGTCAAAATTGTCAAAATGGCCATAAGTGTTGCCAAGTTACCTACATTTTCTAAAATTTCTAGGCAACCCGGAGTAATTTATGTAATTTAGTTTTTTGTTAAACCAAATCGAAGTACATAGTTATAGGTATATTCGTCACAAACGTGGAGTATCTCAACATTAAAAAAGAAAGACACACTTATACGTATGCGAAAAAGCATAAATAAATAACATACTTAGTAAAAATTATCTCAAGAACACAATACAAGCATATTAAGACATAGAAGACATACATATATCATTTATTTTACTTGAAAAATATAAAATTTTGAAGTAAATTTGGATCCGACAGGTTGGAAAACCTAAGTTCTCACGTTTTCACGTGATAAAGTTGGGTGAGTAACTTTACTTCTTGCGTTTCGTTTAATTTACTTTTCAAACTGTCAAATACGAGCTTACACTCGCAGTTAGTCGGAAAACGTGTAAACGAATTCGCATTCGTTTTCGTAAAGTAAATGTCACTCGCTGTATTGACTCCATGCTTTGCCGCTAGGGGTGCTGTTTGTGTTCTCATACAAAAATGATGGATAAACTCAAACGCGTTCGATGCGTTTAGCCCGCATAAAGATTTACACTCATGTGAGAAGAGGTAAAAACAAACCGAGCCCGAAGTTGAAGCTTACACTCGCTTGTTAAAACAAAACCGATCGTGAATAGTTTACTCGATTAACTTCGTGACATCGTTTTGCATTTTAGGTGTAAAAAATACACTAGACCTACTGTACTTTATTTAACCCCCTCTCCCCCCCACCAGTAGCGGAGTTCAAAGTGGTTACCAGGCGTTTTGGACTTAGGTCAACGTGTATAACATTCCTACCAAATGGCATTGCTGTACTCAAAATTTCGACCTGTTTCCCAATAGAAAACGGACTACGTAGCAAAATAAGAAAAAACATTTTATATCACCCTTGGCCGTAAAGTGGGATTTTCTGCCCGCTACGCGGAGAGAAAACCTCACTTCTTGGCCAAGGCAAGATGTAAAACTTTTGACAAACCGCGGGCGGTAATTCGTAATGCCCCAGATCGCATATTTATGGCCCTCGCCTTCGGTTCGGGCCACAGAAACCTGCGATCTGGGACATTTACGAATTCACCACCCTAGGTCTGTAATGTACTATTAAATAAATAAATAAAACCGACTTCAAACTCCGACAGCCTGTGAAGTCGGTGTCAAGTGAACCAACCCAAAGCTATGACAATCTTATAGTGAACTTATTAAAAACCGGCCAAGTGCGTGTCGGGCCACGCGCAAAGTATAGGGTTCCGAAGTTGACGATGCCCACAGTACCTTTCTAAGACTTATTTAGCATCTTAGCTAAATAAGTCTTAGAAAATATATAAATAAGTCCTGGCCTGTGGTATGACGTGCCCGCCCGACGCCCCTGCCGCTCGAGAAAAATCATTGGTTTTATGTAATCATTTCATAAGTTGCTAGACTATCATTCGTAAATTTGTACAGCCTACTTAGCTGTGATAGCTCCTTTCAACTATGTTATATATGCCACAACCGTGATTTTTTTCAGCCATCAAATACCATCATTTAGCTGGCAGGAGGGGGGACACTCGACTCTAACCAAAACTAGCACTTTAAAGCGAACGCCAACGCCTACAAAATTTTTATAGCAAAATCATCACTCACTATCCTGAAGCTTGTACGTCGAGTAAGGCGCAACTCGCATTCTTTTGTTTCCTTTATTTAGCTGAAATATACTATTGTTCAAAGTATTAGACCTTCTTATTTTATCAATATTTCACAAACGCATCACTTAATCAAAAAATGGTTTTAACAAACCCACATAGCGAAACTATAAGCGTTTCTTGTGAATTACGGAACCCTAAAAAACCAATGATTTTTCTCGAGCGGTAGGGGCGTCGGTTCCTTGTGCACTTGTGCACGGTTCTTAGGGTTCCGAACCCTAAAAAATCGATGACGTTTCAATTTCCTGAGCGCTGTGATGCCCGGGATACACGAGGCTAGTTTTTCAAGCCAGTATAGTAAGCTAGGAAGCTAGTAAAACTGTCCTCGCTTGAACACTGGCTAGTGCTGTCTTCATGATGCCAGTAATTTTAAGTCAGCTCGACAGCGCCAGTACCATTGCACAGTAGTGTCGTAAAAAAATCGTCGGTAAATATGAACGTCATTCGTCAGTGCCGGATTAAGACTACTTGATGCCCTAAGCAATGCACGCCTGTGTGCCCCTCCCCCGTGCTCAAGTACCTAACTTTCTTTGCAAACATTTTTTTTCGGTACTGTTTTTAACCGACTTCAGAAAAAAAGGAGATTCTAAGTTTGACCCATATGTTTGTATGTTTGTCCACGTTTATCTTGCGTTTGACTCAACCGATTTGGATGCGGTTCTCACAAATAGGTAGAGTAGTTCTCGAGAAAGGTTTTAGGATATAATTTGTAATGGTTTTCTGTAAATTGGATGAAAAATCATGAGAATAGTTCAGGATGGCGGAGAAAATCAAGCCGACTGGGAGCTTGCTTTGAAAACACTGGCTAATATTAATATTACCGTTTGAGTTATAATACTTATAATACAACAATGTATGGAGGAATTGTTGCGTTTATATAGCTCTACAGAAAAGTCCGCGATTGCGTATGTTTATCTCCTAAGGATAGCTTACTATTCCATTGTCATTCTAAGTTCTAAAGTACAAGCCTTGTTTAGTTCAGTGACAATAATGACGATGAAACTTTTTAGTGATTGTTCCATCACAAAAAAGTATGAAAAAAAACGAAAGTGATAATGATAACTCAAGTTTAATTTCTTGAAAAAAAAAAAAAATGGGAACCGCCTTCAAAAAAGAACATACTGAAAATCTCAAAATAATTTGACCCCACCCCTATCCTTATCCAGTCCCCATTTGTCTCTATTCCTACCCTGTAAAGCAAATAATGGCCAAAAAGTAAGTCACTCCTAATAATACGAAAATTTATTATTATCTTAGGTCGCGTAATAGGTGAGAAAACCCAATTTAGGCACGTTTAAAGGCCCAATATTAAAATTGGGCCAAAATGCTTGAAAAAATATATTTGAGGATTTGATAGGCATGTATGTCCTCTTCAAAAGTTGCGGTGGGTACGTGCACAAGCATCGTCCGCGCACGTACCCACCGCAACATTCATGACGGAATGGTTGTTATTTGCGGTTTTTGACAAATGTACTTAATAATTATTTTACAATATCCACAGCTCGGATTATTAAAAATTTAATATAGTATTATGTTCTGGACATTCCGTGTAAAATAATGATGATATGATGTTTTTTTTGTAAGGACAATCTGGACGTATCGCAATTTCCACAGTTCAGATTGAAGAGGACATATCAAAAATAATTGTTTTGGCACCTACATCAAAAACTACTAACTACTACTACTACTAACTACTACAGCCTAGTTGCGTCCCACTGCTGGGCACAGGCATCCTCTCATCACGAGAGGGTTTGGGCTATAGTCACCAAGCAGGCACAGTGCGGATTGGGGACTTCACACACATCTTTGAATTACTATACTACTACTACTTTGAATTACTATTGTGCAGGTTTCCTCACGATGTTTTCCTTCACCGAAAAGCTCAGTGGTAAATTCAAATTGAATTTCGCACATATGTAAACTTAGAGGTGCGAGCCGGAATCGAACCCCCGACCCTGTGCATGAGAGGCGGTAGGTCGAACCACTAGGCCACCACGGCTTACTCAAAAACTAAGCTCAGATAATTATTAAATTTCGTATTATTAGGGTTACTTACTTTTTGACCATATTTTGTTAGGGGTAGGCATAGAGACAGGATAGGGACTGGATAAGGATAGGGGTGGGGTATATCAAAATTAATTTTGTGAATTTCAGTGGGTTCTTATTTTGAAAGCGATTTCCTTTTTTTTAAAAAGAAATTAAACTTAAGTTATCTTTTTTTTTGCCGTGTGTGGTGCCCCCCAGGACGTGATGCCCTAAGCAATTGCTTAATTTGCTTATGGGTTAATCCGGCACTGTCATTCGTAAAAAACAAAAAACCCGACTGCGTAAAAACTAAAAAGAAAAAAACAAGACTACTTAGTTCAGTAGTAGCTAGGATTATGTTAAGTAATTGATTGCTATTGAGGAATCTAAAGATGCCTACTATCGGGACCCATTATTTGTAACATTTTAACCTAGATTTTAAATGGGTCCCGACTGTAGGCATCTTTAGATTCCTCAATAGCAATCAATTACTTAACATAATCCTAGCTACTACTGAACTAAGTATTCTTGTTTTTTCTTTTTAGTTTTTACGCAGTCGGGTTTTTTGTTTTTTTTAATTAACTTTTTTATTTTATTATTTTTAGTTAGGGATTAAAAGACCGTAAATTCCGCAATCTTGTCATTTCATGGAGAGAGTTGCTATCGTGGGGATTATTAAGTAGCTTGCGATGATCTAAATTAATGATTATTAATCCCTCTAGAGACCTAACCCGGCTCAAAACGCTACATAAGCCTGAACCTATTAAAATTCTTCAAGTCAACCGATAGATGGCGCTACTGGTACTACATAAGAGTATTAGGTAGCTATTTTATTTATTTACGAGCGCTGAGTACTGACTAGTGTACCTAATTGGTACCTATAATCAATTAGGTTATATTGATGGGATTAAACGAACTTACCTGAAGTGAAGTTCTATCCTGATTGTATGTAATATTTGTTTCGAATATAACTATGCAGCTTCGTCAGTCTTGCGGCCCATTGACGCGTATTCAAAGCTAAATAAAAAGAAAATAACATCCTGGCAACACCAAACTGTCATTTAGTTCAGAGCACCAAGTTAAATGAATAATTAAGAAAGTAGTGTTTAATTTATATTAAATACTACTTGACCCTCGGGAGGTGAGTGTTTATCCTACCCTCACCTGGGTGGGAGGGATATTCTTATATATTCGAAACAAATATTACATACAATCAGGATAGAACTTCACTTCAGGTAAGTTCGTTTAATCCCATCATTGTATGTAATATTTGTTTCGAATATAACTATGCAGGATGTTCAGAGAACAAAAAGTAATCATTCTCCAAACAAGACCTAAATAATACAATATTTATGAACTTATAAGTCTATTCTAACTAGACTATAGTCAATCATAAATAATTATATATGAAAGTTTAACCTTATATCCATGAATCTAAAGGATATACCTAGAATTGTCACCTACATACATTATCAGTTATCACACAACAGACTCGTGGCTCATGTTCAGTTTAAATTCAAAAGTTCACTTCATTAAGTACAACAAACAATGTTTTATACATTTTTATGATTTAGTGATGTTAGCTCCATAGTAACACCTAAACAATGCAAGTGAAATAACAGATATCAGCAGGGCGAGCAGAATATGCTACACATTACATCATGTAACACATGGTTGTCTGTTCCACAACCATCTCCCGACCGTTAATGTAAATTGTCTCTTAATCTGAAGCTTTAAAATGTAACAAAAGTTGGTTGTTCCTATCCTATAATTTAAACTTTACAACACAACTAGAGTTCCTGAGCATTTGAGCAAGGAACCAAAACCAAAGAACTGGAAATTCCAGACACTGGACAAAATTTCTCAACTACCTACCTTGCTGTAAATATTACACAAATTAAGGTATGAGGTATGGTAACCGAATCTCGAATGAGTAAACTTATGATTGTATATATGATTAAGTAATAAGTAAGGTACATAGGTAGAATAAATAATATAAAATTGTCGCTTTCTCTGAAGGTGATCCAAACGGTCGTTACTGTGACCGGTTGTGAATTTATTATTATGGATTACCAGCATAAGTTCTCATATGATGTATTCATATTCAACGTCAAAATTACAAGTTAGATACAGTTTTATTTATGGCATAAGTATAAGAACTCAAACAACAGGATTTTTTAACTGCCTATAAAGTTCTTGAATAATTTATATAATTTATTACTTCATTGAACAGTGTTCATTCATCAAAAAAGTGCATATAGTACAGAACTTCTGGTGATAAATCATCTTCTGAAAGTCAGCTCCCGAAATCAGAGTCAGAGCTCGTAAAATATCTGAAATCAAATCAAATCCATGTATGTACCTTAGGGGTTCAACTACAGAAAACTGCTATCTGGATAAAGTTTCCATTACAGCCATTAGTTTCATTTCATTGGGAACTCGTAGTAGGCGTCGTAATTTATTTATATTTATTTTAAGTTAAAAATTCAATTTAGGGGTTATCACTTAAGGACCTCTCACACTCACAATCTACCCTTACGTTTAGAGCAACCCCTTACATCAAGTAATCAAGGTATTAAGTGATCAGTAGTTTTCATAACATAAGTATTTAATAAATAATACGGTCCTGAGTGCCTGCTGCACAATTTGTATAATAGCTCATAAAGCGAATACATGAAGCTCCAATTACAAATATATATATATATCGAGACCCATCTGAAAAGCATCTTTAACAATACCTCAGATATTTGGATTTATCACTCATCATGCAAATGTGCATTTTAATGTTTATTCACTTTAAGTACTGTAATAGTAAGTATCGAACGTTTCCTCGTCTCTGCCTTCACCAACGGGAAGCAGGTATGAGCTTTTTGGTAAGTAATACTGACTGTGTGGTGGCAATCAAATTGATTAAGTATTGTCAGTTTCAACGAAACTAAATTCACCTTCAGAATTTGGCCATGTCAATAAAATCTTCCACCGGAAGGCTACCGGACCATAATTTATTTATTTATTTATTTAATAAAGAACCACCTTCATAATCTGACCATGTCAACAAAATCTTCCAACGGAAGACTAAAGGACAATAATTGGTAATATGCTCTTTGTCAAAAGTGAATTACTACCAACAACACGAGCTTATAACTATTTTACTCTCAACGAAAGTATACCATATCACAACGTGATACAGTCTCTCATGCTCATTGATAATATTATGTACATTCAGTTTAAACTTTCCAACGGAAGTTACTTTAAATTATAGTATTGTATTGTATATTCACTTTTATTAAAAATACTATTATTCTTTAATAATTTCCCAAATAAATATTTTCAACACTTTCATAACATAACTATGTCGGGAACTTCAGCAGAACCTGCTGGCTGCTCATTCCTGTACAATTTGTACATATATCCGAAAATAAGCAAATATTACATCTGCATGCTGAATGAGAACATATATGTATTACCAACCCTATTCAGAAAATTGGTAACGCTAGTTTCAGCAATCTTTAAGCTTATCGCTTGGCAATAAATGTTATATGAAATTTTTGCCGTCGGCATTTTAGCAGGAGGCAAATTTTTATGAAAAATAATAACCTGTCTGTACCTACTCGAAGACCAGACTATGCGAGCAACATGTGCAAATAGCATAATTATTATAAATAATTACAAATTAATAATTCTACCAGGTATATGATAAGTTTGTTAGAAGACTATGATATAAAATACCAACATGAAGGTTCCCAGGGCCCAGCCCAGGGTATGTAGCCCAATCAGGACAAAAATAGCACCTGATAATACTAGCACTACTTAAGCCTATATTATTACATACAATGGGCCTCAGTTGATTAATTTAACTGTATGTTCTAGTTCTAGGCATAAGATTGTTGTTTTTCAAAAACCCTTTCAACATTTTTATTACCTACTTAAAAATGTACAGAAAATGATCAGTGAAATTAAAAACTTGGTAGTCTTTAGTAATATATTGCAAATTTTAAAGATCAGAACCAATTTCTATCATGTATTTTAAAGTTCTTAAAATATTGATCACTCGAACTTATTGGAACTCATAATACCTATTTACTTGATTTTTTAGTTTGATGTTTGTGAGATGTTGTATATTGGAGGGTCTCCCCTGAATTACTGTGTCCTGTAGACTATAATATGAGAATATAAAGCATATTTAGATAACCCATTTAGACAGTAAATATTATTTGCATTATATGTAAATGTTAGACACGCTGACAATCATTGCACATGCACATATAGGTACTATTTCTTACCAAGTATTAACAAGCTTTTTAGGTCACAATGTCAATCAGACATTTGATGTTGATGATACATAAGTTAGTTACTAGACTATGTAACAAGCGTTGGTAACTTAGCATATGTATGCATGAGTAAGATAGACATACTTAAAAATAACATTTAGTAATAAAAAGTTTAGGTTTAAAGAGGCACATGAGTATGTACCAAATCTAAAGTTAATGACAAGAAATAAAAGTGGTTAAAAACTTAATAATTATACATTGTTAATGTATTAAAAATTAGAGACAATATTCCTGACTTGAGGACTTTCTAAGCATTCCAACCTTTCATGGCCGGATTTTTATTGTTATTTTGAGTACCTTAATGGTCTTTTGAGGAAAGGTATTTCCACATTATACAGTTTTTAGTAATGATGTTGGTAATCATATTATGAGATTTATTTTTAGATTAGATCAGAAATCGAACCTTCCAAATTACAAATTTAGACAATGGGCTATGGCCTATTAATAATTTTGCTTTCATGAAGTGATGAGGCTATCTATACTTTATTTATTTTGCTTATTGAAAATAGAAGTAATTCCGATAACTATCAATAAACCTAGTAATAAGTTTTCTTTTTCTTTAAATGATCTACCTGGTAATTCTACTAAGTAGGTACTTTTGAAAAATTTCTTGTTTTCTTTTGTACTCACATGGATAAAGTCATTTTACTACAATTTGTTTATTTTTGTTTTCATTACCCCATATTCATTTAATGTAATGGTAACCTGGACTTGAGGTCTCTTATTATTATTATTGCCCTTATCAGGATGGAAATAATATTTTCAGTTACTCATGTATCCCAGTAAGGGATACAAAACTTGAGAATTTAATTATCACAAAATATGAATTGTACGTACAATAGTACATTATAAGCAATCTTAAACACCAACGGTGTAAACTGCAGTAAGAGTGCTGCCAGTTTCAAAAGACTTATATATATTAGTGGCTCAGTTCCCATAGTGATATCCTAATATCATATTTATGTAG
>CAXARK010000335.1:0-51167 GCA_963971205.1 Aethes cnicana
AAACCTGAAATAAAAACAGAATTTTAGTAAAATTAACATTATCGTTCTCAGCTAAAGTCTACCTAACCCCTCCGACAAATACGAAACTTTCAAATTTCTTCTATCTTATATCGGTCCCACATCAAAACTCTCTAGGCATAATATCTTCCAATTAATTCCCCCTATATATTAATAGCATTTTGAAGCGTATTGGTTGAGATCCCGCGGCTTTTCGCCCAAAAACCGAATTTTTCTTAATTTCTTGTATGAAAAAATCACATTTTTGCCTTTAATTCTCATATCTCTAGGTCGATTTCGCTTAAATATCCTTTGTTCAGTGTAGGCAGGTGCCCCGGGCGACGCTGCATCCCTGGAAACCTGAAATAAAAACAGAATTTTAGTAAAATTAACATTATCGTTCTCAGCTAAAGTCTACCTAACCCCTCCGACAAATACGAAACTTTCAAATTTCTTCTATCTTATATCGGTCCCACATCAAAACTCTCTAGGCATAATATCTTCCAATTAATTCCCCCTATATATTAATAGCATTTTGAAGCGTATTGGTTGAGATCCCGCGGCTTTTCGCCCAAAAAACCGAATTTTTCTTAATTTCTTGTATGAAAAAATCACATTTTTGCCTTTAATTCTCATATCTCTAGGTCGATTTCGCTTAAATATCCTTTGTTCAGTGTAGGCAGGTGCCCCGGGCGACGCTGCATCCCTGGAAACCTGAAATAAAAACAGAATTTTAGTAAAATTAACATTATCGTTCTCAGCTAAAGTCTACCTAACCCCTCCGACAAATACGAAACTTTCAAATTTCTTCTATCTTATATCGGTCCCACATCAAAACTCTCTAGGCATAATATCTTCCAATTAATTCCCCCTATATATTAATAGCATTTTGAAGCGTATTGGTTGAGATCCCGCGGCTTTTCGCCCAAAAAACCGAATTTTTCTTAATTTCTTGTATGAAAAAATCACATTTTTGCCTTTAATTCTCATATCTCTAGGTCGATTTCGCTTAAATATCCTTTGTTCAGTGTAGGCAGGTGCCCCGGGCGACGCTGCATCCCTGGAAACCTGAAATAAAAACAGAATTTTAGTAAAATTAACATTATCGTTCTCAGCTAAAGTCTACCTAACCCCTCCGACAAATACGAAACTTTCAAATTTCTTCTATCTTATATCGGTCCCACATCAAAACTCTCTAGGCATAATATCTTCCAATTAATTCCCCCTATATATTAATAGCATTTTGAAGCGTATTGGTTGAGATCCCGCGGCTTTTCGCCCAAAAAACCGAATTTTTCTTAATTTCTTGTATGAAAAAATCACATTTTTGCCTTTAATTCTCATATCTCTAGGTCGATTTCGCTTAAATATCCTTTGTTCAGTGTAGGCAGGTGCCCCGGGCGACGCTGCATCCCTGGAAACCTGAAATAAAAACAGAATTTTAGTAAAATTAACATTATCGTTCTCAGCTAAAGTCTACCTAACCCCTCCGACAAATACGAAACTTTCAAATTTCTTCTATCTTATATCGGTCCCACATCAAAACTCTCTAGGCATAATATCTTCCAATTAATTCCCCCTATATATTAATAGCATTTTGAAGCGTATTGGTTGAGATCCCGCGGCTTTTCGCCCAAAAAACCGAATTTTTCTTAATTTCTTGTATGAAAAAATCACATTTTTGCCTTTAATTCTCATATCTCTAGGTCGATTTCGCTTAAATATCCTTTGTTCAGTGTAGGCAGGTGCCCCGGGCGACGCTGCATCCCTGGAAACCTGAAATAAAAACAGAATTTTAGTAAAATTAACATTATCGTTCTCAGCTAAAGTCTACCTAACCCCTCCGACAAATACGAAACTTTCAAATTTCTTCTATCTTATATCGGTCCCACATCAAAACTCTCTAGGCATAATATCTTCCAATTAATTCCCCCTATATATTAATAGCATTTTGAAGCGTATTGGTTGAGATCCCGCGGCTTTTCGCCCAAAAAACCGAATTTTTCTTAATTTCTTGTATGAAAAAATCACATTTTTGCCTTTAATTCTCATATCTCTAGGTCGATTTCGCTTAAATATCCTTTGTTCAGTGTAGGCAGGTGCCCCGGGCGACGCTGCATCCCTGGAAACCTGAAATAAAAACAGAATTTTAGTAAAATTAACATTATCGTTCTCAGCTAAAGTCTACCTAACCCCTCCGACAAATACGAAACTTTCAAATTTCTTCTATCTTATATCGGTCCCACATCAAAACTCTCTAGGCATAATATCTTCCAATTAATTCCCCCTATATATTAATAGCATTTTGAAGCGTATTGGTTGAGATCCCGCGGCTTTTCGCCCAAAAAACCGAATTTTTCTTAATTTCTTGTATGAAAAAATCACATTTTTGCCTTTAATTCTCATATCTCTAGGTCGATTTCGCTTAAATATCCTTTGTTCAGTGTAGGCAGGTGCCCCGGGCGACGCTGCATCCCTGGAAACCTGAAATAAAAACAGAATTTTAGTAAAATTAACATTATCGTTCTCAGCTAAAGTCTACCTAACCCCTCCGACAAATACGAAACTTTCAAATTTCTTCTATCTTATATCGGTCCCACATCAAAACTCTCTAGGCATAATATCTTCCAATTAATTCCCCCTATATATTAATAGCATTTTGAAGCGTATTGGTTGAGATCCCGCGGCTTTTCGCCCAAAAAACCGAATTTTTCTTAATTTCTTGTATGAAAAAATCACATTTTTGCCTTTAATTCTCATATCTCTAGGTCGATTTCGCTTAAATATCCTTTGTTCAGTGTAGGCAGGTGCCCCGGGCGACGCTGCATCCCTGGAAACCTGAAATAAAAACAGAATTTTAGTAAAATTAACATTATCGTTCTCAGCTAAAGTCTACCTAACCCCTCCGACAAATACGAAACTTTCAAATTTCTTCTATCTTATATCGGTCCCACATCAAAACTCTCTAGGCATAATATCTTCCAATTAATTCCCCCTATATATTAATAGCATTTTGAAGCGTATTGGTTGAGATCCCGCGGCTTTTCGCCCAAAAAACCGAATTTTTCTTAATTTCTTGTATGAAAAAATCACATTTTTGCCTTTAATTCTCATATCTCTAGGTCGATTTCGCTTAAATATCCTTTGTTCAGTGTAGGCAGGTGCCCCGGGCGACGCTGCATCCCTGGAAACCTGAAATAAAAACAGAATTTTAGTAAAATTAACATTATCGTTCTCAGCTAAAGTCTACCTAACCCCTCCGACAAATACGAAACTTTCAAATTTCTTCTATCTTATATCGGTCCCACATCAAAACTCTCTAGGCATAATATCTTCCAATTAATTCCCCCTATATATTAATAGCATTTTGAAGCGTATTGGTTGAGATCCCGCGGCTTTTCGCCCAAAAAACCGAATTTTTCTTAATTTCTTGTATGAAAAAATCACATTTTTGCCTTTAATTCTCATATCTCTAGGTCGATTTCGCTTAAATATCCTTTGTTCAGTGTAGGCAGGTGCCCCGGGCGACGCTGCATCCCTGGAAACCTGAAATAAAAACAGAATTTTAGTAAAATTAACATTATCGTTCTCAGCTAAAGTCTACCTAACCCCTCCGACAAATACGAAACTTTCAAATTTCTTCTATCTTATATCGGTCCCACATCAAAACTCTCTAGGCATAATATCTTCCAATTAATTCCCCCTATATATTAATAGCATTTTGAAGCGTATTGGTTGAGATCCCGCGGCTTTTCGCCCAAAAAACCGAATTTTTCTTAATTTCTTGTATGAAAAAATCACATTTTTGCCTTTAATTCTCATATCTCTAGGTCGATTTCGCTTAAATATCCTTTGTTCAGTGTAGGCAGGTGCCCCGGGCGACGCTGCATCCCTGGAAACCTGAAATAAAAACAGAATTTTAGTAAAATTAACATTATCGTTCTCAGCTAAAGTCTACCTAACCCCTCCGACAAATACGAAACTTTCAAATTTCTTCTATCTTATATCGGTCCCACATCAAAACTCTCTAGGCATAATATCTTCCAATTAATTCCCCCTATATATTAATAGCATTTTGAAGCGTATTGGTTGAGATCCCGCGGCTTTTCGCCCAAAAAACCGAATTTTTCTTAATTTCTTGTATGAAAAAATCACATTTTTGCCTTTAATTCTCATATCTCTAGGTCGATTTCGCTTAAATATCCTTTGTTCAGTGTAGGCAGGTGCCCCGGGCGACGCTGCATCCCTGGAAACCTGAAATAAAAACAGAATTTTAGTAAAATTAACATTATCGTTCTCAGCTAAAGTCTACCTAACCCCTCCGACAAATACGAAACTTTCAAATTTCTTCTATCTTATATCGGTCCCACATCAAAACTCTCTAGGCATAATATCTTCCAATTAATTCCCCCTATATATTAATAGCATTTTGAAGCGTATTGGTTGAGATCCCGCGGCTTTTCGCCCAAAAAACCGAATTTTTCTTAATTTCTTGTATGAAAAAATCACATTTTTGCCTTTAATTCTCATATCTCTAGGTCGATTTCGCTTAAATATCCTTTGTTCAGTGTAGGCAGGTGCCCCGGGCGACGCTGCATCCCTGGAAACCTGAAATAAAAACAGAATTTTAGTAAAATTAACATTATCGTTCTCAGCTAAAGTCTACCTAACCCCTCCGACAAATACGAAACTTTCAAATTTCTTCTATCTTATATCGGTCCCACATCAAAACTCTCTAGGCATAATATCTTCCAATTAATTCCCCCTATATATTAATAGCATTTTGAAGCGTATTGGTTGAGATCCCGCGGCTTTTCGCCCAAAAAACCGAATTTTTCTTAATTTCTTGTATGAAAAAATCACATTTTTGCCTTTAATTCTCATATCTCTAGGTCGATTTCGCTTAAATATCCTTTGTTCAGTGTAGGCAGGTGCCCCGGGCGACGCTGCATCCCTGGAAACCTGAAATAAAAACAGAATTTTAGTAAAATTAACATTATCGTTCTCAGCTAAAGTCTACCTAACCCCTCCGACAAATACGAAACTTTCAAATTTCTTCTATCTTATATCGGTCCCACATCAAAACTCTCTAGGCATAATATCTTCCAATTAATTCCCCCTATATATTAATAGCATTTTGAAGCGTATTGGTTGAGATCCCGCGGCTTTTCGCCCAAAAAACCGAATTTTTCTTAATTTCTTGTATGAAAAAATCACATTTTTGCCTTTAATTCTCATATCTCTAGGTCGATTTCGCTTAAATATCCTTTGTTCAGTGTAGGCAGGTGCCCCGGGCGACGCTGCATCCCTGGAAACCTGAAATAAAAACAGAATTTTAGTAAAATTAACATTATCGTTCTCAGCTAAAGTCTACCTAACCCCTCCGACAAATACGAAACTTTCAAATTTCTTCTATCTTATATCGGTCCCACATCAAAACTCTCTAGGCATAATATCTTCCAATTAATTCCCCCTATATATTAATAGCATTTTGAAGCGTATTGGTTGAGATCCCGCGGCTTTTCGCCCAAAAAACCGAATTTTTCTTAATTTCTTGTATGAAAAAATCACATTTTTGCCTTTAATTCTCATATCTCTAGGTCGATTTCGCTTAAATATCCTTTGTTCAGTGTAGGCAGGTGCCCCGGGCGACGCTGCATCCCTGGAAACCTGAAATAAAAACAGAATTTTAGTAAAATTAACATTATCGTTCTCAGCTAAAGTCTACCTAACCCCTCCGACAAATACGAAACTTTCAAATTTCTTCTATCTTATATCGGTCCCACATCAAAACTCTCTAGGCATAATATCTTCCAATTAATTCCCCCTATATATTAATAGCATTTTGAAGCGTATTGGTTGAGATCCCGCGGCTTTTCGCCCAAAAAACCGAATTTTTCTTAATTTCTTGTATGAAAAAATCACATTTTTGCCTTTAATTCTCATATCTCTAGGTCGATTTCGCTTAAATATCCTTTGTTCAGTGTAGGCAGGTGCCCCGGGCGACGCTGCATCCCTGGAAACCTGAAATAAAAACAGAATTTTAGTAAAATTAACATTATCGTTCTCAGCTAAAGTCTACCTAACCCCTCCGACAAATACGAAACTTTCAAATTTCTTCTATCTTATATCGGTCCCACATCAAAACTCTCTAGGCATAATATCTTCCAATTAATTCCCCCTATATATTAATAGCATTTTGAAGCGTATTGGTTGAGATCCCGCGGCTTTTCGCCCAAAAAACCGAATTTTTCTTAATTTCTTGTATGAAAAAATCACATTTTTGCCTTTAATTCTCATATCTCTAGGTCGATTTCGCTTAAATATCCTTTGTTCAGTGTAGGCAGGTGCCCCGGGCGACGCTGCATCCCTGGAAACCTGAAATAAAAACAGAATTTTAGTAAAATTAACATTATCGTTCTCAGCTAAAGTCTACCTAACCCCTCCGACAAATACGAAACTTTCAAATTTCTTCTATCTTATATCGGTCCCACATCAAAACTCTCTAGGCATAATATCTTCCAATTAATTCCCCCTATATATTAATAGCATTTTGAAGCGTATTGGTTGAGATCCCGCGGCTTTTCGCCCAAAAAACCGAATTTTTCTTAATTTCTTGTATGAAAAAATCACATTTTTGCCTTTAATTCTCATATCTCTAGGTCGATTTCGCTTAAATATCCTTTGTTCAGTGTAGGCAGGTGCCCCGGGCGACGCTGCATCCCTGGAAACCTGAAATAAAAACAGAATTTTAGTAAAATTAACATTATCGTTCTCAGCTAAAGTCTACCTAACCCCTCCGACAAATACGAAACTTTCAAATTTCTTCTATCTTATATCGGTCCCACATCAAAACTCTCTAGGCATAATATCTTCCAATTAATTCCCCCTATATATTAATAGCATTTTGAAGCGTATTGGTTGAGATCCCGCGGCTTTTCGCCCAAAAAACCGAATTTTTCTTAATTTCTTGTATGAAAAAATCACATTTTTGCCTTTAATTCTCATATCTCTAGGTCGATTTCGCTTAAATATCCTTTGTTCAGTGTAGGCAGGTGCCCCGGGCGACGCTGCATCCCTGGAAACCTGAAATAAAAACAGAATTTTAGTAAAATTAACATTATCGTTCTCAGCTAAAGTCTACCTAACCCCTCCGACAAATACGAAACTTTCAAATTTCTTCTATCTTATATCGGTCCCACATCAAAACTCTCTAGGCATAATATCTTCCAATTAATTCCCCCTATATATTAATAGCATTTTGAAGCGTATTGGTTGAGATCCCGCGGCTTTTCGCCCAAAAAACCGAATTTTTCTTAATTTCTTGTATGAAAAAATCACATTTTTGCCTTTAATTCTCATATCTCTAGGTCGATTTCGCTTAAATATCCTTTGTTCAGTGTAGGCAGGTGCCCCGGGCGACGCTGCATCCCTGGAAACCTGAAATAAAAACAGAATTTTAGTAAAATTAACATTATCGTTCTCAGCTAAAGTCTACCTAACCCCTCCGACAAATACGAAACTTTCAAATTTCTTCTATCTTATATCGGTCCCACATCAAAACTCTCTAGGCATAATATCTTCCAATTAATTCCCCCTATATATTAATAGCATTTTGAAGCGTATTGGTTGAGATCCCGCGGCTTTTCGCCCAAAAAACCGAATTTTTCTTAATTTCTTGTATGAAAAAATCACATTTTTGCCTTTAATTCTCATATCTCTAGGTCGATTTCGCTTAAATATCCTTTGTTCAGTGTAGGCAGGTGCCCCGGGCGACGCTGCATCCCTGGAAACCTGAAATAAAAACAGAATTTTAGTAAAATTAACATTATCGTTCTCAGCTAAAGTCTACCTAACCCCTCCGACAAATACGAAACTTTCAAATTTCTTCTATCTTATATCGGTCCCACATCAAAACTCTCTAGGCATAATATCTTCCAATTAATTCCCCCTATATATTAATAGCATTTTGAAGCGTATTGGTTGAGATCCCGCGGCTTTTCGCCCAAAAAACCGAATTTTTCTTAATTTCTTGTATGAAAAAATCACATTTTTGCCTTTAATTCTCATATCTCTAGGTCGATTTCGCTTAAATATCCTTTGTTCAGTGTAGGCAGGTGCCCCGGGCGACGCTGCATCCCTGGAAACCTGAAATAAAAACAGAATTTTAGTAAAATTAACATTATCGTTCTCAGCTAAAGTCTACCTAACCCCTCCGACAAATACGAAACTTTCAAATTTCTTCTATCTTATATCGGTCCCACATCAAAACTCTCTAGGCATAATATCTTCCAATTAATTCCCCCTATATATTAATAGCATTTTGAAGCGTATTGGTTGAGATCCCGCGGCTTTTCGCCCAAAAAACCGAATTTTTCTTAATTTCTTGTATGAAAAAATCACATTTTTGCCTTTAATTCTCATATCTCTAGGTCGATTTCGCTTAAATATCCTTTGTTCAGTGTAGGCAGGTGCCCCGGGCGACGCTGCATCCCTGGAAACCTGAAATAAAAACAGAATTTTAGTAAAATTAACATTATCGTTCTCAGCTAAAGTCTACCTAACCCCTCCGACAAATACGAAACTTTCAAATTTCTTCTATCTTATATCGGTCCCACATCAAAACTCTCTAGGCATAATATCTTCCAATTAATTCCCCCTATATATTAATAGCATTTTGAAGCGTATTGGTTGAGATCCCGCGGCTTTTCGCCCAAAAAACCGAATTTTTCTTAATTTCTTGTATGAAAAAATCACATTTTTGCCTTTAATTCTCATATCTCTAGGTCGATTTCGCTTAAATATCCTTTGTTCAGTGTAGGCAGGTGCCCCGGGCGACGCTGCATCCCTGGAAACCTGAAATAAAAACAGAATTTTAGTAAAATTAACATTATCGTTCTCAGCTAAAGTCTACCTAACCCCTCCGACAAATACGAAACTTTCAAATTTCTTCTATCTTATATCGGTCCCACATCAAAACTCTCTAGGCATAATATCTTCCAATTAATTCCCCCTATATATTAATAGCATTTTGAAGCGTATTGGTTGAGATCCCGCGGCTTTTCGCCCAAAAAACCGAATTTTTCTTAATTTCTTGTATGAAAAAATCACATTTTTGCCTTTAATTCTCATATCTCTAGGTCGATTTCGCTTAAATATCCTTTGTTCAGTGTAGGCAGGTGCCCCGGGCGACGCTGCATCCCTGGAAACCTGAAATAAAAACAGAATTTTAGTAAAATTAACATTATCGTTCTCAGCTAAAGTCTACCTAACCCCTCCGACAAATACGAAACTTTCAAATTTCTTCTATCTTATATCGGTCCCACATCAAAACTCTCTAGGCATAATATCTTCCAATTAATTCCCCCTATATATTAATAGCATTTTGAAGCGTATTGGTTGAGATCCCGCGGCTTTTCGCCCAAAAAACCGAATTTTTCTTAATTTCTTGTATGAAAAAATCACATTTTTGCCTTTAATTCTCATATCTCTAGGTCGATTTCGCTTAAATATCCTTTGTTCAGTGTAGGCAGGTGCCCCGGGCGACGCTGCATCCCTGGAAACCTGAAATAAAAACAGAATTTTAGTAAAATTAACATTATCGTTCTCAGCTAAAGTCTACCTAACCCCTCCGACAAATACGAAACTTTCAAATTTCTTCTATCTTATATCGGTCCCACATCAAAACTCTCTAGGCATAATATCTTCCAATTAATTCCCCCTATATATTAATAGCATTTTGAAGCGTATTGGTTGAGATCCCGCGGCTTTTCGCCCAAAAAACCGAATTTTTCTTAATTTCTTGTATGAAAAAATCACATTTTTGCCTTTAATTCTCATATCTCTAGGTCGATTTCGCTTAAATATCCTTTGTTCAGTGTAGGCAGGTGCCCCGGGCGACGCTGCATCCCTGGAAACCTGAAATAAAAACAGAATTTTAGTAAAATTAACATTATCGTTCTCAGCTAAAGTCTACCTAACCCCTCCGACAAATACGAAACTTTCAAATTTCTTCTATCTTATATCGGTCCCACATCAAAACTCTCTAGGCATAATATCTTCCAATTAATTCCCCCTATATATTAATAGCATTTTGAAGCGTATTGGTTGAGATCCCGCGGCTTTTCGCCCAAAAAACCGAATTTTTCTTAATTTCTTGTATGAAAAAATCACATTTTTGCCTTTAATTCTCATATCTCTAGGTCGATTTCGCTTAAATATCCTTTGTTCAGTGTAGGCAGGTGCCCCGGGCGACGCTGCATCCCTGGAAACCTGAAATAAAAACAGAATTTTAGTAAAATTAACATTATCGTTCTCAGCTAAAGTCTACCTAACCCCTCCGACAAATACGAAACTTTCAAATTTCTTCTATCTTATATCGGTCCCACATCAAAACTCTCTAGGCATAATATCTTCCAATTAATTCCCCCTATATATTAATAGCATTTTGAAGCGTATTGGTTGAGATCCCGCGGCTTTTCGCCCAAAAAACCGAATTTTTCTTAATTTCTTGTATGAAAAAATCACATTTTTGCCTTTAATTCTCATATCTCTAGGTCGATTTCGCTTAAATATCCTTTGTTCAGTGTAGGCAGGTGCCCCGGGCGACGCTGCATCCCTGGAAACCTGAAATAAAAACAGAATTTTAGTAAAATTAACATTATCGTTCTCAGCTAAAGTCTACCTAACCCCTCCGACAAATACGAAACTTTCAAATTTCTTCTATCTTATATCAGTCCCACATCAAAACTCTCTAGGCATAATATCTTCCAATTAATTCCCCCTATATATTAATAGCATTTTGAAGCGTATTGGTTGAGATCCCGCGGCTTTTCGCCCAAAAAACCGAATTTTTCTTAATTTCTTGTATGAAAAAATCACATTTTTGCCTTTAATTCTCATATCTCTAGGTCGATTTCGCTTAAATATCCTTTGTTCAGTGTAGGCAGGTGCCCCGGGCGACGCTGCATCCCTGGAAACCTGAAATAAAAACAGAATTTTAGTAAAATTAACATTATCGTTCTCAGCTAAAGTCTACCTAACCCCTCCGACAAATACGAAACTTTCAAATTTCTTCTATCTTATATCGGTCCCACATCAAAACTCTCTAGGCATAATATCTTCCAATTAATTCCCCCTATATATTAATAGCATTTTGAAGCGTATTGGTTGAGATCCCGCGGCTTTTCGCCCAAAAAACCGAATTTTTCTTAATTTCTTGTATGAAAAAATCACATTTTTGCCTTTAATTCTCATATCTCTAGGTCGATTTCGCTTAAATATCCTTTGTTCAGTGTAGGCAGGTGCCCCGGGCGACGCTGCATCCCTGGAAACCTGAAATAAAAACAGAATTTTAGTAAAATTAACATTATCGTTCTCAGCTAAAGTCTACCTAACCCCTCCGACAAATACGAAACTTTCAAATTTCTTCTATCTTATATCGGTCCCACATCAAAACTCTCTAGGCATAATATCTTCCAATTAATTCCCCCTATATATTAATAGCATTTTGAAGCGTATTGGTTGAGATCCCGCGGCTTTTCGCCCAAAAAACCGAATTTTTCTTAATTTCTTGTATGAAAAAATCACATTTTTGCCTTTAATTCTCATATCTCTAGGTCGATTTCGCTTAAATATCCTTTGTTCAGTGTAGGCAGGTGCCCCGGGCGACGCTGCATCCCTGGAAACCTGAAATAAAAACAGAATTTTAGTAAAATTAACATTATCGTTCTCAGCTAAAGTCTACCTAACCCCTCCGACAAATACGAAACTTTCAAATTTCTTCTATCTTATATCGGTCCCACATCAAAACTCTCTAGGCATAATATCTTCCAATTAATTCCCCCTATATATTAATAGCATTTTGAAGCGTATTGGTTGAGATCCCGCGGCTTTTCGCCCAAAAAACCGAATTTTTCTTAATTTCTTGTATGAAAAAATCACATTTTTGCCTTTAATTCTCATATCTCTAGGTCGATTTCGCTTAAATATCCTTTGTTCAGTGTAGGCAGGTGCCCCGGGCGACGCTGCATCCCTGGAAACCTGAAATAAAAACAGAATTTTAGTAAAATTAACATTATCGTTCTCAGCTAAAGTCTACCTAACCCCTCCGACAAATACGAAACTTTCAAATTTCTTCTATCTTATATCGGTCCCACATCAAAACTCTCTAGGCATAATATCTTCCAATTAATTCCCCCTATATATTAATAGCATTTTGAAGCGTATTGGTTGAGATCCCGCGGCTTTTCGCCCAAAAAACCGAATTTTTCTTAATTTCTTGTATGAAAAAATCACATTTTTGCCTTTAATTCTCATATCTCTAGGTCGATTTCGCTTAAATATCCTTTGTTCAGTGTAGGCAGGTGCCCCGGGCGACGCTGCATCCCTGGAAACCTGAAATAAAAACAGAATTTTAGTAAAATTAACATTATCGTTCTCAGCTAAAGTCTACCTAACCCCTCCGACAAATACGAAACTTTCAAATTTCTTCTATCTTATATCGGTCCCACATCAAAACTCTCTAGGCATAATATCTTCCAATTAATTCCCCCTATATATTAATAGCATTTTGAAGCGTATTGGTTGAGATCCCGCGGCTTTTCGCCCAAAAAACCGAATTTTTCTTAATTTCTTGTATGAAAAAATCACATTTTTGCCTTTAATTCTCATATCTCTAGGTCGATTTCGCTTAAATATCCTTTGTTCAGTGTAGGCAGGTGCCCCGGGCGACGCTGCATCCCTGGAAACCTGAAATAAAAACAGAATTTTAGTAAAATTAACATTATCGTTCTCAGCTAAAGTCTACCTAACCCCTCCGACAAATACGAAACTTTCAAATTTCTTCTATCTTATATCGGTCCCACATCAAAACTCTCTAGGCATAATATCTTCCAATTAATTCCCCCTATATATTAATAGCATTTTGAAGCGTATTGGTTGAGATCCCGCGGCTTTTCGCCCAAAAAACCGAATTTTTCTTAATTTCTTGTATGAAAAAATCACATTTTTGCCTTTAATTCTCATATCTCTAGGTCGATTTCGCTTAAATATCCTTTGTTCAGTGTAGGCAGGTGCCCCGGGCGACGCTGCATCCCTGGAAACCTGAAATAAAAACAGAATTTTAGTAAAATTAACATTATCGTTCTCAGCTAAAGTCTACCTAACCCCTCCGACAAATACGAAACTTTCAAATTTCTTCTATCTTATATCGGTCCCACATCAAAACTCTCTAGGCATAATATCTTCCAATTAATTCCCCCTATATATTAATAGCATTTTGAAGCGTATTGGTTGAGATCCCGCGGCTTTTCGCCCAAAAAACCGAATTTTTCTTAATTTCTTGTATGAAAAAATCACATTTTTGCCTTTAATTCTCATATCTCTAGGTCGATTTCGCTTAAATATCCTTTGTTCAGTGTAGGCAGGTGCCCCGGGCGACGCTGCATCCCTGGAAACCTGAAATAAAAACAGAATTTTAGTAAAATTAACATTATCGTTCTCAGCTAAAGTCTACCTAACCCCTCCGACAAATACGAAACTTTCAAATTTCTTCTATCTTATATCGGTCCCACATCAAAACTCTCTAGGCATAATATCTTCCAATTAATTCCCCCTATATATTAATAGCATTTTGAAGCGTATTGGTTGAGATCCCGCGGCTTTTCGCCCAAAAAACCGAATTTTTCTTAATTTCTTGTATGAAAAAATCACATTTTTGCCTTTAATTCTCATATCTCTAGGTCGATTTCGCTTAAATATCCTTTGTTCAGTGTAGGCAGGTGCCCCGGGCGACGCTGCATCCCTGGAAACCTGAAATAAAAACAGAATTTTAGTAAAATTAACATTATCGTTCTCAGCTAAAGTCTACCTAACCCCTCCGACAAATACGAAACTTTCAAATTTCTTCTATCTTATATCGGTCCCACATCAAAACTCTCTAGGCATAATATCTTCCAATTAATTCCCCCTATATATTAATAGCATTTTGAAGCGTATTGGTTGAGATCCCGCGGCTTTTCGCCCAAAAAACCGAATTTTTCTTAATTTCTTGTATGAAAAAATCACATTTTTGCCTTTAATTCTCATATCTCTAGGTCGATTTCGCTTAAATATCCTTTGTTCAGTGTAGGCAGGTGCCCCGGGCGACGCTGCATCCCTGGAAACCTGAAATAAAAACAGAATTTTAGTAAAATTAACATTATCGTTCTCAGCTAAAGTCTACCTAACCCCTCCGACAAATACGAAACTTTCAAATTTCTTCTATCTTATATCGGTCCCACATCAAAACTCTCTAGGCATAATATCTTCCAATTAATTCCCCCTATATATTAATAGCATTTTGAAGCGTATTGGTTGAGATCCCGCGGCTTTTCGCCCAAAAAACCGAATTTTTCTTAATTTCTTGTATGAAAAAATCACATTTTTGCCTTTAATTCTCATATCTCTAGGTCGATTTCGCTTAAATATCCTTTGTTCAGTGTAGGCAGGTGCCCCGGGCGACGCTGCATCCCTGGAAACCTGAAATAAAAACAGAATTTTAGTAAAATTAACATTATCGTTCTCAGCTAAAGTCTACCTAACCCCTCCGACAAATACGAAACTTTCAAATTTCTTCTATCTTATATCGGTCCCACATCAAAACTCTCTAGGCATAATATCTTCCAATTAATTCCCCCTATATATTAATAGCATTTTGAAGCGTATTGGTTGAGATCCCGCGGCTTTTCGCCCAAAAAACCGAATTTTTCTTAATTTCTTGTATGAAAAAATCACATTTTTGCCTTTAATTCTCATATCTCTAGGTCGATTTCGCTTAAATATCCTTTGTTCAGTGTAGGCAGGTGCCCCGGGCGACGCTGCATCCCTGGAAACCTGAAATAAAAACAGAATTTTAGTAAAATTAACATTATCGTTCTCAGCTAAAGTCTACCTAACCCCTCCGACAAATACGAAACTTTCAAATTTCTTCTATCTTATATCGGTCCCACATCAAAACTCTCTAGGCATAATATCTTCCAATTAATTCCCCCTATATATTAATAGCATTTTGAAGCGTATTGGTTGAGATCCCGCGGCTTTTCGCCCAAAAAACCGAATTTTTCTTAATTTCTTGTATGAAAAAATCACATTTTTGCCTTTAATTCTCATATCTCTAGGTCGATTTCGCTTAAATATCCTTTGTTCAGTGTAGGCAGGTGCCCCGGGCGACGCTGCATCCCTGGAAACCTGAAATAAAAACAGAATTTTAGTAAAATTAACATTATCGTTCTCAGCTAAAGTCTACCTAACCCCTCCGACAAATACGAAACTTTCAAATTTCTTCTATCTTATATCGGTCCCACATCAAAACTCTCTAGGCATAATATCTTCCAATTAATTCCCCCTATATATTAATAGCATTTTGAAGCGTATTGGTTGAGATCCCGCGGCTTTTCGCCCAAAAAACCGAATTTTTCTTAATTTCTTGTATGAAAAAATCACATTTTTGCCTTTAATTCTCATATCTCTAGGTCGATTTCGCTTAAATATCCTTTGTTCAGTGTAGGCAGGTGCCCCGGGCGACGCTGCATCCCTGGAAACCTGAAATAAAAACAGAATTTTAGTAAAATTAACATTATCGTTCTCAGCTAAAGTCTACCTAACCCCTCCGACAAATACGAAACTTTCAAATTTCTTCTATCTTATATCGGTCCCACATCAAAACTCTCTAGGCATAATATCTTCCAATTAATTCCCCCTATATATTAATAGCATTTTGAAGCGTATTGGTTGAGATCCCGCGGCTTTTCGCCCAAAAAACCGAATTTTTCTTAATTTCTTGTATGAAAAAATCACATTTTTGCCTTTAATTCTCATATCTCTAGGTCGATTTCGCTTAAATATCCTTTGTTCAGTGTAGGCAGGTGCCCCGGGCGACGCTGCATCCCTGGAAACCTGAAATAAAAACAGAATTTTAGTAAAATTAACATTATCGTTCTCAGCTAAAGTCTACCTAACCCCTCCGACAAATACGAAACTTTCAAATTTCTTCTATCTTATATCGGTCCCACATCAAAACTCTCTAGGCATAATATCTTCCAATTAATTCCCCCTATATATTAATAGCATTTTGAAGCGTATTGGTTGAGATCCCGCGGCTTTTCGCCCAAAAAACCGAATTTTTCTTAATTTCTTGTATGAAAAAATCACATTTTTGCCTTTAATTCTCATATCTCTAGGTCGATTTCGCTTAAATATCCTTTGTTCAGTGTAGGCAGGTGCCCCGGGCGACGCTGCATCCCTGGAAACCTGAAATAAAAACAGAATTTTAGTAAAATTAACATTATCGTTCTCAGCTAAAGTCTACCTAACCCCTCCGACAAATACGAAACTTTCAAATTTCTTCTATCTTATATCGGTCCCACATCAAAACTCTCTAGGCATAATATCTTCCAATTAATTCCCCCTATATATTAATAGCATTTTGAAGCGTATTGGTTGAGATCCCGCGGCTTTTCGCCCAAAAAACCGAATTTTTCTTAATTTCTTGTATGAAAAAATCACATTTTTGCCTTTAATTCTCATATCTCTAGGTCGATTTCGCTTAAATATCCTTTGTTCAGTGTAGGCAGGTGCCCCGGGCGACGCTGCATCCCTGGAAACCTGAAATAAAAACAGAATTTTAGTAAAATTAACATTATCGTTCTCAGCTAAAGTCTACCTAACCCCTCCGACAAATACGAAACTTTCAAATTTCTTCTATCTTATATCGGTCCCACATCAAAACTCTCTAGGCATAATATCTTCCAATTAATTCCCCCTATATATTAATAGCATTTTGAAGCGTATTGGTTGAGATCCCGCGGCTTTTCGCCCAAAAAACCGAATTTTTCTTAATTTCTTGTATGAAAAAATCACATTTTTGCCTTTAATTCTCATATCTCTAGGTCGATTTCGCTTAAATATCCTTTGTTCAGTGTAGGCAGGTGCCCCGGGCGACGCTGCATCCCTGGAAACCTGAAATAAAAACAGAATTTTAGTAAAATTAACATTATCGTTCTCAGCTAAAGTCTACCTAACCCCTCCGACAAATACGAAACTTTCAAATTTCTTCTATCTTATATCGGTCCCACATCAAAACTCTCTAGGCATAATATCTTCCAATTAATTCCCCCTATATATTAATAGCATTTTGAAGCGTATTGGTTGAGATCCCGCGGCTTTTCGCCCAAAAAACCGAATTTTTCTTAATTTCTTGTATGAAAAAATCACATTTTTGCCTTTAATTCTCATATCTCTAGGTCGATTTCGCTTAAATATCCTTTGTTCAGTGTAGGCAGGTGCCCCGGGCGACGCTGCATCCCTGGAAACCTGAAATAAAAACAGAATTTTAGTAAAATTAACATTATCGTTCTCAGCTAAAGTCTACCTAACCCCTCCGACAAATACGAAACTTTCAAATTTCTTCTATCTTATATCGGTCCCACATCAAAACTCTCTAGGCATAATATCTTCCAATTAATTCCCCCTATATATTAATAGCATTTTGAAGCGTATTGGTTGAGATCCCGCGGCTTTTCGCCCAAAAAACCGAATTTTTCTTAATTTCTTGTATGAAAAAATCACATTTTTGCCTTTAATTCTCATATCTCTAGGTCGATTTCGCTTAAATATCCTTTGTTCAGTGTAGGCAGGTGCCCCGGGCGACGCTGCATCCCTGGAAACCTGAAATAAAAACAGAATTTTAGTAAAATTAACATTATCGTTCTCAGCTAAAGTCTACCTAACCCCTCCGACAAATACGAAACTTTCAAATTTCTTCTATCTTATATCGGTCCCACATCAAAACTCTCTAGGCATAATATCTTCCAATTAATTCCCCCTATATATTAATAGCATTTTGAAGCGTATTGGTTGAGATCCCGCGGCTTTTCGCCCAAAAAACCGAATTTTTCTTAATTTCTTGTATGAAAAAATCACATTTTTGCCTTTAATTCTCATATCTCTAGGTCGATTTCGCTTAAATATCCTTTGTTCAGTGTAGGCAGGTGCCCCGGGCGACGCTGCATCCCTGGAAACCTGAAATAAAAACAGAATTTTAGTAAAATTAACATTATCGTTCTCAGCTAAAGTCTACCTAACCCCTCCGACAAATACGAAACTTTCAAATTTCTTCTATCTTATATCGGTCCCACATCAAAACTCTCTAGGCATAATATCTTCCAATTAATTCCCCCTATATATTAATAGCATTTTGAAGCGTATTGGTTGAGATCCCGCGGCTTTTCGCCCAAAAAACCGAATTTTTCTTAATTTCTTGTATGAAAAAATCACATTTTTGCCTTTAATTCTCATATCTCTAGGTCGATTTCGCTTAAATATCCTTTGTTCAGTGTAGGCAGGTGCCCCGGGCGACGCTGCATCCCTGGAAACCTGAAATAAAAACAGAATTTTAGTAAAATTAACATTATCGTTCTCAGCTAAAGTCTACCTAACCCCTCCGACAAATACGAAACTTTCAAATTTCTTCTATCTTATATCGGTCCCACATCAAAACTCTCTAGGCATAATATCTTCCAATTAATTCCCCCTATATATTAATAGCATTTTGAAGCGTATTGGTTGAGATCCCGCGGCTTTTCGCCCAAAAAACCGAATTTTTCTTAATTTCTTGTATGAAAAAATCACATTTTTGCCTTTAATTCTCATATCTCTAGGTCGATTTCGCTTAAATATCCTTTGTTCAGTGTAGGCAGGTGCCCCGGGCGACGCTGCATCCCTGGAAACCTGAAATAAAAACAGAATTTTAGTAAAATTAACATTATCGTTCTCAGCTAAAGTCTACCTAACCCCTCCGACAAATACGAAACTTTCAAATTTCTTCTATCTTATATCGGTCCCACATCAAAACTCTCTAGGCATAATATCTTCCAATTAATTCCCCCTATATATTAATAGCATTTTGAAGCGTATTGGTTGAGATCCCGCGGCTTTTCGCCCAAAAAACCGAATTTTTCTTAATTTCTTGTATGAAAAAATCACATTTTTGCCTTTAATTCTCATATCTCTAGGTCGATTTCGCTTAAATATCCTTTGTTCAGTGTAGGCAGGTGCCCCGGGCGACGCTGCATCCCTGGAAACCTGAAATAAAAACAGAATTTTAGTAAAATTAACATTATCGTTCTCAGCTAAAGTCTACCTAACCCCTCCGACAAATACGAAACTTTCAAATTTCTTCTATCTTATATCGGTCCCACATCAAAACTCTCTAGGCATAATATCTTCCAATTAATTCCCCCTATATATTAATAGCATTTTGAAGCGTATTGGTTGAGATCCCGCGGCTTTTCGCCCAAAAAACCGAATTTTTCTTAATTTCTTGTATGAAAAAATCACATTTTTGCCTTTAATTCTCATATCTCTAGGTCGATTTCGCTTAAATATCCTTTGTTCAGTGTAGGCAGGTGCCCCGGGCGACGCTGCATCCCTGGAAACCTGAAATAAAAACAGAATTTTAGTAAAATTAACATTATCGTTCTCAGCTAAAGTCTACCTAACCCCTCCGACAAATACGAAACTTTCAAATTTCTTCTATCTTATATCGGTCCCACATCAAAACTCTCTAGGCATAATATCTTCCAATTAATTCCCCCTATATATTAATAGCATTTTGAAGCGTATTGGTTGAGATCCCGCGGCTTTTCGCCCAAAAAACCGAATTTTTCTTAATTTCTTGTATGAAAAAATCACATTTTTGCCTTTAATTCTCATATCTCTAGGTCGATTTCGCTTAAATATCCTTTGTTCAGTGTAGGCAGGTGCCCCGGGCGACGCTGCATCCCTGGAAACCTGAAATAAAAACAGAATTTTAGTAAAATTAACATTATCGTTCTCAGCTAAAGTCTACCTAACCCCTCCGACAAATACGAAACTTTCAAATTTCTTCTATCTTATATCGGTCCCACATCAAAACTCTCTAGGCATAATATCTTCCAATTAATTCCCCCTATATATTAATAGCATTTTGAAGCGTATTGGTTGAGATCCCGCGGCTTTTCGCCCAAAAAACCGAATTTTTCTTAATTTCTTGTATGAAAAAATCACATTTTTGCCTTTAATTCTCATATCTCTAGGTCGATTTCGCTTAAATATCCTTTGTTCAGTGTAGGCAGGTGCCCCGGGCGACGCTGCATCCCTGGAAACCTGAAATAAAAACAGAATTTTAGTAAAATTAACATTATCGTTCTCAGCTAAAGTCTACCTAACCCCTCCGACAAATACGAAACTTTCAAATTTCTTCTATCTTATATCGGTCCCACATCAAAACTCTCTAGGCATAATATCTTCCAATTAATTCCCCCTATATATTAATAGCATTTTGAAGCGTATTGGTTGAGATCCCGCGGCTTTTCGCCCAAAAAACCGAATTTTTCTTAATTTCTTGTATGAAAAAATCACATTTTTGCCTTTAATTCTCATATCTCTAGGTCGATTTCGCTTAAATATCCTTTGTTCAGTGTAGGCAGGTGCCCCGGGCGACGCTGCATCCCTGGAAACCTGAAATAAAAACAGAATTTTAGTAAAATTAACATTATCGTTCTCAGCTAAAGTCTACCTAACCCCTCCGACAAATACGAAACTTTCAAATTTCTTCTATCTTATATCGGTCCCACATCAAAACTCTCTAGGCATAATATCTTTCAATTAATTCCCCCTATATATTAATAGCATTTTGAAGCGTATTGGTTGAGATCCCGCGGCTTTTCGCCCAAAAAACCGAATTTTTCTTAATTTCTTGTATGAAAAAATCACATTTTTGCCTTTAATTCTCATATCTCTAGGTCGATTTCGCTTAAATATCCTTTGTTCAGTGTAGGCAGGTGCCCCGGGCGACGCTGCATCCCTGGAAACCTGAAATAAAAACAGAATTTTAGTAAAATTAACATTATCGTTCTCAGCTAAAGTCTACCTAACCCCTCCGACAAATACGAAACTTTCAAATTTCTTCTATCTTATATCGGTCCCACATCAAAACTCTCTAGGCATAATATCTTCCAATTAATTCCCCCTATATATTAATAGCATTTTGAAGCGTATTGGTTGAGATCCCGCGGCTTTTCGCCCAAAAAACCGAATTTTTCTTAATTTCTTGTATGAAAAAATCACATTTTTGCCTTTAATTCTCATATCTCTAGGTCGATTTCGCTTAAATATCCTTTGTTCAGTGTAGGCAGGTGCCCCGGGCGACGCTGCATCCCTGGAAACCTGAAATAAAAACAGAATTTTAGTAAAATTAACATTATCGTTCTCAGCTAAAGTCTACCTAACCCCTCCGACAAATACGAAACTTTCAAATTTCTTCTATCTTATATCGGTCCCACATCAAAACTCTCTAGGCATAATATCTTCCAATTAATTCCCCCTATATATTAATAGCATTTTGAAGCGTATTGGTTGAGATCCCGCGGCTTTTCGCCCAAAAAACCGAATTTTTCTTAATTTCTTGTATGAAAAAATCACATTTTTGCCTTTAATTCTCATATCTCTAGGTCGATTTCGCTTAAATATCCTTTGTTCAGTGTAGGCAGGTGCCCCGGGCGACGCTGCATCCCTGGAAACCTGAAATAAAAACAGAATTTTAGTAAAATTAACATTATCGTTCTCAGCTAAAGTCTACCTAACCCCTCCGACAAATACGAAACTTTCAAATTTCTTCTATCTTATATCGGTCCCACATCAAAACTCTCTAGGCATAATATCTTCCAATTAATTCCCCCTATATATTAATAGCATTTTGAAGCGTATTGGTTGAGATCCCGCGGCTTTTCGCCCAAAAAACCGAATTTTTCTTAATTTCTTGTATGAAAAAATCACATTTTTGCCTTTAATTCTCATATCTCTAGGTCGATTTCGCTTAAATATCCTTTGTTCAGTGTAGGCAGGTGCCCCGGGCGACGCTGCATCCCTGGAAACCTGAAATAAAAACAGAATTTTAGTAAAATTAACATTATCGTTCTCAGCTAAAGTCTACCTAACCCCTCCGACAAATACGAAACTTTCAAATTTCTTCTATCTTATATCGGTCCCACATCAAAACTCTCTAGGCATAATATCTTCCAATTAATTCCCCCTATATATTAATAGCATTTTGAAGCGTATTGGTTGAGATCCCGCGGCTTTTCGCCCAAAAAACCGAATTTTTCTTAATTTCTTGTATGAAAAAATCACATTTTTGCCTTTAATTCTCATATCTCTAGGTCGATTTCGCTTAAATATCCTTTGTTCAGTGTAGGCAGGTGCCCCGGGCGACGCTGCATCCCTGGAAACCTGAAATAAAAACAGAATTTTAGTAAAATTAACATTATCGTTCTCAGCTAAAGTCTACCTAACCCCTCCGACAAATACGAAACTTTCAAATTTCTTCTATCTTATATCGGTCCCACATCAAAACTCTCTAGGCATAATATCTTCCAATTAATTCCCCCTATATATTAATAGCATTTTGAAGCGTATTGGTTGAGATCCCGCGGCTTTTCGCCCAAAAAACCGAATTTTTCTTAATTTCTTGTATGAAAAAATCACATTTTTGCCTTTAATTCTCATATCTCTAGGTCGATTTCGCTTAAATATCCTTTGTTCAGTGTAGGCAGGTGCCCCGGGCGACGCTGCATCCCTGGAAACCTGAAATAAAAACAGAATTTTAGTAAAATTAACATTATCGTTCTCAGCTAAAGTCTACCTAACCCCTCCGACAAATACGAAACTTTCAAATTTCTTCTATCTTATATCGGTCCCACATCAAAACTCTCTAGGCATAATATCTTCCAATTAATTCCCCCTATATATTAATAGCATTTTGAAGCGTATTGGTTGAGATCCCGCGGCTTTTCGCCCAAAAAACCGAATTTTTCTTAATTTCTTGTATGAAAAAATCACATTTTTGCCTTTAATTCTCATATCTCTAGGTCGATTTCGCTTAAATATCCTTTGTTCAGTGTAGGCAGGTGCCCCGGGCGACGCTGCATCCCTGGAAACCTGAAATAAAAACAGAATTTTAGTAAAATTAACATTATCGTTCTCAGCTAAAGTCTACCTAACCCCTCCGACAAATACGAAACTTTCAAATTTCTTCTATCTTATATCGGTCCCACATCAAAACTCTCTAGGCATAATATCTTCCAATTAATTCCCCCTATATATTAATAGCATTTTGAAGCGTATTGGTTGAGATCCCGCGGCTTTTCGCCCAAAAAACCGAATTTTTCTTAATTTCTTGTATGAAAAAATCACATTTTTGCCTTTAATTCTCATATCTCTAGGTCGATTTCGCTTAAATATCCTTTGTTCAGTGTAGGCAGGTGCCCCGGGCGACGCTGCATCCCTGGAAACCTGAAATAAAAACAGAATTTTAGTAAAATTAACATTATCGTTCTCAGCTAAAGTCTACCTAACCCCTCCGACAAATACGAAACTTTCAAATTTCTTCTATCTTATATCGGTCCCACATCAAAACTCTCTAGGCATAATATCTTCCAATTAATTCCCCCTATATATTAATAGCATTTTGAAGCGTATTGGTTGAGATCCCGCGGCTTTTCGCCCAAAAAACCGAATTTTTCTTAATTTCTTGTATGAAAAAATCACATTTTTGCCTTTAATTCTCATATCTCTAGGTCGATTTCGCTTAAATATCCTTTGTTCAGTGTAGGCAGGTGCCCCGGGCGACGCTGCATCCCTGGAAACCTGAAATAAAAACAGAATTTTAGTAAAATTAACATTATCGTTCTCAGCTAAAGTCTACCTAACCCCTCCGACAAATACGAAACTTTCAAATTTCTTCTATCTTATATCGGTCCCACATCAAAACTCTCTAGGCATAATATCTTCCAATTAATTCCCCCTATATATTAATAGCATTTTGAAGCGTATTGGTTGAGATCCCGCGGCTTTTCGCCCAAAAAACCGAATTTTTCTTAATTTCTTGTATGAAAAAATCACATTTTTGCCTTTAATTCTCATATCTCTAGGTCGATTTCGCTTAAATATCCTTTGTTCAGTGTAGGCAGGTGCCCCGGGCGACGCTGCATCCCTGGAAACCTGAAATAAAAACAGAATTTTAGTAAAATTAACATTATCGTTCTCAGCTAAAGTCTACCTAACCCCTCCGACAAATACGAAACTTTCAAATTTCTTCTATCTTATATCGGTCCCACATCAAAACTCTCTAGGCATAATATCTTCCAATTAATTCCCCCTATATATTAATAGCATTTTGAAGCGTATTGGTTGAGATCCCGCGGCTTTTCGCCCAAAAAACCGAATTTTTCTTAATTTCTTGTATGAAAAAATCACATTTTTGCCTTTAATTCTCATATCTCTAGGTCGATTTCGCTTAAATATCCTTTGTTCAGTGTAGGCAGGTGCCCCGGGCGACGCTGCATCCCTGGAAACCTGAAATAAAAACAGAATTTTAGTAAAATTAACATTATCGTTCTCAGCTAAAGTCTACCTAACCCCTCCGACAAATACGAAACTTTCAAATTTCTTCTATCTTATATCGGTCCCACATCAAAACTCTCTAGGCATAATATCTTCCAATTAATTCCCCCTATATATTAATAGCATTTTGAAGCGTATTGGTTGAGATCCCGCGGCTTTTCGCCCAAAAAACCGAATTTTTCTTAATTTCTTGTATGAAAAAATCACATTTTTGCCTTTAATTCTCATATCTCTAGGTCGATTTCGCTTAAATATCCTTTGTTCAGTGTAGGCAGGTGCCCCGGGCGACGCTGCATCCCTGGAAACCTGAAATAAAAACAGAATTTTAGTAAAATTAACATTATCGTTCTCAGCTAAAGTCTACCTAACCCCTCCGACAAATACGAAACTTTCAAATTTCTTCTATCTTATATCGGTCCCACATCAAAACTCTCTAGGCATAATATCTTCCAATTAATTCCCCCTATATATTAATAGCATTTTGAAGCGTATTGGTTGAGATCCCGCGGCTTTTCGCCCAAAAAACCGAATTTTTCTTAATTTCTTGTATGAAAAAATCACATTTTTGCCTTTAATTCTCATATCTCTAGGTCGATTTCGCTTAAATATCCTTTGTTCAGTGTAGGCAGGTGCCCCGGGCGACGCTGCATCCCTGGAAACCTGAAATAAAAACAGAATTTTAGTAAAATTAACATTATCGTTCTCAGCTAAAGTCTACCTAACCCCTCCGACAAATACGAAACTTTCAAATTTCTTCTATCTTATATCGGTCCCACATCAAAACTCTCTAGGCATAATATCTTCCAATTAATTCCCCCTATATATTAATAGCATTTTGAAGCGTATTGGTTGAGATCCCGCGGCTTTTCGCCCAAAAAACCGAATTTTTCTTAATTTCTTGTATGAAAAAATCACATTTTTGCCTTTAATTCTCATATCTCTAGGTCGATTTCGCTTAAATATCCTTTGTTCAGTGTAGGCAGGTGCCCCGGGCGACGCTGCATCCCTGGAAACCTGAAATAAAAACAGAATTTTAGTAAAATTAACATTATCGTTCTCAGCTAAAGTCTACCTAACCCCTCCGACAAATACGAAACTTTCAAATTTCTTCTATCTTATATCGGTCCCACATCAAAACTCTCTAGGCATAATATCTTCCAATTAATTCCCCCTATATATTAATAGCATTTTGAAGCGTATTGGTTGAGATCCCGCGGCTTTTCGCCCAAAAAACCGAATTTTTCTTAATTTCTTGTATGAAAAAATCACATTTTTGCCTTTAATTCTCATATCTCTAGGTCGATTTCGCTTAAATATCCTTTGTTCAGTGTAGGCAGGTGCCCCGGGCGACGCTGCATCCCTGGAAACCTGAAATAAAAACAGAATTTTAGTAAAATTAACATTATCGTTCTCAGCTAAAGTCTACCTAACCCCTCCGACAAATACGAAACTTTCAAATTTCTTCTATCTTATATCGGTCCCACATCAAAACTCTCTAGGCATAATATCTTCCAATTAATTCCCCCTATATATTAATAGCATTTTGAAGCGTATTGGTTGAGATCCCGCGGCTTTTCGCCCAAAAAACCGAATTTTTCTTAATTTCTTGTATGAAAAAATCACATTTTTGCCTTTAATTCTCATATCTCTAGGTCGATTTCGCTTAAATATCCTTTGTTCAGTGTAGGCAGGTGCCCCGGGCGACGCTGCATCCCTGGAAACCTGAAATAAAAACAGAATTTTAGTAAAATTAACATTATCGTTCTCAGCTAAAGTCTACCTAACCCCTCCGACAAATACGAAACTTTCAAATTTCTTCTATCTTATATCGGTCCCACATCAAAACTCTCTAGGCATAATATCTTCCAATTAATTCCCCCTATATATTAATAGCATTTTGAAGCGTATTGGTTGAGATCCCGCGGCTTTTCGCCCAAAAA
The DNA here is from genome assembly GCA_963971205.1 of Aethes cnicana. NCBI lineage: Eukaryota > Metazoa > Arthropoda > Insecta > Lepidoptera > Tortricidae > Aethes > Aethes cnicana. Next base: position 26,418 of record CAXARK010000335.1, read on the forward strand.
ACCGAATTTTTCTTAATTTCTTGTATGAAAAAATCACATTTTTGCCTTTAATTCTCATATCTCTAGGTCGATTTCGCTTAAATATCCTTTGTTCAGTGTAGGCAGGTGCCCCGGGCGACGCTGCATCCCTGGAAACCTGAAATAAAAACAGAATTTTAGTAAAATTAACATTATCGTTCTCAGCTAAAGTCTACCTAACCCCTCCGACAAATACGAAACTTTCAAATTTCTTCTATCTTATATCGGTCCCACATCAAAACTCTCTAGGCATAATATCTTCCAATTAATTCCCCCTATATATTAATAGCATTTTGAAGCGTATTGGTTGAGATCCCGCGGCTTTTCGCCCAAAAAACCGAATTTTTCTTAATTTCTTGTATGAAAAAATCACATTTTTGCCTTTAATTCTCATATCTCTAGGTCGATTTCGCTTAAATATCCTTTGTTCAGTGTAGGCAGGTGCCCCGGGCGACGCTGCATCCCTGGAAACCTGAAATAAAAACAGAATTTTAGTAAAATTAACATTATCGTTCTCAGCTAAAGTCTACCTAACCCCTCCGACAAATACGAAACTTTCAAATTTCTTCTATCTTATATCGGTCCCACATCAAAACTCTCTAGGCATAATATCTTCCAATTAATTCCCCCTATATATTAATAGCATTTTGAAGCGTATTGGTTGAGATCCCGCGGCTTTTCGCCCAAAAAACCGAATTTTTCTTAATTTCTTGTATGAAAAAATCACATTTTTGCCTTTAATTCTCATATCTCTAGGTCGATTTCGCTTAAATATCCTTTGTTCAGTGTAGGCAGGTGCCCCGGGCGACGCTGCATCCCTGGAAACCTGAAATAAAAACAGAATTTTAGTAAAATTAACATTATCGTTCTCAGCTAAAGTCTACCTAACCCCTCCGACAAATACGAAACTTTCAAATTTCTTCTATCTTATATCGGTCCCACATCAAAACTCTCTAGGCATAATATCTTCCAATTAATTCCCCCTATATATTAATAGCATTTTGAAGCGTATTGGTTGAGATCCCGCGGCTTTTCGCCCAAAAAACCGAATTTTTCTTAATTTCTTGTATGAAAAAATCACATTTTTGCCTTTAATTCTCATATCTCTAGGTCGATTTCGCTTAAATATCCTTTGTTCAGTGTAGGCAGGTGCCCCGGGCGACGCTGCATCCCTGGAAACCTGAAATAAAAACAGAATTTTAGTAAAATTAACATTATCGTTCTCAGCTAAAGTCTACCTAACCCCTCCGACAAATACGAAACTTTCAAATTTCTTCTATCTTATATCGGTCCCACATCAAAACTCTCTAGGCATAATATCTTCCAATTAATTCCCCCTATATATTAATAGCATTTTGAAGCGTATTGGTTGAGATCCCGCGGCTTTTCGCCCAAAAAACCGAATTTTTCTTAATTTCTTGTATGAAAAAATCACATTTTTGCCTTTAATTCTCATATCTCTAGGTCGATTTCGCTTAAATATCCTTTGTTCAGTGTAGGCAGGTGCCCCGGGCGACGCTGCATCCCTGGAAACCTGAAATAAAAACAGAATTTTAGTAAAATTAACATTATCGTTCTCAGCTAAAGTCTACCTAACCCCTCCGACAAATACGAAACTTTCAAATTTCTTCTATCTTATATCGGTCCCACATCAAAACTCTCTAGGCATAATATCTTCCAATTAATTCCCCCTATATATTAATAGCATTTTGAAGCGTATTGGTTGAGATCCCGCGGCTTTTCGCCCAAAAAACCGAATTTTTCTTAATTTCTTGTATGAAAAAATCACATTTTTGCCTTTAATTCTCATATCTCTAGGTCGATTTCGCTTAAATATCCTTTGTTCAGTGTAGGCAGGTGCCCCGGGCGACACTGCATCCCTGGAAACCTGAAATAAAAACAGAATTTTAGTAAAATTAACATTATCGTTCTCAGCTAAAGTCTACCTAACCCCTCCGACAAATACGAAACTTTCAAATTTCTTCTATCTTATATCGGTCCCACATCAAAACTCTCTAGGCATAATATCTTCCAATTAATTCCCCCTATATATTAATAGCATTTTGAAGCGTATTGGTTGAGATCCCGCGGCTTTTCGCCCAAAAAACCGAATTTTTCTTAATTTCTTGTATGAAAAAATCACATTTTTGCCTTTAATTCTCATATCTCTAGGTCGATTTCGCTTAAATATCCTTTGTTCAGTGTAGGCAGGTGCCCCGGGCGACGCTGCATCCCTGGAAACCTGAAATAAAAACAGAATTTTAGTAAAATTAACATTATCGTTCTCAGCTAAAGTCTACCTAACCCCTCCGACAAATACGAAACTTTCAAATTTCTTCTATCTTATATCGGTCCCACATCAAAACTCTCTAGGCATAATATCTTCCAATTAATTCCCCCTATATATTAATAGCATTTTGAAGCGTATTGGTTGAGATCCCGCGGCTTTTCGCCCAAAAAACCGAATTTTTCTTAATTTCTTGTATGAAAAAATCACATTTTTGCCTTTGATTCTCATATCTCTAGGTCGATTTCGCTTAAATATCCTTTGTTCAGTGTAGGCAGGTGCCCCGGGCGACGCTGCATCCCTGGAAACCTGAAATAAAAACAAAATTACCCTTTATATAGGAGGATAGAGTAGCAGACCACAATTTTGCACAAAAATTTTTTACTCTTCCATTGAACAGAGGAGGCCTCGAGGACCTCATATATACCTATTTTGATACCCTAAAACTTAAATTTGAGACATTAGTCAAGATCTGTGAAAATCCCTCTCACTGATATCAATCGGTTATACTTAAGAAAACTGAGACTCTTGAGCCAACTTACACTTAGAAGCACTCGGGCGAATAAGTAATGCCTCTTATCCGCTCACCTGTCCCCACTCGGGAGCGACACAAACCTGAAACTATTACTCCTTCGACTATGGCGACCACCCCAACCACCTCTACCAGTACTGTCACGAGTTCAACTCCAACGGTGACCAATACAACTACTCGTACTACACCAAATACTGGCACAATGTATCGCATCCCCACTTCCCCTACGCCCATTTGCGTCGTCAGCAACGACATCTGCTCACCAAACGCTCTATCGCAGAGCCCGACGAGCCTATCTACCCAAAATATGGAGCTTCACTACAGCATCTCAGATGCAGAGCAGCCGCGAGAGGGCTTTGGGAGTGCAGCAGACACGTTCAGATCCGCCATTCTATCTGGAGTTCAGGGCATCTTGGCAGCACTAAACCAGAACAAGAGCGTCACTAGGGCAAACAAAGAAGAAATCACAAGGCTTGCAAAAGAGATCCAGTCCTACACCGAGACATTCACCAATCAAACCAATACGCTCATAAACCACACCACGATGAACAAAGAAAGCGCGGAGACGGGAACTAAGAAGGAGTCGACCACTCAAACTGATCTTGATCCCGAAGTCGAGTGTGCAAAGGAATGTGCAGACGCCCAGACAATTGCGGACACTATCAGAAGCACAATCCAGGAGGAGCTAGGAAAATTTGAGTCGATGATTGGATCCGGTGCCGCCTCCGCCACTTTTACCGGTACCACACTGCACCCTACATATGCCGCAGCAGTCAACCGTGAAGCGTACCGCCCCCCGTCCAGTGAACATACCTCTACACAAGTCACTAAACCAGCCATCATCATTTCCCCGAAGTCGCCTGTCAACAGCCCGGCGGAAACCCTACAGGCGTGGAAAAAGTTAGTCACATTCAGGGATACAAACTTTGCCCCCTCCGCCACTAAATATGTCTCTAACAACAAAGTTCGAATCGAATTCGACAACATTTCACAGCGAGACACAGCACTTGAAAAGACCAATGACGTTAACGGAGACGTGTGTGCGGAAGCGTCAAAGACATTACGACCTATGATCATACTAAAGGGCATAGATGAGGGGATTCCTGCCGACAAACTAGTGGAAATAATAAGGCAACAAAACGAGGGAGTTGACACCCGCATTGACCGAAATGACGACTTAGTGTTCCACTTCAAACGCGGAAACAGAAACCCCAGACTCTACAATGCGGTGTTCCTTGCGGCACCCCGAGTCTTTAGAGAAATAGTAAACAACACTAAGATAAACATCGACCACCAACGGGTGCACGCAGACGAATACATGCCACTACTGCAGTGTTATACATGCTTACAATACGGACACACTAAGAAGAGATGCACAGCTGAATTCAGTACCTGCTCCCACTGTGCCACCCAGGGACATGAATTCAACAACTGCCCAAACCAAAAAAACATGAACAAATTAAGATGCCACAACTGCACCACCTACCATCAAAGAAATAATATAAGAGGAGAGAACTCTCGACATAGCGCCACCTCTGCAGCCTGCCCAAGAATGACCATTATGTACAACAAAATTAAAGCGAGAATAAACTATGGATAATCACACCAATCAAAATAATAACAATCCACCAAAAAATAAATATGAATACAAATGTCTACAAATTAACCTTGGGCGCGGCAGAAATGCACAACAAGAGGCACTAGTTGCCATGAAAAATAACAAATATGACTTTGTCTTTGTTAGCGAACCTAACATCCCAGGAAATCGTCAGATTCTAAAGACGATTCCCGGATACACTATCTACCAGTATCCGTCAACTACCCAGCCGATAAAAGCGGCTATACTCATCAGAGAAAACTTCATCAGCACACTGGGACATACCAAATACTCAGGACCCAATATTAGCATAGTGCAACTTACGGAAAAAAGCGGCGGGAGAATCTATCTAGTGTCTATCTATATTGAACCCCGAGCCGACCCTACGGATGTACTGGAGACGCTCCAAACGTTCTTACAGGATACAGCGGGTGCTACACACATCATCGGAGGGGACTTCAACGGCTGGCATACACTTTGGGGCTCACCCCGAAACAACGCCAGGGGAGACTCCATTGCTGATATTATTATCGACAACAACCTTACGGTCTGTAACAGTGGCACAACACCCACCTACGAAACAATCTCACAAGGCAACCTACGTACTTCAATTGTTGACATAACTCTCATCGGTAACCAACCACGCCACGGACAACACAAGATTCGAATCACAGACTGGAAAGTTGATGAAAGCCTTTGCCCCTCCTCCGACCACCACGCCATCACTTTCTCCATAAGAACCACTCCATATAAATCAGCGCAACTTAAAAACAAGACTAAATTATCAACTTATAAATATAATACCACAGGAATCAAGTGGGAGTTACTCACAGACGACATCAAGGAGGCGCTCGCTGACAAGATTCCGCAGGAAGCAGACATAGTCAACAGCTCAGAGGATGAACTGGAAATGATTATCTTCTATCTTATTAAAGATATCCAGGACACGTGCAAGGCCTTACTCCCAAAGCCCAAAAATAGACCCCCAAGAGCACCCTGGTGGAATGACGAGCTAGAAACACAAAAACAAATAGTCATCAAAAATCACCACAAACTAAGAAAAGCCATACGACAAAAACTACCCCAATCTCAAATAGACCAACTAATCCAAGAGAGGAGTGAAGTCAGAAAGAAGTACTCTGACATGTGCTGTTCCACGTCCACAGATACCTTTAAAGACTTCTGCGAACGACAGACCAAAGAAGACGTATGGTCAGTGACCAATCGCTTACTAAAAACCCGTCCTATCACACAGCCCCCTGCAACCCTCTCTCTCCCCGACGGCACGCACACTAACAGCAGTAAGGAAACGGCAGACGCTCTACTACATGCATTCTATCCTGACGATACGCCTGACTCAATACAACAAGACATTACCAGAAAACTTGGGGATGAAATTCCGGATACCCCAGACGAGCCACCTTTCACCACCACAGAGGTGCTCGAAACCCTCAAAACTATCAGTCACAAAAAGGCACCCGGACACGATGGACTGACAGCAGATATCTGTTACCAAATTACCAATCTCTTTCCAGAAGTCATTACTCAAATTATGAACAAATGTCTACAGATAAAACACTTCCCTGACTGCTGGAAAAAGACAATCACTAAAATTATACCGAAACCCGACAAACCTGACTACTCTAAAACATCCGCCTACCGCCCGATAGGGTTGGTCTGCGTCTTTGGCAAATTACTCGAGAAACTCATAATAAACAGACTTACCCATCATATGCACATCAACAACTTAATCAGCAAAAATCAATTCGGATTCAGACTTCAAACGTCTACTACCGACGCTATACATCATGCAATTAAAATTATATCTGAAGCCAAACAGAACAAACTACTAACAATTGCCGTGTCATTAGACATCCGTGCTGCATTCGACAACGCATGGTGGCCTGCACTCTTCCTAAGATTACAGCAAATCAGATGTCCTAAAAATATCTACCAAATACTCAAGAGCTACGTCACGGACCGATTCGTTCACCTCGCATTCGCAGACTGCCAGACCAATAAAATAATGACAAGAGGTTGCGTTCAGGGGTCAGTCGTTGGACCAATTCTCTGGAACCTTATTCTTGACGGACTACTGGAGGAAAGTATGCCGGAAGGTTGCTACATACAGGCGTATGCCGATGATGTGCTACTTATCGGCACGGCCAAATCCAAAGATCTCTTAGAATCAAAAGTTAACCAGGCCATTGAAAACATCTTAAATTGGGGAACACTTAACAAACTGGAATTTGGACCTGACAAGACAAAACTTATCTCCTTCACTCCCAGCTCCACCAAGGCAATAATAAAAATCAAAGACACTAGACTAGAATATGTCACTCAAATTAAATATTTAGGGGTAATCATTGATAATAGGCTCAAATTCAATAGACACGCTGAATACGTAATCGACAAAACCAAACGACTCTTCTACAAAATCCAAAACATCATACGACCAACATGGGGAGTGCACCCAGAAAACATTAAAACAATATATAAACAAGTGGTCGAACCAATAGTAACATACGCGTCGTCCATCTGGGTCGACGCATTAAACTATAAATATGTCACTAACAAACTGCTAGCCGTACAGAGGACATTCGCAATAAAAATAACCAGAGGCTTTCGTACCATTAGCACCGTTTTGGCGATCTCTATGGCTCAACTCACTCCTCTACCTGACAAAATAAAATACGTCTCAGAGATAGAAATCGCCAAAATACGGGGATACTCCTCGTTCCTGCCGAATGATCTCCCTATAGAGACTCTCTGCCCGCCTTCTTCACTGCTTCATCCAGCTCACAGGACAAGCCTCCCCTACATGGTAATACAAAATGAAGACGAGCTGAATGAAGTAGTAAACTCACATGCACAGGACAACGTCTTCCAGGCCTACACGGACGGAAGTCGTCACGACAATACTGTCGGGTCGGCGTTCGTAATTGTGGCTCCCGGCGAGAGAAGCGCAATCGCTACCAAAAAGCTCAAACTCCATCCCAAATGCAGTGTATACCAAGCGGAACTCTTTGCTATTTACAAATGTATTGAATATTTCTCCACACACCACATGAGAACGTCTAACACCCCCTCCATCTATACTCTACTCATCTTTTCCGATTCTAAATCCGGGCTCACCGAAATATCCAATCCAAATTCATATAATCGACTAGTCAACAAAACACATAAACTCATACACATATATAAAACACACCTGCGAGTTCATTTTTACTGGGTGAAAGCTCACTGCGGCATTCAGGGAAATGAACTTGCAGACCAAGCCGCTAAAGCCGCGGCTAACTTACACAAAACACCCGACTTTCTGCAAATACCCATCTCACACATTAAACATCACCACAAAAACACACACATTAAATCAACACATGACTACTACAATAAACAAGGACACTGCACATATACCAAAACACTCTTCCCCACCTACGATGACCTTCAACAATACATCACTAAACACCCACTAACATTCGCAACAACACAATACATCTCCAACCACGGCTACCATAAATCATACTTATATAGATTCAAAATCACAAACAACGAACACTGCCCATGCAACAACACAACTACACAAACACTACATCACCTCATCTTTCACTGCCCTAAGTACAGCAACAAACGGCTTGACCTGCAAACGGTCAGCCTTAATCTCAATATAGACCCATACAACCTAACACAAATACTCAGCAAACAAACAACCTCCGATCTATTTCACAACCTACTCGAACATATCATTAAAACACTTAAAAAAATTCAACAACACTTAACACATTCAACCTCACACTCTACACTTCAGATTATTTATTACACATTTATTACATACTCACTTATTTACTCCTGCTCTACACCGCTGCGAGTAAAGTGGCGCAAGCGTCACTCTACTCGCCCCGGCCGTGTGGTTCCGGCCTCTTAAGAATAGTTCCACTCCAACTCCTCCTGCGGATGTCGTAAAAGGCGACAGAAGGATAAAACCAGAGGAATGGGCAGCAGCATCCCTCTCGGAACTGGAACACACTACTGCGAACATATACACTAAACACACCGGTCACCACAACTCACTCTCACATTTTCAATACACACAAACACCACTGAATGCAAAGTGTATACCGTTAGCGCCGAGCATTCAGTGAACACTATACAAACAGGTGGGAGGTTTTAGTCCGTAGGTCACTGGGTAACATTCCCAGTGAAGTCGGGCATGCAGTCAGGACCGGCCTGGCTGTATACATGAGTATTTCCTCCCGCCTCGAAAAAAAAAAAAAAAAAAAAACCTAACCTAACCTAACCTAACCTAACCTAACCTAACCTAACCTAACCTAACCTAACCTAACCTAACCTAACCTAACCTAACCTAACCTAACCTAACCTAACCTTTTTTTTTTTTTTTTTTTTTTTTTTTTTTTTTTTTTTTTTTTTTTTTTTTTTTTTTTTAACGGAGTGGAAATGCGTTACGCATACCCCCGGGCTGGGAGAAGCCACGGAGGTTATGTGGGACTCTCCCACCTCGCCCCGACCCCGAATGGGAAGGAGTTCGGCGGGCCTACCCACTAAAACCACTCCGGCGTTTCCGCACTGCCGTTAATGGGGACGCCATGGGATCGCAGAGCATTCGACCACGACGCCCCCCGGCTTGCCCAAAAGGGCACCCTCGCCAAAGGACTTCTCCCACGGGCGACTAGCCTTTCGGCCCATCACCCGAGTCCCGATCGGCGATCAACTGGGTGAAGGAGAACCGCTCCAGCCCCCAGTCGACCGCCGACAAAACACGTATCGCCCCGAAAAGGGCAACACCCTCCAATTGGTTGCGCAAGGAGCAGGTGCCATAGGCCCCTCTGGCCGGCATCCCCACTCCCCACACAACCCCCCCACCACTGCGCCCCTATAAAAGGGGACGCACCCTCCCCGGGAGCCCAGTCGCCAGGCGACCGGAGCCCCGGACGCACCGCCCTGAAAAGGGCAGCGCGCCCACCCGGCCTCGTCTGCTGCGCCATTTGCTCAGGTCAAAGGGACGCGCAGAGAGGCCCTCCCGTCGGATCATTGGTAGCACCGGTAAGCAATCCCTGCGAACAGGAGATCGCTTACCGTTGCCTCCAGGGCGCACCGGCCCGAACTCTACCCTTTCCCCTTGATCGAAATCAAAGGGAAGTGGTAGAGCTCAGACACACGAGGAGGTTATCCGACCTGGCGCCCCAACCTAACCTAACCTAACCTAACCTAACCTAACCTTTTTTTTTTTTTTTTTTTTTTTTTTTTTTATCGGAGTGGAAATGCGTTACGCATACCCCCGGGCTGGGAGAAGCCACGGAGGTTATGTGGGACTCTCCCACCTCGCCCCGACCCCGAATGGGAAGGAGCTCGGCGGGCCTACCCACTAAAACCACTCCGGCGTTTCCGCACTGCCGTTAATGGGGACGCCATGGGATCGCAGAGCATTCGACCACGACGCCCCCCGGCTTGCCCAAAAGGGCACCATCTCCAAGGGGACTTCTCCCACGGGCGACTAGCCTTTCGGCCCATCACCCGAGTCCCCATCGGCGATCAACTGGGTGAAGGAGAACCGCTCCAGCCCCCAGTCGACCGCCGACAAAACACGTATCGCCCTGAAAAGGGCAACACCCACCAAGACGGTTGCGCAAGGAGCAAGTGCCATAGGCCCCTCTGGCCGGCATCCCCACTCCCAACACAACCCCCCCACCACTGCGCCCCTATAAAAGGGGACGCACCCTCCCCGGGAGCCCAGTCGCCAGGCGACCGGAGCCCCGGACGCACCGCCCCGAAAAGGGCAGCGCGCCCACCCGGCCTCGTCTGCTGCGCCCTTTGCTCAGGTCAAAGGGACGCGCAGAGAGGCCCTCCCGTCGGATCATTGGTAGCACCGGTAAGCAATCCCTGCGCACAGGAGATCACTTACCGTTGCCTCCAGGGCGCACCGGCCCGAACTCTACCCTTTCCCCTTGATCGAAATCAAAGGGAAGTGGTAGAGCTCGGACACACGAGGAGGTTATCCGACCTGGCGCCCCAACCTAACCTAACCTAACCTAACCTAACCTAACCTTTTTTTTTTTTTTTTTTTTTTTTTTTTTTTTTTTTTTTTATCGGAGTGGAAATGCGTTACGCATACCCCCGGGCTGGGAGAAGCCACGGGGGTTATGTAGGACTCTCCCACCTCGCCCCGACCCCGAATGGGAAGGAGCTCGGCGGGCCTACCCACTAAAACCACTCCGGCGTTTCCGCACTGCCGTTAATGGGGACGCCATGGGATCGCAGAGCATTCGACCACGACGCCCCCCGGCTTGCCCAAAAGGGCACCCTCGCCAAAGGACTTCTCCCACGGGCGACTAGCCTTTCGGCCCATCACCCGAGTCCCGATCGGCGATCAACTGGGTGAAGGAGAACCGCTCCAGCCCCCAGTCGACCGCCGACAAAACACGTATCGCCCTGAAAAGGGCAACACCCACCAATCGGTTGCGCAGGGAGCAGGCGCCATAGGCCCCTCTGGCCGGCATCCCCACTCCCCACACAACCCCCCCACCACTGCGCCCCTATAAAAGGGGACGCACCCTCCCCGGGAGCCCAGTCGCCAGGCGACCGGAGCCCCGGACGCACCGCCCCGAAAAGGGCAGCGCGCCCACCCGGCCTCGTCTGCTGCGCCCTTTGCTCAGGTCAAAGGGACGCGCAGAGAGGCCCTCCTGTCGGATCATTGGTAGCACCGGTAAGCAATCCCTGCGAACAGGAGATCACTTACCGTTGCCTCCAGGGCGCACCGGCCCGAACTCTACCCTTTCCCCTTGATCGAAATCAAAGGGAAGTGGTAGAGCCCAGACACACGAGGAGGTTATCCGACCTGGCGCCCCAACCTAACCTAACCTAACCTAACCTAACCTAACCTAACCTTTTTTTTTTTTTTTTTTTTTTTTTTTTTTTTTTTTTTTTTTTTTTCGCTGGGGAAATGCATTTACGCATACCATCTGCCCGGGGGGGCAGGTGGTTATGTGAGACTCGCCGGCCAGACTGGCCGGAATACCCACTAAAACCCCAGCGATTCTCCTCCGCGCTGACTGCGCGAGGGCTGCGGGATCGCGTTGTCGCATTCTACCGCAGCCCTCTCAGCGGGCCCGTTACTTGGGCCCCTCCTCCGAGAGAGCGCCCCGGGAGAATTACGGGGCGCTCAAACTCCGTGGACTTCTGTTGGGCGTTGGGGCCCCCCGACCCCGCCGCCCGGTCCACTAGGGTGGAGCATTAAGGTGCGCATAGCGCCTCCGCGCACGCCCCACCCTCCTCCGGCGGAGAGGAGCCGCAAGGGATCGTCCTCGCGCTCTCTCTCCGCGGCCTCCTTCCGCGACAGTACGGCGTCGCAGAAGAAGGCCATCGCCTCCCAGCACCTCTCGCTGTCGAGCATCCTCCCAACGATGGTCGACAGCGAGAGGTCTCTCCCCACGACGGCGGCCAGGGCGCCCCGCTCGCTCGCCCAGGCCACGCACTCCTCCACGGTGTGGCGCACAGTGTCCACCTGTGCGCCACACTCATGGCAGGCCGGACTTTCTTCCCGGCCCGCCACGCGGTGCAGGTACTCGCCGAAGACTCCGTGTCCGGCGAGCACCTGCACCAGGTGGAAGGACAAGGGTCCCCACAGCCGGGCAACCCAGCGATCCAGGTGGGGCAATATTGCCCCAACGGTCCCCAGGCCAGCCGTGGCGGACCCGAGCTCCTCCCTCCACCGCGGGAGGATGGCAGCTTTTGCCGCCTCCCGCAAGCCCTCCACCTCCCTGAGACAGGGGAACTCCCCCCTCCCTCGCAGGGCGGCACGGTAGTCGTACACCTCCGCGAGTACCTCAGCTTGCAGCGACCACGGGGGGTCGCATGCAAGGAGGGTCGCGGCCGTGTACGAGACCGTGCGATACGCCCTGCATGCCCTCGAGGCTATGACCCTCTGCGATCTCCGCAGGAGGGCAATATTTTTTGCCCCGAGGGCGTCGATCCAGACCGGGGCCCCATACAGGGCCATGCTGCGGATTATTCCGCAGTACAGCCTTCTGCACGGGGATGCCGGTCCGCCGACATTGGGGAGGAGCCTCCCCAGTGCCCCCGCTGCCCCCAGAAGCTTCGGAGCCTGTTTGGCGAAGTGCGCCTCGAAGCTCCACCTCCCGTCGAGGTAGAGGCCGAGATACTTCATGTCGGCCCCCACCGCGACCCCCACCCCGGACAGGGTGATCCGCGCTCCCCTCGGAGGACCCCTGCGTGGGCCGTGGAAGAGGACGGCCTCAGTCTTTTCGACCGAGACCGTCAGGCCCAGCAGTCGGATTCTGTCCGCCACCAGCGTCGCCACGACCTGGCCTAGCCGCGCCGCGTCCTGAAACGTCCTTCCCCGGGCTGTGACGAGAGTGTCATCCGCATAGCAGATGACACTCGTCCCGGGGAGGAGAGGGCAGCGCAGCAGCCAGTCGAAGCCGACGTTCCACAGGACGGGCCCCAACACGGAGCCCTGCGGGACGCCGCTTCCCACGCGACGCTGATGTAGTTCCCCGTCTCCGCCCTCCCAGCGGATCACCCTGTCCTGGAGGTAGTCCTCCAACAGCCGCCGGAGATAGGTAGGCACCTCGTGATACCGGAGTGCCTCCTTGATCGTCTCGAACGGCAGGCTGTTGAAGGCGTTCTTGACGTCCAGGGAGATCGCCAAGACTACCTCCCCCCGCTCGACGGCCTCTGCGGACCGAGCCTTCAGAGCCTTCAGGGCGTCTATCGTAGAGCGATGCGCCCTGAAGCCGTACTGAGCCTCCGAGAGGCCCGGTCCCCGCTCGTCAAGGTGTCGGACGAGTCTGTGGGCAAGAATCTTCTCAAAGACCTTGCCCACTTCGTCCAACAGCACGATGGGCCGGTACGCCCCCGGCGTGCCTGGTGGCCGGCCCTCTTTGGGAATGAGGGCCAGCCGGCCCTCCTTCCACGGCCGAGGGAAATGCCCGACGCGGAGGCATGCGTCGAACATTCCCCTCAGCCGCTCCTCCAGTTCGCCGGCGGCGATCCGGAGTACCCTACCGGGTACTCCGTCCGGCCCGGGGGCGGTCTTTCGCCCCTTGAGCCGGTCCAGGGCGCGGCCCAGCTCGCCATTATTTACAGGGGGGGCCACATCCCCCTGGTCCTCATTTGAAGAAGAAGAAGAAGAAGAAGAATTTATTTGCTTGAACATGTTGAATAGAAGGTGACATTTCGTTTACTTATGTACATTGTTCTATCGAAAATTCGACATGCAAATATTAAATTTAATATAACGTTATATCAATATACTACAAAGCAATTTAATTATTCTATAAATTAACAAAACGCATAATATTTATTGCTTATTATTTGTTTTCAAGATTTACAAATTCATTCACATTATAAAAACAGTGACTTTGAAGAAATTTCGTGAGTGCTCTGTTAAAGTCTTTGCCATTTAATTGTTTGATATGCTCAGGTAGGTGATTATAAATGTAGATACACATGTGATATGCATTTCTTCTATAAATATCAGAGCGACACAGAGGTTGAAATAACACATTAACATATTTAGCTCTTTGAATGCCTCCGAACACGTCATAATGTTTCTTGAAAAAATTTGGATGCTCTCTGGCAAATAAACATGCCTTTTTTAAATACATACATGCTAAAGGTAAGATACCGAGCTTTTTAAATATAGGTCGACAGCTGTCAGTAATAAAGGCATTAACGATAGCTCGAACACACTTTTTCTGGACTTTGAATACCTTCTCAACATCAACTGAGTTTCCCCATATAAGTAATCCATAGTTTAATGCAGAAGATACGTATCCGTAATAGGCTGTAACAGCTGCTTCAGTTGACACTGTATTTTTTAGTTTTCTTAGTGCATACACAAACCTGTCTACTTTTGAACACAAAGTAGAAATATGGACTTTCCAATTCAAGTTTACGTCGATATTTATGCCCAGGAATTTTGTTACAGTGTTTTCTTCTAAGCCATTATTATTATGATTAAGATTTAAGGTGATAGGATTAGATTTATATGAGCGAAATTGCAAAAATGTAGTTTACGAATATTAACGTGAAGATTATTATTATCCATCCAATTTATTACATCGATTAAAGCATTATTAATGTCCGATTCATATGTATCTGGATTGTTGCCCTTTACAATGATTGTTGTGTCGTCTGCAAATAATATGCTTTTATGTTTTGTGGCCGACGGAAGATCGTTTATGTATAGCAAAAATAAAAGTGGTCCCAAATTGCTTCCTTGAGGCACGCCAACCTGGTTCGTCCTGAATTGAGAACAATATTTCTTATTTACAAGTTTATTATTTATGACAACTACTTTATTTATGTCTGTACACTGCTTTCTTTTGTTTAGGTAGTCTGCTATCCATTCTTTTGCAGTGCCTCTAATGCCATACATTTCTATTTTAGTCAAGAGAGTTGCATGGTCCACAAAATCAAAAGCCTTGCTCATGTCTAGGAAAACTGCCATTACAGGGATTTTACCATTCAAAGCTTCTGTAATATATGTAATAAGATTGAAACAAGCTAGTTCAGTCGATCGTCCTTTTCGAAATCCGTATTGATCCGGATGCAGTATACCGTGTTTCTCCAAGTAATTTATAAGTCTTATGCACATAGCTTTTTCAATTACTTTAGAGATTACAGGAACAATTGTAATTGGTCGATAATTATTTGGATCACTACGATCGCCTTTCTTAAAAATGGGTTTAACTGTTGATTGCTTAAGCTCAGGGAGCTTGAGGGAGGGGCCATGGGCGGTGGAGTGTGCCCGGTGCCAGCCGGGAACAATACCGCCACTATCCCCTCCACCACTGCCGGCTCTAGGGTCTCCAAGGGAGGAGGGCCCAGGAGGCGCAACTTCTTGCGCGCCGTCCTATAGGGCCGCCCCCACGGATCCCTATCCAGCGACCGGAGGAGCTCCTCCCGAGAGAGGGCCTTCGCCCTTGATATGGCCAGCTGTAGCGCCTTCTTCTTTTCCCTGTAGGCGCTCTCCAGCTGGTCCTCTTGCTCGTCCGCGGAGCCGTTAGTGCGCCGGCGGCGGCGGCGGTAGTGGGCGTGGGCCCTTCGCGCCGCGTTTGCCTCCACTCGCAGGGCGGCGATTTCCTCCGTCCACCAGTAGACCTGGTGACGGGGGGGGCGCCGCTTGGCCCTCGGCATCGCCGCGTCACACACCGCCGTCAGGGAGGTGCGGACTTGGTGGGCCAGGGCGTCCACCTCTTCAGGCCCTTCGGCCGCGTCCATGGGCCCGGGCCACTGCCACCGCTCGACGATAGCAGCGCACTTGGCCAGCTCCCGGTCCATTTTGGAGAGGACCCAGCGTGGAAACTTGCTGGGCCCTCTGGACGGGGGCAGCGGTCCAAAGGTGGAGACTCTCCACCTTATATAGCGGTGGTCAGAGAGGGTCTCCACCTCCTCCTCCACCCTCCATTCAACCACTCTGCGCGCGACGGAGGGGGTGGCGAACGAAACGTCCACCACTGACCCCCCCGTCCGTCGCACGCAGGTGTGGGCTGTCCCTCTGTTAAGGAGGGACAGTCCGGCCAGGGTCGACCATACCTGGACGGCCCTCCCGCGTCCGTCGCTCGCCGGGTTGCCCCAGGCGCGCGACTTGGCGTTGAGGTCCCCGACCACCAACACCGGGCGCGGAGCGAGGCGGCCCAGTGCTGCCCCGACGGAGTCCAGGAATACCTCGAACTCCGCCAGGGTCCTGTTGGGGGAGAAGTATAAACCCACCAACACCAGCTCCCCCCATTCCACCACCACCATCCCCCGCCCCTTTTCAAGGGCTTTGGGGGCCGGGCCACCGTCGGCCCCTACCACCACCGCAACCAAGCCATCCCTGTCCCCAGCCCAATTCGGTTGGTCAGGGACGAAGTACGGCTCGCATACCACCGCCACATTAACCTGCCACTGCACCATGGACTGCAGGAAGAGGTCCTGGGCCCCGGCGCAGTGGTTAAGGTTTCCCTGGAGGAAACTGATTTGTCGGACTTGAGCCATTAGTCCGACATAGTTTCCTCTTGCCCGCTTTGGCGGGGCACCTCCTGGCTAGTGGCTGCGGGGTTGGGTCGTAGCCCCGTCTTGGCCTTCGTCGGCGGTGGCATACAGCTTCGCCCCCCCATGAGATGGTTATGGGGCTTGCCTGCATCGGCGCACACATCGCAGCGGATTGCGTCCGTGCAGTCGGCCGCTTTGTGCCCCTCCAGGCCACACCGGTAGCACAAGTGCTCCCGGTTTTTCTTAGCTGGGCACAAGGCCCTAGCGTGCCCGATCCCCATGCACCTGAAGCAGCGCAGGGGACGGTCGCACAGGACCTCGACTTTTGCCGCACTCCAACCCACCAGTATTTTCTCTGCCTTTTTAAGGGCAGCTGCAACTTCAAGGGGACACATAACCAAACACACCCCCTGACCAGCCCTCCGCTTGCGAATTGGGAGGACTTTGATGACGTCCGCCCCGCATTTGGCCGTCTTGCAGACTGAGGCAGCCACTTTCTCTTGTGTGGCTGCCTCGTTGAGGCCTGTGATTTGGACATCGACAGTCCGCACAGGTCTCACTACTTTGGCCAGGCCGTCCAGGGCGGTACGAAGGCCCTCCGCTAAGTTAGCCGCCTTCTCTTCTCGCCCCTCCCCCGAGATTTGGAGGAGAGTTGCACCGGTGGCAGTTGAGCGGAACTTAATATCTGAAATATTAAGCTCCGCCAAGTTTACCCGGGCCTCTGCCGTCTCCAGCAACTTGGCGTAGGTTATGCCCGCCTTTTCCGCCTCCGGCTCCAAGTCGATCTTGACCGCCGCCCTTTTAGGGGGGACCAGTCTTATAGGTTTACGGGCTGCCGGGGTACCCGTTTTAGGTTTGGCATTGGCCACCTGTTTGTTTTGGGTAGGAGGGGGGGCTGCGGCGGCCTTCCTTGCCTTTGCAGCTGCTTTCCTCGAAATAACCTTGCTCCACTTTTCCTGCGGAGTAGCGACCAGCGGAGGATCAACCGGTGCCGACGATGGTCCCGGGACCTGCGTCAACGAGCGCCTTGGCGCCGGGAGGGCAGGGAATTCCTCAAGCGTTGACGGCGGCGCAGAGTTGGCGAGTGCCGCCTTCGATTTCTTTCCCTTGTTTTTGCCCTTGCCCTTTCCCGCTGCTGCGGGTTGGATTTGGGCGGGAGAGGCTGGTGAAACAGCTGCGCTGGGTCCTTTTGGCGTCCCGTTCTTTGGTGCTGCTCGAGGTCGCGGCACTGGCACTGGGGCAGATGCTGGGGCCAGCGCCGGTACCGGCAGCGGATCTGGCGTCTTCCGTCTATCCGCCGCAAGAGGCGGACGGCAGATCGGCGCTGGGGGCAGACGTTCCTCGATTACCGCAAAGCGGGCATCGAACATGAGGCCCACCGTGTCAATCAGGGAGCGCTGGATCTCCTCCATGTTGACTGCCGGCTGCGGAGTCGGTGCCACCACCTGCTGTTGGAGGGTCTTGAGCGCCTCCGTCAGATCTTTCTTCATCTCTGTCTTCAGGTCGGAGATGTCTCGGCGATGCGCCTTGTTCTCTGATTTGAGACTATCAATTTCTCTACGTAGTCGATAATTATCAGCCTTGAGGCGTCGCACTTCCTCGTCTTCGGAACGCTCGCTCTTCTCAAAGAGGGCTTCACAGAGCTCTAAAAAGCCTGTGGCGGAGTCTTTCAGGCGTTTTACGAAAGGGCCCTGCAGGTGGCCGGATTTCCTCGCCACGTCGATGATAGACGCCGCATACCTCCTGACCAAGGCCCGCAGTTCCTCCGGAGAGAGATTCTCAGGTTTTGGCATGTGTAGTGAGGTCTCATCGCCAGAATCCGATAAGGACACTACCTCCTGCGGTTTCTTCGTCTTTCTGAAGGCGCGTGAGTGGAGGAACTTCTCGAACTCCTGCTCCCGATCCTCATCCACCTGTCGGAGAAGTGCCTGGCGCGCCTGGGTCAGCCCAGATTTGGCCGAGAGCCTGGCTACTTTTCCGCCCGCGCGACCCCCACGCCTTGCAGTCGGCAGTCTCACGCCCGATTTAATGTCAGTTTCCGTTTCCGAGCCAGAGCGGTGAGTCTCTTCCGCGATGTGTCTCTTTTCGGTATTACGTCTTAAGTCCGACTCTGAGAGCCGGACAAGCCTTACAACCGCGCCTTTGTCAAAGGTTTCAACGCACGCCAACGGGGCGCCCGTCTCCACCGCCAAATCGTCAACGTCCAAATCAAATGCCAGGTTCGTCGGTTGGCCCTGAGAAGGGCCGTTTATGCGCAGGCCGGAGCCTGCGGAGCGAGTTTTGCCCCCCCCAGAATACGAGGGGCAGGACGCCGCCGAAGCGACGCCGAGGGATTCTCCTGCATCGGAGATGCAGGTACCCTCCTGGGGTAAATTACTATTGAACTCACTCATATTGTGCTATTAAGCTCCGCACAGAGCTCTCTTTTATTTAAGAGGGGGTGAGCTCCCCCTTTGGATTTTTTATAGAGGTTATCTCCTCGCGGCCCCCGAAGCGGCCCTCGTCCCCGACACCTATGGGTCGGGATTACGAGTGAACCGGTGGCCCAGTAATAATACCGGACCACCGCTCCCACCGACAGCATCCCTCGCGAGACGCCGTCAGTGCTCCCTCCAGGCTGGCCCGTGAGGGCTCCACCGAGGTTGTGCTGCTCTTAGTCTGGCCCCTCCCCTCAGGACTTTCCGGTATGGGTAACCCTATCCGGCAAAGTACAACTGAGGATCATAAGGGCACGCAAGCCCCCCCACCACGGCAAGGTGGCAGCACAGTCGGGGGGGAACCTAACCTAACCTAACCTAACCTAACCTAACCTTAATTTTTTTTTTTTTTATTTTTTTTTTTTTTTTATCGGAGTGGAAATGCGTTACGCATACCCCCGGGCTGGGAGAAGCCACGGGGGTTATGTGGGACTCTCCCACCTCGCCCCAACCCCGAATGGGAAGGAGCTCGGCAGGCCTACCCACTAAAACCACTCCGGCGTTTCCGCACTGCCGTTAATGGGGACGCCATGGGATCGCAGAGCATTCGACCACGACGCTTCCCGGCTTGCCCAAAAGGGCACCCTCGCCAAGGGACTTCTCCCACGGGCGACTAGCCTTTCGGCCCATCACCCGAGTCCCGATCGGCGATCGACTGGGTTTTTTTTTTGTTTGTGAGGTTTCAACTTGCGATCGGTCTCAAGGACCATGAGCAGTTTTTTTTTGAAGGGTCTTTTGGCGATGTTAGGCGTTCCCTTCCAGCGATGGGTTGCCTATATGTTCAATTTTATAGAATTATGTTGTCCCATATGTGCTTCCTTTTTAGATCGACTGGGTGAAGGAGAACCGCTCCAGCCCCCAGTCGACCGCCGACAAAACACGTATTGCCCTGAAAAGGGCAACACCCTCCAATCGGTTGCGCGGGAAGCAGGTGCCATAGGCCCCTCTGGCCGGCATCCCCACTCCCAACACAACCCCCCACCACTGCGCCCCTATAAAAGGGGACGCTCCCTCCCCAGGAGCCCAGTCGCCAGGCGACCGGAGCCCCGGACGCACCGCCCCGAAAAGGGCAGCGCGCCCACCCGGCCTCGTCTGCTGCGCCCTTTGCTCAGGTCAAAGGGACGCGCAGAGAGGCCCTCCCGTCGGATCATTGGTAGCACCGGTAAGCAATCCCTGCGAACAGGAGATCACTTACCGTTGCCTCCAGGGCGCACCGGCCCGAACTCTACCCTTTCCCCTTGATCGAAATCAAAGGGAAGTGGTAGAGCTCAGACACACGAGGAGGTTATCCGACCTGGCGCCCCAACCTAACCTAAACTAAATTGGGAGTTCGGTTGGGGGAGCTGGAGAAGAGGCTCCCGCCCGCGCCAATCCTCCGCCCTCCGCTAGCGGCGGATAGGCGGAGGGCGGCAAAGGCCAGTGAGGCTGAGCTCCTGGAGGCTGCTCCGACGCCGGCTCCGGCACCGAGGGCTGTGAAGACCAAAGCCAAGGCCAAGTCGGTCCCTGTGTCGGAGGCGAGCGTTGCCGAGCCGGTGCGTTCCGTTCCAACGGCCCCACCTGAGGTCCGGGGGGAGTGGACTAAAGTGGTCCGGAAAGCGGCAAAGACCCCTAAACCGGCCCCGCCGGTTTTGAAGTCTGCCGCAGTCTCGAGAGAAGCGGCACCTGTCAGGTTGGAGGTGCCGACGTCGGCGGCGGTGGTGATCACCCGTAAATCGGGGATTACCACCCCCTATCTCGAGATAATGAAGAAGGTGTGTACCTGGAGGAGATGTCCCCGGAAGCACTGATGGATCTGCGGCACTGATGGATCTGCGGCGGATGCGTTGGCCGACAAGCTGGAGGCTATTATTGGGGACTTGGCCGACATCACGCGGCCGACTAAGTTTACGGAGGTCAAGATCTCCGGGCTGGACGAGACGGTCAGCCTGGAGGTCATAGAGCAGGTCGTCATGGCAAAGGGGGAGTGCCGTAAGGAGCAGGTGAAGATGGGCTCCATCCGCTATACGGGGTCCGGCAGTGGGGCGATCATAGTCCGGTGTCCGATTGCCTCGGCCCAAAGAATTGTGGCGTTGAGGCAAGTGAAGATTGGGTGGTGTCTGACCCGGGTGGAGGCGTTGAAGCCGTTGCCCATGCGTTGTTACAAATGCATGGGCATCGGCCACACAAGAGCGCTGTGTCCCTCCCTAGCGGACAGAAGCGACCTGTGCTATAGGTGTGGGGAAGGAGGGCACCTGGCAAAAACCTGCTCGGCGAAACCCTGGTGCTCAGTCTACGCCGAGGGGGGGAGTGCGTTAAGAGTTCACGCACTCCCGTTCCACTGTCTCTTTCTTCTATCAGAAGAGACCACCACCTCATTGGACCATCTCCAATTGGACCCCTCCCCGTAACACACAACCTGACCAAGCTGTGCAGTACACAACTTGGTCAAGCTATGGGGGGAGAGGTCTGACATCATGGTTCGACCACCAAATGGGCCACTAGTGGTCCATATGAGCCTCCTCTTCAGGGGCAGTCTCACCAGTTAGGGGTCCATGAGACCCGACACGCACCGCTATCCCTCTTACACTAGGGGGGTTACAAGATGAACCCCCCATAACATGACCCGCTGGCCCCCCTGGCTCTCCCAACCGAACTCCCAACATCGTCCCCAGGGCGCCCACTCGAACGTCCACGAGATCCCCCATCGATGCGAAGAGATCCCGCTTCAACTCCCTCAGGAGCTCCGGGAGATTTAGCAGGTCCTGGAAACCTGCCGCTTCCCCAGGAGGACCCACCGAAGACGCCGAAGGTCGAGCAGACGGACCCCGGTCCGACAAAGCCGCACGCAAGGCCTTAGTCTCCTCCTCCAGGTGCGCCAGCTGCTGCTGCATCCGCCTGTTATCAGTCTTCAGCCCGGCGCACCTCTTCCGACTCCTCCAAGGAATGGAGTTCGTCCGCAGCGTCCAGGATCTCCCTACAGGCGAGGTTCATTTTGCCCCAGACGCTGCCCTTCAAGTTCCCACATTTGCGGGCCTCCTCCAAGATACAGACAGCTCCCTTGCGGGCCGCCTCCACCAGCTCCTCCCTTGTATTAAGGGTAGGCCTGGCCTCCTTCAACGCTGGTTTCCCACTTTGGGTCAAGACAGCCGGCTTGGAAGGGCCAGGCAAAGCTGGGAAACCCCTCCTGTACTCCTCCTCCTCCTCACTGGAAAAACCCAATCTGAGTCTCGTCAGTGCCTGAGAGTGTCCCACGTAGGCCCCCTTTGTGAGGGTGGGCTTCCCTTTGGAGGGAGTGGGCTTGTCACCAGAGCCCTCGGAGCTATCACCCTGCTGGCGATGGCGCTTGAGAGGGTTCTTCCCCCCCCCCCAGCTCCAGCTCCATATCGTCCATCCCTCCCTCGTTATCGCTGACCTCGGACAGCGCGCTGTCGTCGTCCGAGTCAGACGACATCGACCCGGGATGTTCCCGGGTGAATTACCCCCCCCCCAGACTTTCCCTCTAATTTGGATGGCCGCGTGATGTCGGCCAAATCACCGATTACCTCCTTCAGTTTATCGGCCAACGCGTCCGCCTCAGATGCGTCAGTACTCCCAGGGACCTCGATTAAGCGAGACTTATTGGCCATCGTGCCGGTCTTTACACCGCGCGCAAGGCCCATCTCCTTGAGATTGATGGTAGCCACCTTCTTCATTATGTCCAAGTAGGAGGCGGCAATCCCGGGTTTCCGGGTGATTATCACCGCCGCCGTTGACATCGGCACCTCCAACTCAGCAGGTTGATTGTCCCGAGACTTCCCCCCCTCCCCCAGATTCCCCCCCCCCCCCCCACCCCCCCCCCCCAGATTTCCCTCCTGATCCTACACGCTGAGATGATCCCCCATCTCCCCCGGTCATCCCCTCCCCCCCCCCCTGTTTTCCCCCACCCCCCTGATTCCCCCCTGATCCTACGCGCTGAGATGATCCCCCATCTCCCCCGGTCGTCCCCCCTTACCCCCTTGGTTGGGCCCATGCCCACCGACCCCGTGGAGTTTCCCAGCAAAGCTGGCTCTGTAACCCACACAAGACCTTTCCCCCCCTTAGTGGCCCCCCCTAACCCCTCAATGTCGAGATCCACCCCTAATCCCCCCCAAAAACTAACCCCCAGAACCAACGAACCGATTTGGAGATTTTTCTTTTTTTTTTTGGTCAAGTGTGAGTCGGCCACTTTCCGACAAAGTTAAAATTTTGACCCTTCACCCCCAAAAGTTTTTTAATATTACCCGTTTACAACCCTATTGGTGTCAAAAGATAGCTCTTTTGACACCCTACCCTACCCTAAAAACCCCAGTCCCTACCAACTTTAGTTCAGGAGCCACCGAATTTACAGTGGTAAAACAAACTTACAACTGTAGTTCGGCAGCGCCTGAAAAAAAGAAATAGCAATGTTTTTTGACCCCTAACTTTTGAACCGATAGTTCAAAAATTATGGGGAAAATTTAAACAATAGAAAACAATAAAAATAAAATGTATTTAAAATAAGTTACCCAAAAAAGTGAAAAAGAAAAAAGATATGATTTTTGAAAATGTTTAAATTTGAAAAAGTTGAAATTGACCAAAACGCAAATAAAATCCAAAACAAGAAATATTTATAATTTCGAATCTAGAGAAGCTAGAAGAACAAATGAAAAGCCAAAATAAAGAGCGAGAAGCGCACAACAAGCTAAAAGAGAAAAGAGTTTCGAAAAGATTTCCGCCGCTGAGAAAAGTCCGAACAAAGAAATCCAACACCCGAAATTTTTTCTCAACCTAACCTAACCTAACCTAACCTAACCTAAAACTCAGCGGTGTTCCTCTTCCTGCATTTGATCGGCTGCGGGAACGCATAAGCACACCGTGGCTCGATCTGCAGTTGCTTGCCTTTTCGGCTAGCTCATCAAGTGGTGGATTTGACTCACACAATCTACATTAGTGACATGCCGGGAACACGTGGCTTGTCAACCAACAGTAGGCCTTTAGTTTTTGGGACGACAGAATCCCCGAATTCTGCCGCCCTGGCCTCAGCTAGGCTGGTGGTGGCGGTTATATTTCCGCCTTCTCCGCCCTGCTCTCCGGCGGCGTATAGGATCGGAAAGCGGGTTCTCCTCCCGCTCCCGTTCTGCCGCTTCCTTCTTTGACATCACTTCGTTGCTGAAGGATGTTATGGCGTTCCACGACCTGTCGCTGTCGATCATAGATTTAACTATTGTCGGCAGGGAGAGGTCACTTCCCACTACTGCGATCAGTCGCTGTCGCTCGTCGTCCCAACCTGGGCATGCCTCTATCGTGTGTTGCACGTTGTCTTCGAGGCAACCGCAATGATGGCATTTCGGGGTGAGCTCTCTCCTGGCAACCTTGAACAGGTATCTGCCGAAGCAGCCGTGCCCCGTCAGCACCTGCACAAGGTGGTAAGAAATTCCACACCTAGTGCGCTCTGCCCACTTTTGAAGGCGAAGAACAGCAGCACCCAGTTCTCCTTCGCTCACCTCAGGAACGCTTGTGGTGTCGTCCTCTTCCCCTGTGGCGGTATTTATGTTAGACATAGCAGGGGGCACGTGAGCTGGCCTATCCGGAAATAAACCCGCGACGACTCTTTCCAAGAGTTGTGGCTCAAGGGTCTGCGTTATCGGGGGAGCCCATGGGCGAAGTTTGTACCTCACCATCTTGTACGGTCTTCCTCACGGATCGCGATTCAACGCATCGAGCATTTCCTCTCTGCTTAGGTCTTTTGCTCTGGCGATGGCTATCTTCAGCGCATTAACAGCCTCACTATACGCTTCCCGAAGCATTTCCTCTTCGTCGTCATCCCTTCTACGGCGCACTTCTA
>CAXARK010000336.1:0-14706 GCA_963971205.1 Aethes cnicana
ACGTAATGCCGGTGCAGGGGTCACTGTATGTGATATGGTGCGGCGTTACATTCCCCATTCCATTGCGGCGCGACCTTACGTACTATAAGGTGTCTCAAACTTTCGCGATACACACTCATATTAAACACACTAACAACGGGACTTAATCGCGTAATAGTACATTACAGGTGGTGAATTCGTAAATGTCCCAGATAAGGTGAGGGCCATAAATATGCGATCTGGGGCTTTACGAATTACCGCCCGTGGTTTGTCAAAAGTTTTACGCGAAGTTTTACGCGATGCCTTGGCCAAGAAGTGAGATGTTCTCTCTGCGTAGCGGGCAGAAAATCCCACTTTACGGCCAAGGGTGATGTAAAAACTATTTATATTTTACCTCGACGTTTCGGCCGCGATGCAACGGCCGTGGTCACGAGAAGACTGAGAAGAGAAGAGAAGAAGAAACGTCGAGGTAAAATATAAATAGTTTTTACGCGATTAAGTCCCGTTGTTAGTTTGTTTAATACTATAAGGTGTTCCCGATTTCCGGTTTATTGTAATTTTATCATTTACAGAAGTTAGATTGGAATTGTATGGAATTGGATATGAATGGTTGTCCTGTATAGTGTATGCATATGAATGCTTGTGATTGGGTAAATGCGATATGTCGTGATATGTAAGCGTTTTAATTTAAGTGTGAGTGAATACTTTGCAAATTAGGCTTTAGGAATATAACAATAAGGTTGGTTCTTCATAGTCTTCTTTCTTGAAGAGTTGAGAGCGGCGCGAACATAAGGTATGGTGTGACAGTATATTATCATCAGCAACTGCTATTAAATATTAATTTACGTCACACCAAGCCGAAAAGCGGGATTTACCGCCCTTGGGCGCTACGAAAAATCCCTCTTCACGGCCAGGTGCTGACGTAAAATCGTATACTAACCACGGGCGGTCGTAAAGAAATCCTCAGACCGCTAGATTATAGCCCTCGCCTCCGGCTCGGGCCTCAATCACCCGCGATCTGAGACTTTCTTTACTTGACCGCCCTAGGTGTGTAATGTACTATAAAATATGTAGTTACAGAAGATTGTCACGTAATGTAGATGTACATGATCTAAGATTAATATAATATAAAAAAAAAAAGTCATAAGATTATAACAAACTAGCTGGTGCCCGCGACTTCGTCTGCGCAGGATTAGTATTTCGAGTAGCTTATATACGCAATATCTTTATAAATTGTAGCCTATGTGTTATTCTGATGTATAAAGCTATATTATTGTAAAGTTTCATTAAAATCCATTCAGTAGTTTTTACGTGAAAGAGTAACAAACATCCATCCATACTTACAAACTTTCGCGTTTATAATATTATAGTACAATTATTATTACTAAGTGTTAAATAAACCTCATTCATTACAAATGAATTCAATCTAAACCATTTTTCCATGTCTTATAAAAAAGGTTGGCCAGGTAACATATTTGAATGCCAACACGTCCGCACCGTCTTAACCAAGGCACAATTTTCGCGAAGCAAATCTTACTGGCTTTTTCACTTCACGCTCAGAGCCTATATTCGAAATCTTAAATAGGGATCTCGCTGTTCCCTATAGGATCGCTCACGCGTCGAGTTGAACTTTAAATCTAGCTTATGAGGGTTTATCCCGAAAGTTGGCAATGTCGCATATAGCTGTCAAATGTGTCGCTGTTTTTATTGATTTCTCAATATTGCTGAATTAAAAGGAATATATCATTCTATGGTTGTATGACGCGTCTCGTTTTATATTTGTTGGTTAGGCATTCAAATGATAAGATTACATTAAAATGCATGGAAACTGCGATGGAAAGTTTTCAAAAGATATTACTTCCATAAATCTAAAAATTTCGTGTTCCTATGATTACTGTCGCAATCCATACTTAATGTTTTATTCAACCATAGAGCGATAATTCATGTTTTCATTCAGTAATATTCAGAAAGTAATGAAAACAGCAAAATATTTGACAGCTATTTGCGACGTTGTCAACTTTCGGAGTAAACCCTGTCTTTCGTGAACTTTAGTTCACGAGAACGCGGGCGTTCACGACTTCGAATATAGGCTCAGCTTAGGGCACATATCACACATATACCTACCTATAAAGAAGATTGGAATAGTGAAAATGAATTACAAATTCATATTCATTTTTTCAATGCAATTTGCACGTCACTTGATAATTTACCACATTGTGGTCATGAAACGGTCTAATTTTTTTTGTGACAGCTTAAGAGGGTTTTGGGAAACGTCGCACATTAGCTGTCAAGTATTTTGCTTATTTCATTAATTTCTGAATATTACTGAATGAAAACATGAATTATCGCTCTATGGTTGAATAAAATATTAAGTATGGATTGCAACAGTTATCATTGGAACACGATCTTTTTTTGGATTATGGAAGTAATATCTTTTGAAAACTTTCCATCGCATTTTCCATGCATTTTAATGTAATCTTATCATTTGAATGCCTAACCAACAAATATAAAACGAGACGCGTCATTCAACCATAGATCATTCAACTTCTTTTTTAATTCAGTCAGTAACATGAGAAATTAATAAAAACAGCGAAACATTTGACAGCTGTATGCGACGTTGCCAACTTTGGGATAAACCCTCTTGGGTACAAGATTTAGTAAAAATTCCCAGTTACATGACGACCGCTGTAAAATTTAGCCTCAATCTAATGGTGTACCCAAACCTATCGACACGGAATCAGCGAAATCAATACAAAAAAAAGCTTTATGTCTACGCAATAAGAGCGAAAAGGACGTCGTCGCGTCGACAGCCGTCGAGCCGAGCGGAA
The DNA here is from genome assembly GCA_963971205.1 of Aethes cnicana. NCBI lineage: Eukaryota > Metazoa > Arthropoda > Insecta > Lepidoptera > Tortricidae > Aethes > Aethes cnicana. The sequence goes on from CAXARK010000336.1 coordinate 2,808, forward strand.
GCATGAATACTACTACCACTACAGCCTATTTGCGTCCCAATGCTGGGCACAGGCCTCCCCTCGTCACGAGAGGGTTTGGGATATAATTAGTCCCCACGCGGGCCCAGTGCGGATTAGGGACTCACACACATCTTTGAATTACTTCGCAGATGCGTGCTGGTGTCCTCACGATGTTTTCCTTCACAGCTCATGGTAAATTCAAATTGAATTTCGCACGTTAACTTAGAGGTGCGAGCCGGTATCGAACCCCTGACCCTCGGCACCACTAGGCCACCACGGCTTTTTTGAATCATGAATGTTTGGCTCTTATTGCGTGTACAATAAAGCTTTTTTTATTGGATTCCGCGTCGATAAGTTTTGGGGGACCCTAACAGAACAGCTGTTTCCAGCCCGCCTCAGCACGGAGTCGCATTGGGCCCCGTGGCGCGTGGTGGTCAACCACCTCTCCTGGTGGAAGGAACTCCTGCGGCTGTCGTCCTCCGGGCCGCCGCTCTGCAGGCTGCTGAAGCAGCTGCATCCCAAGACCGTGCTGCTGTACACCAGTCAGGAGATGGAGACGATTGGGGAGGATCAGCTGTGAGTTGAAATACTAAGCTAACCTGCCGCCAAATGGCAGTGCTCGCACTGTTGTGTTCCGCTAGGGGGTTAAGGCAGCCGGTGAAATTGCTGGCACAGAGGCATTCCATCTTAAGCCTCAGGGTAGGCAACGCATTCGAGATCTTATGGTTTCTTAATGGGGGATCAAAGGATTTCGGTGTCCATGGGCTGCAGTGACCACTTACCATCAGTTTGCCTATACCAAATGATATAAAAAAACAACAACTATAATACTCTTATTGAACACCATATAAACAAAACAAAGAAAATACAGTAAAATACACATTAAATAGGTAAAAAACTAAATAGCGATCTCTTCCAGAAAAAACTGGGCGCCCGTTGATTCAAACACAGTTGACGGACTCATGGTCGTCAAATATGGTCGCCGAGTTGTCATTTTATCCCATAGATAGTAAAATATTTAACGAGCGCTGCTTAGTTACCTAACGGACGGTTAGAACCAACCTACCCTGAGTAATGCCAAAAAGTTAGCATTTCCACCTCGCCTTCTGTGCCTGACGCAAGGGAAGGCAGTTTGGGCAACTTTTTTATTTATAGCTCTATTTTAACTATTTACCTACCTATTCGAAAATTAAGCCTTGGCCGTCCGAGTATATACACGTTTTAGATAATGTGATAGATAGATACCTAAAGTGAACACTACATTCCTTACTCAGTTTTGAAATTTAATAGAAACAAATACATAGAAATACATAGAGATATAAATAAGTCCCGCTAACTCAATTAACTCAACTATTTTTTGCTGAAATATTATGCTCAATCAATTTAAGCACTGTCTCCCAAGATACAGGTTTAATCCTAGTTTGGGAGCCAGGGTCAATCAGGTTCATTATGTGTGTTACTTATTAAATACCTATTTATTTACTAAGAAATTACATATTAAGAAGTACCTTAATAATTAATATACTAAGAAGTACCTTAGTTAGTAAGAACTCCCTGTAATTATTGCTTTTTGAATGAATAAATTATTATTGTATTATTATTATTATTTGTTGGTACATTTTCATGTCACGGGCCCATGGGGACCCGGTCATTCGCATTCATGATTATTATTATTATATACTTAGCTCGCGAAAACGTACTTAGTGTCTTTATTCTCGGAAATAATCCCTTTCTATTGTGAAAGTGACAAGGAGATATAGACGATTACGAGTATGTAAATGAAATTCCACGATAAACGAACGTGCTCTCGCGTACATAAATGCATGCAAAGTATGCCCATAAACTTGATAGAATATGATTCTCCTTCGTCATGGCCTAATATTAATAATCCTATGTCCACCAGTGGACATTTTTTCGGCTGAAATGATGATGACTATCTACTTACCTATTTTTTTTAGGTACATAAGTTTTTTCTTTATTTCATAAGCGAATAAATCGTCGGCCCTCGGGGTTTGTGGCAGAATATCAGTGATCCGCTCGCCCGGGCGGAGCTACACACTGAGCCATGGCCCATTTGCGCTGTTGCAACGCACTATGTGCTTGTATTTGTAGATGTTGTTTCTATGTTTCTGTTATTGTTTTAAATCTAAGTTGTGCATGTAACATTTATGTAAAACTAGAGACAATGTGCATTTGTAACAGGCAAATAAACGATTTATCTATCTATTTTCTATCTTTCATTATATATTGCCATCTCCCTCAGATGGTTGAGCGGCGCTCTCTTGACGGCCGGCGTGGAGTGGGAGAACGAGCAGGTCACCAAACAAGCTGTTCAGCTGTTCGACGCGTGGCGGAAGACTAACAGATCCATACCGGAGATTTACCAAGAGGTGAGACGTGGATCAATTCAAATTATCATTATCTAACCATCATTCGTGAGGAAACCTGCACGCATCTGCGAAGCAATTCAAAGATGTGTGTGAAGTCCCCAAGCACTTGGTCCGCGTGGGTACTATAGCCCAAACCCTTTTGTGATGTGAGGAGGCCTGTGCCCAGCAGTGGGACGCAAATAGGCTGTAGTAGTAGTAGTAGGTAATCATCATTCATCTTATGGTTTCTTAATGGGAGATGAAAGGATTTCTCGGTATCCATTTGTCCGCAGTTACCACTTACCATCAGGTGGGCTGTGCGCTCGTTTGTCTATAACATCGACATAAAAAAAACTTTAACCGACGACCGTCGGACGTTCACTGGTAGACTTATCCCTCCTTAGACAGACTAGAAAAAAAAAGCCGTGGTGGTCTAGAGGTTCGCCTCTCATGCAGAGGGTCGGAGGTTCGACTCCGGCTCGCACCTCTAAGGCCCGGTTCCTATATCCACGAAACGCCTCGTTTTGCCTACGGACGGTTGATTTTTGACATTTGTTCCATAGAGAATCTGTCAAATTTTAACCGTCCGTAGGCAAAACGAGGCGTTACGTGGATATAGGAACCGGCCCTAAGTGTACTTATGTGCGAAATTGAATTTGAATTTACCACTGAGCTTTTCGGTGCAGGAAAATATCGTGAGGAAACCTGCAGGCATCTGCGAATTAATTCAAGGAAGTTGAAGTCCCAGACCCGCACTGGGCCAGCGTGGGGACTATAGCCCAAACCCTCTCCTGATGAGAGGAGGCCTGTGACCAGCAGTGGGACCCAAATAGGCTGTAGTAGTAGTAGTAGTAGTAGTAATAGCATGAACTCATCGCCATGTTCCATCTCCAGGCGGCGTTCACGGCAGGCGTCAGGACGCACGGACCGGCGGGCTGGACCGCCTGCTGGAAGGCTCTCACGGCCTCCTACGCCGCCCCCCGGCCCCTGTACAGCCACCGGGCGCTGCTGGCGGCGCTGGGGTCGCCGCAGGACGACTGGCTGTTCTACAGGTGAGCCCACTAGTGGGGACACAGCTGGAAGGCTCTCACGGCCTCCTACGCCGCCCCCCGGCCCCTGTACAGCCACCGGGCGCTGCTGGCGGCGCTGGGGTCGCCGCAGGACGACTGGCTGTTCTACAGGTGAGCCCACTAGTGGGGACACAGCTGGAAGGCTCTCACGGCCTCCTACGCCGCCCCCCGGCCCCTGTACAGCCACCGGGCGCTGCTGGCGGCGCTGGGGTCGCCGCAGGACGACCGGCTGTTCTACAGGTGAGCCCACTAGTGGGGACACAGCTGGAAGGCTCTCACGGCCTCCTACGCCGCCCCCCGGCCCCTGTACAGCCACCGGGCGCTGCTGGCGGCGCTGGGGTCGCCGCAGGACGACTGGCTGTTCTACAGGTGAGCCCACTAGTGGGGACACAGCTGGAAGGCTCTCACGGCCTCCTACGCCGCCCCCCGGCCCCTGTACAGCCACCGGGCGCTGCTGGCGGCGCTGGGGTCGCCGCAGGACGACTGGCTGTTCTACAGGTGAGCCCACTAGTGGGGACACAGCTGGAAGGCTCTCACGGCCTCCTACGCCGCCCCCCGGCCCCTGTACAGCCACCGGGCGCTGCTGGCGGCGCTGGGGTCGCCGCAGGACGACTGGCTGTTCTACAGGTGAGCCCACTAGTGGGGACACAGCTGGAAGGCTCTCACGGCCTCCTACGCCGCCCCCCGGCCCCTGTACAGCCACCGGGCGCTGCTGGCGGCGCTGGGGTCGCCGCAGGACGACTGGCTGTTCTACAGGTGAGCCCACTAGTGGGGACACAGCTGGAAGGCTCTCACGGCCTCCTACGCCGCCCCCCGGCCCCTGTACAGCCACCGGGCGCTGCTGGCGGCGCTGGGGTCGCCGCAGGACGACTGGCTGTTCTACAGGTGAGCCCACTAGTGGGGACACAGCTGGAAGGCTCTCACGGCCTCCTACGCCGCCCCCCGGCCCCTGTACAGCCACCGGGCGCTGCTGGCGGCGCTGGGGTCGCCGCAGGACGACTGGCTGTTCTACAGGTGAGCCCACTAGTGGGGACACAGCTGGAAGGCTCTCACGGCCTCCTACGCCGCCCCCCGGCCCCTGTACAGCCACCGGGCGCTGCTGGCGGCGCTGGGGTCGCCGCAGGACGACTGGCTGTTCTACAGGTGAGCCCACTAGTGGGGACACAGCTGGAAGGCTCTCACGGCCTCCTACGCCGCCCCCCGGCCCCTGTACAGCCACCGGGCGCTGCTGGCGGCGCTGGGGTCGCCGCAGGACGACTGGCTGTTCTACAGGTGAGCCCACTAGTGGGGACACAGCTGGAAGGCTCTCACGGCCTCCTACGCCGCCCCCCGGCCCCTGTACAGCCACCGGGCGCTGCTGGCGGCGCTGGGGTCGCCGCAGGACGACTGGCTGTTCTACAGGTGAGCCCACTAGTGGGGACACAGCTGGAAGGCTCTCACGGCCTCCTACGCCGCCCCCCGGCCCCTGTACAGCCACCGGGCGCTGCTGGCGGCGCTGGGGTCGCCGCAGGACGACTGGCTGTTCTACAGGTGAGCCCACTAGTGGGGACACAGCTGGAAGGCTCTCACGGCCTCCTACGCCGCCCCCCGGCCCCTGTACAGCCACCGGGCGCTGCTGGCGGCGCTGGGGTCGCCGCAGGACGACTGGCTGTTCTACAGGTGAGCCCACTAGTGGGGACACAGCTGGAAGGCTCTCACGGCCTCCTACGCCGCCCCCCGGCCCCTGTACAGCCACCGGGCCCTGCTGGCGGCGCTGGGGTCGCCGCAGGACGACTGGCTGTTCTACAGGTGAGCCCACTAGTGGGGACACAGCTGGAAGGCTCTCACGGCCTCCTACGCCGCCCCCCGGCCCCTGTACAGCCACCGGGCGCTGCTGGCGGCGCTGGGGTTGCCGCAGGACGACTGGCTGTTCTACAGGTGAGCCCACTAGTGGGGACACAGCTGGAAGGCTCTCACGGCCTCCTACGCCGCCCCCCGGCCCCTGTACAGCCACCGGGCCCTGCTGGCGGCGCTGGGGTCGCCGCAGGACGACTGGCTGTTCTACAGGTGAGCCCACTAGTGGGGACACAGCTGGAAGGCTCTCACGGCCTCCTACGCCGCCCCCCGGCCCCTGTACAGCCACCGGGCGCTGCTGGCGGCGCTGGGGTTGCCGCAGGACGACTGGCTGTTCTACAGGTGAGCCCACTAGTGGGGACACAGCTGGAAGGCTCTCACGGCCTCCTACGCCGCCCCCCGGCCCCTGTACAGCCACCGGGCCCTGCTGGCGGCGCTGGGGTCGCCGCAGGACGACTGGCTGTTCTACAGGTGAGCCCACTAGTGGGGACACAGCTGGAAGGCTCTCACGGCCTCCTACGCCGCCCCCCGGCCCCTGTACAGCCACCGGGCCCTGCTGGCGGCGCTGGGGTCGCCGCAGGACGACTGGCTGTTCTACAGGTGAGCCCACTAGTGGGGACACAGCTGGAAGGCTCTCACGGCCTCCTACCAATTGGGCCAATCAACTAATTCTTGTTGCTATTCTGTCCCGTTGTCCAGGGGACAAAATGGAAGGAGTTTCTTAGAAAACCTTTTACATCATAGACTTCTAAGATGCTTAGAAAATGCCTTATGAATTGAAAACGGTATAGAAACCCCACATTTTTGTGGACTTGAGCCCACAACTAGGGTTTGCAATATTCGCCCAATTTTAGTATTCGAATAATACGAATACTTCGAATTCTAATATTCGAATATTTCGAATAATACGAATATTTTTCAAAATGAACATGAACGTTGACATAGGTACCCCAAACCCGAAAATTCCAGTTTAGAATTCTGGTCTGATACGGCAAGCGTGTTATCATCCGTAGTAACAGAACTGGTAGCATATCTGGAGCATGAGTTCATTCCCGGGTTCAGTCTTTGTCACAAGCCAGTACAAAATGTAAACTGGTCTTACTTGAGATCTGCATGATCATTAATACGGATCAAGACCAAGGGGCACAATTAGTACTTTAGGAGTGACACGCTCCGGGATTAGGAGAGGACGGCCGACTAGCCGCAACCGGTCGACCACAATCAGCCGGCTATGCAGCTCTGAGCCAATATTGGAAAATAAGCAACCGATGTATTGTTGTTGGGATGAGCGTTGGTGCTTCTGATGAGTCTTGATGTTGGACATGACGATGGTGAGTAATAGTCAGCCTCAGTCCATGGTGACCTTTGAAGCTTCGACAGTTGTTTTGTGGTGTTTCAACGGCAATTTTAAATCCTTGGACGGCTCGGGTATTCCACCAACACCAGGATAATAACGATTGCTTTTCGATTGTCTTGTGCATTTCCTGCAGTCCATCGAAGTTCTTGAACGTTGCGCGTATCCGCGTATGTCGCTCTACATGGAATTCATGACTTGGTGACGGTACGGAGTGAGGCTGGCTTCAAGTTATCTGTGAAGTTCTCGCAGTTCATCGGAGTCATTGAACGTTGTGCGTATGTCGCTCTACACGGAGATGGTGACGTTACAACAGAGTGAGGCTAGCTTCAAGTTATACTTATTGTGCAGTTCTCGCAGTTCATCGAAGCCCTTGAACGTTGCGCGTATGTCCTTTTACACGGAGATGGTCACAGTACGGATTGAGGCTTCAAGATATCTTGTGCAGTTCCCGCAGTCCATTGAAGTCCTTGAAGGTTGTGCGTATGTCGCTCGCTCAACGCGGATTACAGAATTGGCTCATAAAGTTAACTGAGTGAGCGATGTCAGGTCTCGATGCTCTCGAGCAGACAACAATATACATCAATGATCCTATAAGCTCTCTGTTTTTGGAATCGTTACGTTGCTCACTGGTTTGCAGTTCTCGAACTTAAATCTCCAGAGCACTTTTATGATATACTACTTCTGATCGATTTTAATGGGCGGTCCCTTTCTTGTTTTATTCTCATACCACGGAAGACCTTTACCAAATCCTTCATCTCGAACTTAGACTCGAGTTCATCCATAACCTTTTTCGTTTCCTCTTCATTTGTTATATAAAATGAGAATAACATCAACATCTTCTTCTTCTTCTATTTAAGAGCCGTGCTCTTGTCGGTGGAGTAACCGCCATGTCTCTCGATCCTGTGCCCGTCTTTTTAGGTCGTAATAAGACGGGACATTTGCTCTTTCCTTCAGCTGGTCAAAGTAGGTTAAGCGTGGTCTACCTCTTCCCCTTCCTTCCATTTTACCTTCCATTATAACGATCAAAAACCTATCGTGTCTAATCAGATGTCTAACCATTTTCCCTCTTCTCTTTTGTATTATCTTTAATAAGCATCTTTTCTCTCCTACTAAATTCAATACAAACATCAGCATAAACAGCTAATATAATCATTTGTTTATCACGTTCTTTTAAAAAGGTAGTTTAGTTCGCTTTATAAAGTTTGATTTTGGCAAGGGAAAAATAATAAAATGCTATTTGTCTTAGATTAACACTTCTTTTTTAGATATTTAAATGTATGCCCACGTAACTTGATATGGGGGATAATTTATTCTGGCATTTTATTGTACTTTTTTGCAAAGGTAAATTATATCAGTCAAATTTTTGCACTATTCGAAATATTCGTTTTATTCGAATAATGAATGTTGTCGAATTCGAATAATATTTGTGGCGAATAATTCGAATATTCGAATTGCAAACCCTACCCACAACATTTCGGTTTTAAAAAGTGGCCCAGGGTACCGTAACCATGGAAACTAGTGACATTAAAAATATGGAGTGTGGAATGTGTCTTGGTAAGGAGCGCAATCTTATATGGCGAAACAGTTGAAAACGTGTCCAGCGGATTTGATAAGCAACAAAACAAAACACTCTCCTCACAACCGTTTTCGCCTCAGCAGCGCCACACCAGCGCCTTCGGTTCGGGCCACAGAAACCTGCGATCTGGGACATTTACGAATTCACCGCCCTAGGTCTGTAATGTACTATTACCAGCGCTTCCTAGACCCTTTGCTTGAGAAGAAGCGCCGCAACAAACTCAAGCAGAAGGTCTTTTTTTCAAAATTTCCACATGATTACAAAATTTACATTTACATTACATGTATAACATATACATATAGGTAGGTAAAATTACATTGAAGGGATGTATAGTTCCTAACTTAAACTTAAATCTAAGATCTTAGAGATATATAGTCTCCAAGGGTCCAGAAAAAAAAACATGGAGATGGCCTCCACAGTGTTTATAAGTCAGCTTCCGGAACACCAAATTAGGCAGCGTTCCAGACAGCAGCACAGAGGATTCTTATACCCTACATACCAGAATAGAGAACAGTCCCGACGAAGAACTCCCAGCAATAATATAATGTGAAACGGAAGGTTGGGCTAGGCTAGTGCTGTTGTATAACAGGTCTGTCCTTTCGGCTTTGTATATTTGTATATTTTTATTAATTGCATTCATGTAGTCAATATAGATGTTACAAATGTTAAATATGAAGCTATGACATGATACCCCGTTGGGGCGTAGCAATATACTTAAATAACTAAAATTATAATTTAGCTATTTTTTTTATTAATTTACGCCCTAACGGGGTATCATGTTTTAGCTTCATATTTAACATTTGTAACATCTATATTGACTCCCTCCGGCCGTTTTGGCAACCAAGTTTCGCAACCAGTTGTCGAAAAAAGAATTAACATTCTTGTTACGCAACTAGTTGCCTAAAAAGAAATTATATTCCTGTTTCACATCTAGTTGCCAAAGAAGAATAGGTCTCGGATACTTAACCAAAGGTTATGGTTAGGTGCATGATTAGGTCACTTACGACCACTTTCCTCTCACGGCCATTTGCTTGGAATGCCCACATCCCCGAATGTCCATGTCGCTCGTACGACCATAATACAAGGAATGTGACTGGTTCGACGGGTCCCCGCTACGCGGGGCCCCTATTTCTAGGTAGTTTGCCCTTCGGGCGTATATAGATGACTAACAAGCCTAACCTACATTCACACCTTTGACCTAACGGACTGAGTGGACTATTTAATATTTAGGATATTCTAGGTGTCACGTGGTGTCACCATGCTAGTTGTGATATAAGAAATAAATCTTATTTGGTAACCAGTTGCGAAATTCCAGTAATATAAACGCTAGTTGTCGAACAGGAATATCATTTCTTTTTAGGCAACTAGTTGCGTAACAAGAATGTTAATTCTTTTTCGACATCTGGTTGCGAAATCTGGTTGCCAAAACGGCCGGACGGTATTGACTATTGAGATAATAATTTTAGTTATTTAACTAAAGTTATTATTTTACTTTATTGAGTGTATGTTAATGTCATGTCTTTATTTGTACAGATTCGCGTTCACGGCGCTATCAACGGAAGCGCAGCGCAGTCGGGAGTGGAAGCAATGGGCCACTGCTCTGTGCGCAGCCGCATGCAGGTACGTCGAGGAATTGAGAACCTCCTCCTTTTTTGAAGTCGGTTAAAAAGAGAAAAAGAAGAAGGTTAGTAGAAATAATATCTTATTTCTTAATACCTTATTTTAAGGTTAGTAGAGTAGTAAAAAAGGAGAAGGTTCTGAGTTTGTCGGAATCTTTTTTTAACGTTTTTTTTTTCATGTATGTTCACCAAAAATAACTAGTAAACGTGAACCGATTTCGATGATTCTTTTTTTGTTCGAAAGGTGGTAGGTACTTCCAAGTTGGTCCCATATTAATTTAGTTAAGTTCTGATGATGAGATCCATGAGGAAATGAGGGAACTCCTCGAAATTTGCTAGCACGTAGATGATTTTGGTGTCAATTTCGAAGACGACAGAGTTACAGACAGAGTATTTCAATAGTAATGTATGGAAACTGTAGCCAAAAAAAAAACCGCCTGCGAAGTCGGTTCACTTGACTTTATAGTGTAGTAGTATTACTAATATAGTGAACTTGATATATTGACATCGCAGTCTGTCGGAGTTTGTAGGCGGTTTTTTTGTTTTTTTGCGAATTTGACTGAAGTGTCAATGTTCGCGAGAGAGGACGCCTGTGTGCGTGCGTGCGAAGACGTTTATACACTTGTAAATGTGTGTACTACTATACGCGGGCCTTTGAAGATTCACTAATCATCTCCGGATGACGGTAAGGCGAGTAGGGCGCGAGTTGCGCGTGGGCTAGGTTCAGGCCGGTGATTCCGTGGCCATTCTGTATGTAAATATTCTGTGGTCAAGTATTGGCCTAAATTGAAGCGACTATATCGAATGAGGGCCACCGTATTTCTGCTTACCGTTGGCACTATGAACCGTTTTCACTGCGTTTTCGCCTCAGCGGCGCCATCTGAAGGCACTACTGCAGACTATCCGCCTAGGTGGCTTGACTGGAGTGGCGACCACAGAGCCCCCAACCTACCCGATTTGGTGTCCACTTTTGGAACTATAAAGATTGCGCTCATTTACTTCAATCCTCCATAGTTGGCACCATTGTTTTTACGAGGTGTGGGCTGTCAGTGTCAAAATTGACATTCCATAAAATAGTGTCAATGTCACTGTGACATTTGACGTTTCGGAGACCTCAGTGTTGCCAATTTAGCGTGTAATATGGCACGTTATGTGCTAAATTGGCAACATGTACCTCGGAGGGCAGCAAACGCCTCTAGCGTCGAATTCACTCGCGGTTACCCTAATCCAGACTTTAAGAGGGTTTATCCCAATAGTTGGCAACGTCGCATATAGTTGTCAAATGTTTCGCTGTTTTTATACATTTCTCAATATTGCTGAATTAAAAAGGAAGATATCATTCTATGGTTGAATATCGCGTCACGTCTTATATTTGTTGGTTAGGCATTCAAATAATAAAACTACATTAAATGTATGGAATCTGCGATGCAAAGCTTTCAAAAGATATTATTTCCATAATACTAAAAATTTCGTGTGTCTATGATAAGTGATAACTGTTGCAATCCTGCTGAACTGCTGAAATACTTAATGTTTTATTCAACCATAGAGCGATAATTCATGTTTTCATTCGGTAATATTCGGAAATTAATGAAAACAGCAAAATATTTGACAGCTATTTGCGACGTTGCCAACTTTCGGAGTAAACCCTCTTAAGACGCTGATCAGAGCTAATGGCCTTGAGCAATCGAGGCAGGCAACTGTCTCAGCGGACAATGTCTGTTTGCATTGGAGGGAGCGAGAAGTACGACCGCGGCATGTGGGCGATATACGTCGAAAATCAGAAAAATGAAGATTAAAAAAATCCCACATTCTATGAACAATATTATAAATTAACTTTTTTTTTGGTATAGTATGACGGAGTAGTGTATTTAAATATAGAATTCAACGGGGAAAAAACTTATAGAACCGTTTAAATGGGATTAGAAGACGTAACTTCACTTTTTTTTTCATCGAACCGATTTCATGAAATCCTTTTTACGAAATAGCAAGTTTTTAAGTATATAGTGAATATTAACATGTATTTTGCTCGCCTTACAAAACAAATAGGTTTCGTTTAAATACTGTTTAAATGAAGT
>CAXARK010000337.1:0-12404 GCA_963971205.1 Aethes cnicana
AGCCCAACGTCGGCACAAATATTACTACGTTTCTGATAATATCGTCTTGTTGTTGTATTTGAAATACTTTTTCTTTCAGCTACCTAGAATATAATGATGTGCACTACTACTACTACTGCAGCATATTTGCGTCCCACTGCTGGGCACAGGCCTCCCCTCATTATGACAGGGATGTGCACTGCATAAACTTAAATAACAAAGTTGCATGATGATGATGATGATAAGTGTCACAGCACACCACAGTCTCGAATTTACTTGGAAAGGAGTGAGATGTGATCATGTGACCTTAAGGACTTGGAAACAAAAACGGAAAAACATTAGAAATATTCTCACATTTTCACGTGCAAACTATAAAACAAAAAAAAGTTTAGTGCGACATTTTAAGAAACTTGTATCATGTTGTACCTACAACTAACTTCCTAGAAGTATAAATTGAAACCACGGTACTCACTAGCCGTATTCATCGGGCACCTTGAACCCGCGCGCGGAGGGTTGCGGCCCCACGCCCACCCAGAAGTACACCTCGCCCGCGCCGTCGTAGTGCAGCTCCGGGATTCTGCGCACAACCAGAAACATTATGTTGCGTTGTGTGAATTGCTATTGCAAAGAGCAATGGATTGGACAGCGCTCTCCTCGGGGTTTATTCGATTCGTGAATGAAACTAGGATCACCAATTTGGCCTTTCGTCAGGCTAGACGAAAGGCCAAATTTAAAAGACAGAACTGTCCGGGATGTACACGTGTCCGGCCGTAGTGTTGTACTCACAGTATAGTGTTGGCGTCCAGCAGCTGGAGCGGCGCGCTGGAGACGCCGTCGCCGCTCAGGGCGGGCGCGGCGGCCGGCGCGGGCGCCTCGAACTCGTCCGGGATGTACACATCTCCAAAAGTGTTTTGAGACCCAATGTCGTAGATAGCGAACCACTTTAGGCGAGAAACCCGCTTGCCCTCCGGCAGCGTTAGTCGGACATCGTCGTTGAAATAGCGCTCTAGGATGTTGGTTCTGGAAGTTAAATTAGTGCGATGAGTGTGTGAGTGGATACCAGTGTAATGTGGATATGATCCACACCAGATAAAGGCTAATTTTCGAATGATTCTGACACTAGGGTAACATTACTTTACTTAGGTACATTTCTAATTGTTCTAACTTGATAGGTATTTCAGCATCTGTGATCATCACACTTAGTACTAAAAAGTATTTTAAACAAATGGCCAGCTGGCTAGTACTGACTTCCCGTGCTGGTCAGGCAAGATGAACCCCTGCGGGCCGGGCCGGGCGGAGTCCCCGGCCCAGAAGAAGGTGTCGTCTCCGGTGCCGTCGTAGTTGAAGTTGACCAGCAGCAGTGTCCACTCGTCCACCGCGTACAACTCCCCCGTCACCTGGAATCCACACCAGGTCGTGTAACTTTACAAAAAAAAAGTGATTACACTAAAAATAGCAAGCAACAAAAAAAAATGTTTTTATGATCTCAATGAATTTTGTGCTAATACCTATTGATTTTATGAATATTTCTATATAATAATGTAGTTTTATTTTTTTCGGATTGTAATTGAATTTATTAAATTGTGTATTATTATAATTTTTAATATTGTACGCTCGAAATGGGTAATAACTGTTGGAACTATTTTTTTTTACATCTAAAAATATTGTACACAGTTTGGTTCAATAAATGATTAAAAAAAAGGCAATCACATCATAGGTAATGAAATAATCCATTGGTTCCATTAGGTCCCAGTATGTATGCTGTTTTATTAAACTAATAACCACTCAAAGGAAATGTTACACTAGTTGGCCCGGTGAACTTCGAAACACCACAGTTTTTTATTTAGTTATTTTTTTAGCTGTGCATAGGTTCTTCCCTTTTTTATTTTTTTATTTCTGAACCTTTTCTGAATCGAAGAGAATGAAACAAAAAAGAATCAAGTTAATAACCCTCCTTCTGTCGCAGTCGGGAAAAAAGAAAACAACTACCACTGAATACCAGATAAGAACCCGCTGGGTTTCTCATGTTAAACTATAGGTACCCTGTTTTCTACTAGTCTTATTCAGTGACCGTATTCAATAAAACTTGGTAGTTACTCTCCATATACTTATTCAATTTTAAACAGGTATTCTATTGTATGCATCAAGATCCCAAACACTTGTCTCATTAACAACAGGATTCCATTAGTAAATGATTCAAATAAATCCACAAATTAGTCATCACCTTCGAGTTAGGGAAGTTTAAAATAATTCTATTGTAGTTTATTAAAGTTTAATTTACCTGGTGATGGTAGGAGTTTATCTTGCCTATCAGTTTCCCTCGGTAAGGCCCATCGTCTTCGTCCTGGGACCACGTTCCTGCAACACATTCAAGAAAACACCTTCCAAAACTCGGCCACAACATCAGAAGAGAAAGTTTTCAACACATTGAACAGAAAAACCACACGAACCTTGCGCTAACACTATAAAGACGAACCAAATTAAATTCATTATTACACTTAACTAATGTTAAAACTTAAATACTATTTTTATTGTTCACAACTTTCTACGCAAAGGTCATAACTGTAGGAACTTTTCGCAACTCGAGCGAAACTTCCGGTTTCGACTTGGACTTGACATGTCACTTGCCGACGTGTTCTCGCTTACGGAGGCTTCCTCGAGGCCGCGGCGCTCATTGGCCGACCGCACGGGACTGCTCGCGGCAGCCAATGTTCGACGTTCACTTTCACTAATCTCTCAAACCGCACAAATAGAACAGACTAAAGTTTTTACTTTTAGTGTTGCCAGGTTATTTAAAAGAAATCCATTGTTTTGTAATTTTTTCAAATAATTTGTTATTATTATTTGTTTTGTTTTACCTTCTCATAAAGTATGTATATTATTTTAGAGGAAATGTTTAGTTGTAATTTTGTACACTAGAAGTCTGATAACGGAATTTTTTGGACGGGTATGTGTATATTGTGAGGGTCGGTTGGTGTGGTTGTTTCTAGAAATGGTCATAGTTCTTTATATGCCATAAATTGTATGTAATTAAATTAAATTGTAGGTGCGGTATGTGTTAACATTATTTTACTTATTTTTGAAGGGGTATTTTCAGCATGGAAGTAGTATGTATAACTGGAACTATCTCTTTGAGCATAAATGGGGGCGTAAAAAGCTCGTACCTCTCTTTGTGTAACCTTATAACGAGAGATAAAGACAAAAGAAGTCTCGGGCTAAATTTTTGGCACGTTTTTGAATTGTGAACGAAAACGGATTTTGGGCTCATTAGGAAGATGAGCGTCTGAGCGTGACTGGGCAGGAAACGCGGGTTGAACTCAGGGTTAATTCTAAGTATAGTAACATTACGGTTTAACCTTCCCCATAAAAAGTCATCTGCTAATATCAAGATCTGCTAAGTTCAAGAAAAAATTACACACCTACCCAGCCAGGCCTGGAACATTTCACATGATACTTACTACTACTTATTTATCTATACTGGCCACTTAAGGCCCATTTGCACCGAGCTGTTAACCTCGGGTTAACCGCTTACCTCAGATTAATTGGTATGAATTTAACGTGGGTTAAACGGCTAACCCGAGGTTAGCGGTTCGGTGCAAGTGGGCCTAAATAATATACCTCTTAGTTTGTGACATACACCAGCGGTGTCTCAAACCGGGTATTAGACCATGAAAGACATTATCTAGACCATCTGTATTATCTAGACTATCTAGACCATGAACACAACTAACTGTAGTACACGTTGTTATGTCATTCGTCTGTTGGAAACATCTCGAGATGCCTACTGGCTGGATTCCTATTTAAATAGGTAGGTTTAACACTTTAGGGTCGAGCGGAGTGAGCGAAGCGTCTCTGTTTCAACTTGATCAAAATGCTTCCGTATGTCCGGATTTCAGGATTTTGTCCTCCTCTAAGTATAGGGCGCATTTCTCAACCGATTCTAGTGATTGTTTTTTTTGAGGGTTCCGAACCCCACGAGGTAAAAACGGAACCTTTATAAGATCACTCGTGTGTCTGCCCGTCCGTCTGTCACAGTCGATTTTTTGCAAATTAGCCCTAGCTTTAAGAGGTAACAGACGGACAGACAGAGTTACTTTCGCATTTACGAGTAGGTATAATACCTAGTTTGTTGTTCTTCATCTCCACTATCCAAAGGTTGTCTGGTAGAGATGAGCTATTAAGCGATAAGACCGCCTGCTGTATGCCATACCTTTTTAGGGTTCCGAAGTCCACAAGGAACCCTTATAGTTTCGCCATGTCCGTCCGTCCGTCTGTCCGCACTATTGCTCGGAGATGATTAGGTCTAGAGAGCTGTAATTTGGCATGAATATGCATATTAGTTACGCTGACAAAGTGGTACAATAAAATTTTGAAATATATTTTTTTATAGGGTACCTCCCCTACTCGTAAAGTGGGGAAGTAAATTTTTTTTTCATGTGTACCCCATGGTGCGGAATATCGTTGAATAGGTCTTAAAAAAAAATTGTGGGTTTGTTAAAACCATTTTTTGATTAAGTGATGCTTTTGTGAAATATTAAGCTTTAAAGTGCTATTTTTTGTTAGAGTCACGTGTCCCCCCCCTGCCAGCTAAATGGTGGTATTTGGATGGCTGAAAAAAATCACGGTTGTGGCATATATAACGTAGTTGAAAGGAAAACTATCAGAGCTAAGTAGGCTGTACAAACTTACGAGTAATAGTCGACCAACTTATAATGATGATTTTTCTCGAGCGGCAGGGGCGTCGGGCGGGCACGTCATACCACAGGCTAGCTAGATGCTAATAAGTCTTAGAAAGGTACTCTGGGCATCCTCAACTTCGGAACCCTATAATTTGCGCGTGGCCCGACACGCACTTGGCCGGTTTTTGTGTAATTACATTATGTCTACTGTTCCTTGATTGTGTGGTGTTCAATAAAGTATATTGTATTGTATTGTATAATATTTATTAGTTTGAATAAACACAGACTAGAAGTAGGTAGGTATACTTGTAGCCATTGTTCGTGTGTGCCTAGTGGCTACACGGTTCATACACTGCGCCGCTCGCCCGATAGAGTTGCGACACGGCACGGCCCTCCGCGAAGTGCGCCAGCCGCCGAGTTTGATGGATGTCGACTTACCCATGTTGTTGTATATTGATTGCTTATGTACGAGTGAAAAAAGATGCTAAACGCTTTGTGGCTCATTCCATTTGAATAGGAGTCAAAACAAAAGTGTAGGCTCATACATCTTGATCTACTGGACAGGCTGACACGGGGTCATAGGCGCTACAGCTCAGCTCTTGTTTGAAGAGCAACTACTTTAGGCTTGTTCTGTATAAGCCTGATTAGTTTTTTTTAATACTAGCATTTGCCCGCGTCTTCGCGTGCGAAGAAAAACTAACGTACTTATAAGTAAAATCCGTTTTTTTCTCGATTCCTTAGAACTTTCATTATTATTATTTATTTATTATAATATAAGCAAGCACTTGATCACGATCTCACCTGATGGTAATTGACGATGTGTGGTCGAAGGTTATAATATACTTATACTTAGGTACTTAAATAATATAGTCCTGTTCACTCTCGACTTGATAAAATCCCGTTATATACTATCGTGAAAGATAGACCGGCCGGTAGAGAATTCCACTCCAGCCGTTCGCATGATGAAGCATGAAGGTTATAAGCGCTTCGTACGCGCTGGAGGAATATCCACAACATAATGATGGAATCCAAGACCACGCCTAGTCCCGTAGTGACGAAATGAGGATGGTGGAATTAAATCATAATAATTCCCCAGCACACTTTCCAAAGTGTATCCTGTAAAATAACGATAAGCAGACAACTTTACAGCATTTATCGAGACTGCAATTTATTCTCCACCAGCACGCCTGTCAATTGCTTCAAGGGTAGCTAACTGGTACAAACTTAGCGGATCCATCCCAAAGGTGGCAGCAGTACTCCATGCACGCACGGATTTGCGCTTGATACCTGCGCCTAACCTTCGAGAGAATCCCAAGTTTCTTGGCTGCAGTTTCAGCTAAGGACTCAATATAATGCCCAAAGTTAAGGTTAGGAAATCGTCTCTTAATGCTTCCCTACACTCCCTAAGCAACCTAAGTACGTGCCAAATTTCAGCTTTATACGACCAGTTCTGGCTGTGCGTTGTCAGCTCACCAGTCAGTCAAACAGTCAGTCAGTGAGTAACGGAAGAGTTTAATATTTATATTGATTGAAATTAAGGCGCTGGCCTTGTAAAAACTACTTATTTATTTTTGATGAAATGATTTTTAAAAACCTATATGTGCTGATGATATCCATCCTGCTGCAAAGGATGATTTCGTACATCTATGCAGACCACACAGAGAGATAGTAGGTACGTACATATCTAGAGTAGTAAAAGAGAACCAGGAAAAAGGCTAATAAAGGTTCATTTGAATGATCCCAGCCAGTGAGGAGCCGCCTTAATTCTCTCTTTAGACAAAGGAATAGTAAGTACCTCCTAGCAATCTTCTAAATGAGTAGGTATCTTCTCGATCGATGCGGAAGCGCTTTCACTCTCGCAGCGCCCGCTAGTTAGCAGCAAGTGCATCTGCCTGCATAATGCAACCGTGCGCTGTGGCAACTCCGTGCCGTGGTAAACTTGTATGGAGTTCTAAGAAGACTAACTTAAGACTTAAGTGAAATATGCTAAATGGCGAATTATAGGTTACCACAGTTTATACAAAATAGAAGAGGAACCGAGTGTTGTCAGTTAACCAAGTAAGTAACACCAATCTATCTATCTATCTATACTGTAGGGACACATTACACAGACGCAAGTTTCATTTATTTCATTTATACTAAAAGGGTAATTTTCTGTCTCTTTCTTTCTGTCTGTCTATTTGTTAGAGTTAATCTCCGGAACTACTGAACCGATTTGAATGCAGTGTTCAAGGGTAGATAGAGAATCATTTGGAGCAACATATAAGCTTGTAACACCGTTTTTTCACATCACTAGGTTTTCTTTTTTAACTATGGCAACCTCGTCCTCAAAGGCGTATTTTTGCCGTTCAAACGTTCCGATTTGCTGGTGTAATTCTTTCAGCCAATATTATAAATAGATTTTTATTTCGTTTCAGTGCTTATCCATCGATTTCAGGATATTGTTAGGATAATATTCCACGCCGTCGTGAGTGTTTTTTTGGTTCTTCGATTTATTCAATAAATCGTTTAATCGATCGTCCATGCATTCGGTGCCGTGGAACCGCGCCTTTAGCGATGACGTTTCGATTCGGTTCTTTGATAAAATGGCGTAATATCGCCTACGTATTTAATACGCTATAAAATGCGTTAAATCCACTTGAAATGGTATGTATTCGCATTCAAAATGCTCGCCATGACTGCCTCGCTTTGTGGGAATGTTATTTTCAAAATCCTTTATTTCTTTTCAGCAATTTGCATAGTGGTTAAACTTTCATTGGAATGTGCCTTCCATCCTGAAAACGCTTGGGCTACCGTGTGCTGCTGGGCATCTCCTGCATTCTGGAACGTTGTGCGAAGCCTTCCCCAGCGCCGCCCGTTGTCCCGGCCATCTCCTGTGTCGAGAACATGGCATAACCTAGCAAAGCGTGCACGTCATCAAGTCACGCGAATAGTCGGAGCCTGTCCCCAGCGTTGGTTCTACCTGGCTAAATAGGACCAGAACCGAGTCCCGAGTGTGCCGACTGCCTCGCTAAATAGTCGTCGCTTCATATCTCTGATATTTTGGTAAGTTTTCGTACCCGCTTTGCCGGTAAGCTTCAATTTGTGAATTCTTTTCTAATCAGTGGAAATTAACTTGTAGACTGCAAGGCAGTGAAGCGCTGCGCCCATCTTCGTCGCAGGCCGCTCTCCATCTTACACCTGACATTGCAAGCCACCGTGAGCAGCCCGTGAGTCTGTAGCGTGAAATGCAGATTCCCGGACCTCTCCGGATGCAGCTATAATAAGAAGACCCACTCTGTGGTGAGCAACCTAACTTCTCCATAGGGTTTATTAAATGAAAAGCAACTACTGTAGATATAAAGACATGTTTATTTGTTACAGGGTCTTTATACACCCCGGACTTTTACTATCTACCCGGAGACAATGTATCTCCCTGGAATCTCGATACTTTGTTGAGTCTTGGTACTGAAGAGCGTGTACCCCTCGTGCTTCGTCTCCTATACGTTAAGCCTAGGGTTATTCATACTGCACACTCACTCCCACACTCACATTTAGTATAAGGTCAAAACTGTGTTATTTTATTTAACCTTTGCCGCTTTTGCCGCATTAAATAACCTGTGAACCTAAAGTTATTTGTGTTTCACTGTACCACCACTGTTTGTGGCCGTCTCTTCAAGGCGCCCCTTACTAAATTTAGAAGAGACGGGCCCTCAGGTCTAGATCCCATACGACCCTGTACCCCGCAGCTAGCCGGCCTTTTTTCGGATGTTTCAAGCTCTAAAATCGGATATCGGAAAGAAAATTTATCGGCAATTTTATATTCCACGCAGACGAAGTCGCGGGCACAACTAGTAGACAATAAGTGTTAAATGCTATAATAGATGTCGCTGCCTGGGTAGCCTCTATGAAAATTTGAAGCATCCCTGGATACTGCTCACATACAGGGTTTTTAGATGCACGCCGCAATGTATTAAGGAGATTGTCAGTCTATGTAATACCTTGTCTGTGCCTCGGATTCGCCCCTTACTACAACAGCCTATTTACGGCCCACTGCTGGGCACATGCCTTCTCTCATCACGAGAGGGTTGGGCTATAGTCCCCACGCGGTATAATCCCACCAGTGCGGATTGTTGACTTCACACACATCTTTGAACTACTTCGCAGGTGTGTGCAGGTTTCCTCACGATGTTTTCCTTCACCGAAAGCGTTCGCCCCTTAACTGAGGTTTATTAACTGTTGTATCAACTTTACCTAACTCAAGTGGCCAATCCAAGGTTAGCGGCATTTTGTTGCAAGTGGACCCAAATATAATTAATATTTCGCCATCGGCTATCCACCACCACAACAACAGTCTATTTACGTGACGTCGTACGAGTATATACCTCGATCGAACCCTTCGTCACACGGCGGACACGGTCTATAAAAGCACGATTTCGAACACAATTCGAATGAAGTGTCAATGATTGCGTGCTAGGACGTATGTGTGCGTGCGTACGCTTGTGTGTACACTTGTAAATATGTGTGTACCAACTACGCGGGCTAGTGATCCACACTCCATCTCCGGATGGAACAAATGACTGTAAGGGCCTTCCCACACTTGCGATTTGCGAGCGAGTTGAAAGCGAGGCGAGCACGCAGCAACTTCGCCGCGAGCACGTTACGAGTTCGCCGCGAGTGCGTGACGGTTTCGCCGCGAGCGCGCAACGAATTCGCAGCGTACTCGCGGGAAAATCGCGGCTAGTGATCTGAGTTTTGGACAGTCAGTTACAAAATGGATTCCGACGAGGAAACTTCTGTTAGCTTTATTGCTTCGGAGACGTAAGAAACAAAAACAAAGACAGAAAAGACTTTGCCGAAGAAATAGTCAAAACTTGTTATATATTGCATAATTTAGTACGATCTAAAGTTAAAGTTATAAGACGTCGTAAGAAAATATCGCAAATATTTGGACTGTCTGATAATATATACGTTAATGAAAGTATTTCTAGAAATTCATGTAGTGCAATAAGGGATAAATTTACTAAATTTTTTTTTTCGAATGAAGGTGTATTGTCATGGTAAAATAAATACATATAAATGTTGCACCTGACTTACCTGATTCATTTTTGTCCTTGACTGTTTTTGTCGCGAAGTCTTCGCGAAGTAAATATATTGCAAATTTCCTCCCATTGTTTTTTTAAATTACGATCACTATATTCTCGCCTTGTTTGGTCCCATAGGACGGGACGATTTTGAATCTCAGTTATAAACGCCTCCATATCCATTTCAACAATGTTTGAACCTTCCGACGATGCCATTAGTATTGCTTCCGCTGACACTCGTAGATAATAAACGTAATAGATAATAAACTAAAGTGGGTAGAAATGAATTTTGCTGACGAATATACAGCACGGCGGCCCATTTCTAGCCGCGGCGAACTCGCTGCGCGCTCGCGGCGAAATCGCCACGCACTCGCGACGAACTCGTTACGCACTCGCGGCGAACTCGCTGCGTGCTCGTTTCGCTTTCAACTCGCTCGCAAATCGCAAGTGTGATAAGGCCTTAAGGGCGAGTTGGGCGCAGGTTGCGCGCCGGCTAGATTCAGGCGGGTGATTCCGTGGCCATTCTGTATGTAGTACTATTAAATATTCTGTGCCTTTGTTTAGGATAGTTAGTTACATTTGTAACCGGCCGCTCGTGAATCAAATGGATGGGCCAGAGCGACAGTTACGAAATCTGACATCACCGCACCGGGCTATTGTCTTGAAACTCTTCGTTTTGGCGAATTATGTCAGAGTTTATTGTTTTAGCGAGCAGAGGTATATTGTTTATTTTGCGGGCGGAGTATTTATTTTAATACAGTCGTAGAGGTATTCATACCTATTTACTTTACACATATAACTACATAATGTCTACTGTTCCTTGATTGTGTGGTGTTCAATAAAGTATATTGTATTGTATTGTGTATTGTACAACTAAGTGGAAAAAAACACTAAAACTATTTCTGATTTTCATTGAGCGTCGGGCAAAAGAGAAACATACCTAGGCATACTCGTACTGTAAGCCTATTCGTGAAGTCGATCAATAATTAAATTGGTATTTTTGTAGTAAAGATTGTAAGAAAGTTGTAAGTATATAGCCTAGTGCTTTGACCTACCGCTTTTCGTGCAGAGGGTCGTGGGTTTCGTATCCGGCTCGCACCTCTGAGTTAACTTATACTACTACAGCCTATTTGCGTCCCACTGCTGGGCATTGACCTCCTCTCATCACGAGAGGGTTTGGGCTATAGTCCCCACGCGGGCCCAGTGCGGATTGGGGACTTCACACACATCTTTCAGTTACTTCGCAGATGCCTGCAGGTTTCCTCACGATGTTTTCCTTCACCGAAAAGCTCAGTGGTAAATTCAAATAGAATTTCGCACATAAGTAAACTCAGAGGTGCGAGCCGGAATCGAACCCCCGACCCTCGGTATGACAGGCGGTAAGTCGAACCACTAGGCCACACGGCTTTTTTATGTTATGTACGAAAGCAAAGAATGAAAGTAAAGAGTTTACTTATGTTTTGTACGAAATTCAATTTAAATTTTACCTCAACCAACTAGAGCCATCTTTGTGGAGTAATAGCCGTGGGAACCAGATTATCTGTCGTTAACAGGAAATATCCCAGCAGCAGGGCATGCTGATTTTTATTGCAATGTCCTGACGGCTCACCTGAAGGAAAGTCAATATGGAAGTGCATTATTCTACAGGAAGGTTAGGAAGGCTTCTTTGGGCTTCCATTGAACCGTGGCACCTTTCTAATCTACATAAGGAGTTATTGAGGCTTCCATATTTCGGCATCATTAGCACACGCCATTATCGGACAAAGCGCGGGCTGGAAACAGCCTTAATACGAAACCTGGCCTTGCCATGAATCCTTAATTCGCGAGATTTTTGCAATACTCGAGGAAAGGAACTATTAATAGCTATTAATAGTTCCTTTCCTAGACGTCAATTATTCTTATTGCGGGTTAAGATAAACGTCTGCGAACTATCGTGGTTTTCACTGACTTTAACAGCGTAAGAATCATAAATATCATTTAAATTCATGCTTAATTCTGAATACTGATACCCTTAATAATTGTTTAGATAAGCTTAGACAATAGAATAAGCATGGAACTTTGCAGTAGGGCTCTTACTTTTATCCTACTAGCTTCTGCCCGCGACTTCGCCCGCGTGGAATTCGGTTATCGCGCTCCCTCGGGAACTATACGCTTTTCCGAGATAAAAAGTAGCCTATGTCCTTTCCCGGGACTCCAACTATTTCCATAGCAAATTTCATCCATATCGGTAGAAGCGTGAAGAGGTAACAGATATTTATAGGTAATATTAAATATGGATATGGATAGGGCGAATTTCCGGAACGAAAAGACTAAGTGTCGTACAGTGCAATCTAGATTATAAATTGTTAATAATTTAATTTAAGTCGGTTAAGTCCTTAAGTAGCCGTTTTATGTTGACAGTCCAAATTCCCTCCGCTGTGCGTCGAATGCAGCGCGCGCGTTTGAGAAGACATCAACGCGCGTGCCAGTCACAAACAGGAACTTAACATAACACTGTGGTAGGAGATATATTTTTTTCCGATATGAATCGATTTTAATGAATTTGTCGCTGATCGAAAGATTTACCCTGCCGTTTGATCCCGGGGAAACTTGACTAAAAGCCAGTGAATAGGTATAGAATACATATACTAACAGTTACCACGTCGCCTTCCACTCCACCACCAGCTGGGTTTTATTGCATCAG
>CAXARK010000338.1:0-29144 GCA_963971205.1 Aethes cnicana
ATTCAAGGATAGTATTTTGTCGGTGATTTCTACTGCGGATTCCATCATTTCTGGTCTTTTTACACAGGGAAACTAATTATGTAACATTTCGTTTTTCGTAGATATATTTAACAACAATAACTTCCAGTCGACGAAAAGTTGCTGTGCAATGCGCAACTTTTCGTCAAAAGATCATAATCTTTAAAACGCTTAAAAAAATAAGAAATTATTTAATAGCCATTGATTTATTATACGTAAGAATTCACAATCAGCCGAAGAAAAATGGCCCGTCAAAATGGTTGGCCGAACAACTCGTGCACCCGTTAGGCGCTCAGTAAATTTGACACTTAAGTCTTATAGTGTTTACTGTTAGGTTTACTTTTATTTAAAATATTTATCTTGACACCTATTATAATGAGGCGTTATTAGCATATTGGAACGTATTTTCTAATGTCAGTTTGCTCGATATATTTTGACATATTCTGATAGGCACTGTTCGTCCATATGTTATTATAGATCAATGTTAATAGCACATGTTCCAAACAGCTTTCGAAGCAGCGACCCCGAACACATTAGAGGCGCTCGGGAACAGAATCATCGAGACGCAGAACACGCAACTCGTGGTGGACGTCATTTCCACCCTGCTCGAGAAGAACCAGCAGGGCGCCTACGAGACTGAGGTGAGGATTATAAAAAAATTAGCTTCCTCCCGCGACTTCGTCCGCTTTAGTCTTAGCGTTCCCGTGGGAACTTTGCGTTTTTTCTGGACACAAAGTAGCCTATGGCACTTAAACTGCCTCCATACATACTTCAATCTTCAAATTAAATCAGTCCAGTGATTTTGGCGTGAATAGCTAACAGACAGACAGAGCTACTTTTGTATTTGTAATATTAGAATGGACTAGTATTGATGTGTTAAATAAATGAAATCAATAAAAATACCTTGTCTAAATATATAAAACTCAAAGGTGACTGACTGACTGAATGACATAGTGATCTATCAACGCACAGCCCAAACCACTGGACGGATCGGGCTGAAATTTGGCATGCAGGTAGATGTTGTGACGTAGGCATACGCTAAGAAAGGATTTTGCGAAATTCCCACGGGAACGGAAAAAACGGGATTTTTCATTTTAATATTTCTACGCATACGAAGTTGCGGGGAAAAGCTAGTTAATAGATATGTCTGCAGTCAGTCTTATTGATTTCAATAGTTAACTTATTTTGCCTGCCTAATAGAAACGGACACTGCATCTAAACTAAAATTAAATTTAAACTAAATGTAAAACTTTCGACTAAAATGTCCGAATAGTGCCCGTCTCAGGCCCGCTGGCACCAATCCACAAACCCCAAAGTGAGCTTCTTAACTGAGGTTTAGTTGTATCTACTGGACTCGAGTTAGAGGTTAACCCGATGTTAAACACACTATCAACGGGACTTAATCGCGTAAAAACTATTTATCATAGACGTAAATAATATAGACCCGGTCTAACGTACACGTAATATGTCCCCACTTCCACGGTGTCCAATCCAAAGTTCTGTCACCGAGCGTGCGTGACAATAAGCGTTTTTAAAAAAACTTTTTTCGAAACTGTTTCTCAGTATCTAAAAACTCGTCTCGTTGTTGAAAAAAATGTGACCCAGCTTTAGTGTCACGATATAAGTTTAACTTTGGATTGGACACCAATGAAGTGGGGAAACATGACATGTATCTACGTTAGACCGGGTCCATACGAAGTATTATTTATGTCTATGCTATTTATATTTTACCTCGACGTTTCGGCCGCGATGCAACGGCCGTGGTCACGAGAAGACTGAAGTGACGGTATCAGCATATTTTTCTTGTCGCGCGGGTTCGAACTACCCGCACTTGATATTTATTAATGTCACTCGGATGTCAACAGGCCGGCACACAACACTAACAATGTCCGCAGATTTATCCGAAGGGGCATCTCCTCGCTTACACTTGCTGATCACTGGATTCCACGACGTCGATAACTTGAAACCATCCTCCCTATTGAAGTTAGGATGTTTTTTGATTTCCACCGCTCCCGAAGTAAGTCCCGAAGGAAAGGAAGTAAAGTCCCGTTGATAGTGTGTTTAATATGAGTGTGTATCGCGAAAGTTTGAGGCAATGTATTGTAACCCGATGTTATCAGCGTTTGTGATAGTCGGCCTTATTTCCGTTCAGGTGAAGACGGAAGCGGGCGCGGCGGAGGCCCCGGCGCACGTGTTCTCGAAGCGCGGGCTCGGCTGCGGCCTGCTGCTGGACTGGATGTCGGAGCTGCAGCGGGAGACGCTGGGCGCGCAGCCCGAGAGACAGGTAGGGCTCCGGTGGCGCCTTCCCAACTTCGTGCCCGGCCGTCCTTGAGGTGCGACGGACGTTGGGGGGCGTGACAACGGCGGGGGCGGCGAGGGCTGCGGGGAGACTAGCCGTTGCATTATACACACTGGCCGTCAACAAAGATCAAACAAAAATCAGCAAAAAAAGCTACGTGTGACCGTTTCGCGTGCCTTAAAAATAGACTATACGGCTCTATGGTACAATATTTTTTATAAATGTGAAAACCTGTAATTAGCTTTTAAGATTCTAGCTTGCAAACATATTTAAATATAATACAGCTGTTCGTTTTCCATGAATAAATAAATAAATAGATAATGAGGGAATCATGATACTTGACTCTTCAGTTAGATGTCATGTGTCGTGTATGATGAATTCCCACGCCACCGTTCCGTTACGCAGAATTTCTCGGGCGTGCGCTTGTGTAAGCTGTGGTGTATGACGTCATCAATGTCACGTGCTCCCCCCTGCCGCCCGTCTCTTACCCTACCCCCGGGAGGGTCGGGCACGAAGTTAACGTTTTTAGGCTCGAGTCTTCGAATGTAAGCCTTGTGCCGCAATATGTGATGCCGTCTTCCAATAATATAAACTCACCGAAGCTCTCAGGAATAGGGATGACGACAGGGTGAAGAAATCGAAATTCTAATTAGTCCGTCAGTCACGTAATAAAAAAATATTAGACACGTATTTTTTGTTTTATCAAACTAACAAAGAATGACTAAGTTAAAACGCATTAAATTTGGAGAGTGGGGGCTAACTACGTCACCGTTAGGTATAAATCGTACCTAACCGTGACGTCACGCGACATTTTAACTCAATATATCTTCGTTTGTTTGATTACGTGAAAAAAGAAAAAATACGTGTCCAATACTTTTCAATAATCTTCCTGATAGACTAAGAAAAAAAGTTGTCGTCATCCCTATTTGAAGGATGTTTTTTTGGCTTATATAATGAAGAAACTCTTTGCCAGCTGCACTCCTTTGATTGAAATGTGATCCAAACTTGAATGTAAATGATGCCTACACCTAAGGCTTCCAAAACAGACATCTCAATAGCTGGGCCCGTTTACTAAGACTGCTGTAGCCGAGGGTATAGGTGGCGATAAACTGCAGTCACACAGCAACGCCTACAAGAATTGGTGTCTGCGAAGGGGTCTAAAATTTATTTGGTAACAATGATAATTCAGTACTTACAGCCGTGGCAGCAATACAGGCCTCTGTTGGCAAGCGCCCAAGGGCCGTGAAGGGTGTGTATCTGTAGTGTGTAAAGTGTAGGTCTGAATTCCCTTCACCGGCCTGCTCGTTCCGCCGGGCCGTTCCAAGAGTTTTCGCACGCAAACAACCGCGCTCCCAAAGGATTACACAAAATGTCAAGTAACTGATCACAATTCAAGCTTTCTACACTCAAAACGCTCGTACGCGTTGTAGATTACAATTTATATTTCAAATATCTCAATAAACCACGCAGCGTCTCAAGAGGTTATTCTTACAAGTTTTTACAAAGACAATATGACGTCTGTCAAAATAGTACCTCAAAAAGCCACAGCTTCGCTAGTATCTATCAAGGGCTGCGTTCCGAATCGCGCTCAGTATTCGGTTCCGAACAATCCCCCGCTCCAGTCAGATCCATTCTGACTGCTAATAAATGGGGAGGCGGGCTAGGCTCGCCACCGCTCGTTTCAAAACCGAATCTCCGACCATGACCTCAGCAACTCTGGGAATCCCGTCAGGCCCATAGAACAACTCTACAATGCGTCCACGACGCCAATACAAGGGCAACAAATTTGATTCCTTAACCAGAACAAGATCTCCAACTTTGGGAGGATCAGTTTTGTCGGTCCACTTAACGCGCTGCTGCAGAATATGAAAATATTCCAGCGACCAACGATGCCAGAAACTCTGAGTCATCTGCTGGAGCAATTCAAAACGGCTCAAACGTGATGATTTTACTTCCCTGATGGGATATTCAGGCAGGGCGTTAAGGGGCCGACCAATCAAAAAGTGACCAGGAGTTAATGCTTCCAGGTCATTTGGGTCTGACGAGATTGGGCAGAGAGGTCGCGAGTTGAGGACGGCCTCAATTTTGCAAAATACCGTTGCAAGTTCCTCGAACGTTAATATCGTTTCGCCAATAACTCGTCGGAGATGCGTCTTTGTAACCTTTACAACGGCCTCAAAAATTCCACCCCAATGGGGGCAAGCTGGGGGGTCAAATTGCCACCTAATGCCCATTCGGGACATTGCAATCCTCAAAATATCCTTATGACTATTCAAATAGTTACAAACTTCGTTCAAATAACGATCAGTGCCCTTATAATTAGTGCCGTTATCAGAGCGGATCAAGGACGGTAGTCCCCGGCGAGATACAAATCTACCTAGCGTCGCAAGAAATGCTTCCGTGCTGAGGGCACTTACCAGTTCCAAGTGAACTGCTTTGATGGCCAGGCAGACAAACACACACAAATATGCCTTGACAGACCGAGCGTTGCGAAGCTGAGAGGTCTTCGCCAAAAAGGGGCCAGCAAAATCGGTACCCACGCACGCAAATGGCCGACTCTCCGAGACTCTGTCGGACGGCAAATCACCCATCATCGGCTGTGTGGGTGCGGCCTTCAACCGATAGCACGGCATGCACTTAAAAATGACGCCACGAATAGTGCGTCTGGCCGACAAGATCCAAAATTCACGCTGCAAAATGGCTAGAAGGGTATGGCAGCCTGCGTGAGCGTTAGCAATGTGTCGATCTGACACCACCAAATTCACAAAGGCTCCTCCTTTAGGGAGCAACAAGGGGTGGCGAGCCCCATACGGCAAATTCGAGTTTCGAAGTCGTCCACCGACTCGAAGCAGACCCGACTCGTCCAGGAATGGATTCAAACGAGCAAGGGGACCCTTCACAGGCGTTCCTCTTTTCAGGGATTCAATAGTCGGTTCAAAGTGCTCTGTTTGCACTACACGAACCCAAAACATCAAGGCCTCTTGGCGTTCCAAGGGCGACAAAACTGACGTCAAGTCCTTATTCAGTGGGTTCCGTCCGTTGCGTATGAAACGCCGGATCCAACCGGTAACCCCAATTAATTTTGACAGAGAGCTATATCTGTCCAACAACAGATTCAAATTGTACGCAGGTTGCGTCTCCACAACGCCAACACGCAAGCCTGGTAATTCCTCTGGAGAGGAGAACCGATTCTGGGGCCAGGACGCCTCAGGGTGCGTCAACCAATCTGGTCCCCACCAAAGAGAATGGTTCACAAGCGCAGGAGCCTCGCAGCCTCGCGAAGCGCAGTCCGCGGGATTCAATTCTCCTGGCACATGTCTCCAGATCAGCGGGGTCTCAGAGCTCTGGATCTGTGAGACTCGATTCGCAACAAAAACCTCCAAGTTATGTAGCGAGGTGCGAAGCCAACAAAGAACGATCTCACTATCAGTCCACGCAAATACTTCCGAGATCTCAACGGTACAACCCAAAGTACCACAAACATGATTGAGAAGCCTAGTAAGGAGGGCTGCTCCCGACAGTTCCAACTTAGGAATCGTCAACCTAGTCCGAATAGGGGCCACCTTACTTTTGGCCATCACCAAATGAACTCCCACGTGACCGGATGAACTAACAGTCCGCAAAAATACCACGGCCGCATATCCTCGTTCGGATGCGTCACAGAAACCGTGGAGACTGACTCGACACTTGCCAGCCGGCAAAAATAATCTAGGCAAGAGAATCCGGTTCACGTCCGGAAGTGAGGACACAAACGAACACCATTCTCTCAACAACTCTCCCTGGAGAGGTTCGTCCCAAGGCACTTCCGCAATCCAAAGCTTCTGCAAAAAGCACTTAGCCAGAAAAATGACTGGTGTGATCCATCCATTGGGATCGAAGGTCCGAGCAGTAGTCGACAAGACCGAGCGTTTCGTCCAGTTCTTCGGGAAGTCCAACTCCACCTGATAAGTGAAGACATCCTGGACGGGCTGGTACTGTATACCAAGGACCGCAATCAAGTTAGGGTTGTCAGCATCTTCAAACAGGAGAGGGTCCTGTTGATGTTCCACTGGAAGATCACACAATAAGTCGGGGCAATTTGACAACCACTTACGTAATTCGTAACCTCCCGACTTTAGGATTGCAATCAACTCGTCCCGCAAAATCAAAGCCTCCGCGACGGTAGAGGCCCCAGTGCAGACGTCATCGACGTACACCGAATCTCCCAAGATGGCCGCCGCCCGGGGATAGTTCAATCGCTCACGATGGGCCAATTCCAACAACGTTCGAATAGCAATGTAGGGACTAGACTTAAGTCCGTACGTGGTAGTGTTCAACTCGTACACTTGCATCGGATCACAAGATCGCTCACGCCACAAGATCAATTGGTACCGCAGGTCATCTCGGTGCACCACCGATTGTCTGAACATCATTCGGATGTCAGCCACAAAGACAATTTGATGACGGCGGAAGTTGGTGAGAATATCCGAGATGTCCCTATGCAGTTTGGGACCGGAATGCAAACACTGGTTCAAAGAAACCCCATTCGAAGTAGGGGCCGAGCCGTCAAAAACTACTCTTATCTTCGCACCGGGAGTCTTCAAAACCGCGTGGTGAGGCAAGAAGTAGTGCTCGAGCGAGCGCCAATCAATGTCGGAAGGGGACATATGTCCCAAATCCTCATACTCGCGCATAAAGTCAATGTACTTAGTACGAAAGTCCGGATCCCTCTTCATTCGGCGTTCCATAGACAACAACCTTTTTTCTGCCAAGGCTGTCGGCACCACTGGGGGCTGGTGATGCCAGACAAGGAATATATTGCCTGGGTTCGATATATAATTAAGAGTGGTATGAGTTAATTTGATCTGCTTCGCATATATGAATATAAGTTTAGTAATTGGCATTGTGTATTTAAAATTGGATATGTGTCGAATTGTTGTAAAGAAAAATAAGTAACGCATGACTCATACCTGCTTTCCTTCGATTATGTGTTGTGTCTTTGGATTGATGTTATATGCACAACCCCGAAGTAAGCATGAAGTAGGTTGACAATTATCGACTGGACATCGGGACCTGTTCAGAAATGATTTTATGACTTAATGTCACTAAGTACCTTACTCCCTGTAAATCAAACATGAATACACAAAGAAACAATTAATATGCACATTTAAGCAGACTTGTAGGTGGCATGGAGTGTAGTGGAGACCCCGTAGCTCTTGCAGGATCTCCGAGTCAAACACACGGCCTTTGAAATAGTGGGGACCCCGTAGCTCTTGCAGGATCCCCTGGCCAAACATTATAACGGAATCACCGTTCTTAGGTGCCTGACGCACGCGGCATAAACTATCCGACGGTGCTCATGATATTATAAAGTATGACAGCGGTAAGCTGGTCAGACACCCGGGACACGCGGCATTGAGTATCCGACTATGCCCAACGAATTCGTTATGACAGGCCTGCGCACAGGCGCTGCCATCTTCCAGACTCATACACTAATGCCAATACAACATCTAACCTAGTTTAGGTCAGTATAATAATTCTATAAGGAGTGACAGGTCTTAACACTAAGATACTTAGCTTTCATTGAAGCTCAGCCAGATTAAGTATTTCAAATAGCACTGAGATTACACATTTAATCAAAGGTTTAAAATTACTTTAAAGACAGAACGGTAGCAGAACGATTTGGCGGTAAAGAATTCAAGTGACTCACCACAGATAATGAAAAGTAGAAGTCATGGTTTGTTGGATAGTGTTGCCATTGAAATTAGATATCGCTAAACTTAGCGACACACCCGGCGAGGCGAAATGATTTTTTATAGAGTTAACGTAGTCATCAAGTGGCGCGTCCATTCTCTAATCTTTTCCATAGCTTGGATCGCCGCAGCTCTCTTATGCACTTCTTCTCCCGTTTGTATATTCATAGATTCATTTTCATTAGTGTCTACATTTTCATTTGTCACCTTTGCGTCAGTACTTTCATTTATCATGTCACAGGTGCCATGTGAATCTGAATGATCAGTTACATCCGTGCTGCTTGTTGTATCCATATCCTCGATTACATCTTCAGTTATCTCGTGTGATGTTTGCTCTAAATCTTCATCCATAGGTGCTGGTAGGTTCACTTCCTTTTGAGTGACGACTTCTGAAGTATTAGATGTTGGGTTATCTTTTAATATATCCTTAGGAAGATCGTCAGAGACTTGAATGATATCCGTTTCTAAGGGATATAAATGACCAATAGATCTGGTGAATATAGTCTCACCAACTTTCACTTTTGCAACCCTACACATTCCGTCAGCACCATGAAGTAATTCACAAATTCTTCCTACTTTCCAATTATTTCGATTTTTTGCTTCACTCTTGATTTGTACAGCATCACCAACTTGAGGTGCATCATGAATTTTAACTCTCGGTTGTTTTGGACACTGATGATAACGTTCTCTCAAACTTAGTAAGTATTGGTTCATGAACATGTCTTTGTATTCCTTAATTATAGTTTCACCCTTCTTCCACGCTTCTATAAGTTGTTGTTTCGTGGAGGTAGTTGAGGTTGTTATCTTCTCCATCATGTTCTCTATATTGAGGCACTTTCCAGGCGTAAGAAAATCAGCCGGTTTTAGAACATGTTCTAAATCAGTTCCTACGTAAGTTAGAGGTCGAGTGTTAACTACTGCTTCTACCTCTTTTATGATAGTCAGTAGTTGGTTGTCACCGAGTAGATGTTTTTCAAGTGTACGTTTAAGGCAGTGCTTCACGACTGCTACTAATCGTTCATAGACTCCGCCATGCCATGGCGCTAACTGAGGTATAAATTTCCACTTTATTCCCTTTTCCGATAAATCTTGTATGGTTACTACTTCAGATAGAAGTTTGAACTGAAGTGCGTTATCAGATACCATCAAATCAGGAACACCTCTAGTGGCAATGAATCGTCGGAATGCCAATGAACATTCTTCTGTTGACATATCTTTCACTATTTCAAGATGTATAGCTCGTATAACTAAACACGTAAATAAGCAAATCCAACGTTTTTCTTGTCCTTTATCAGTTTTCACTACCATTGGACCAAAATTGTCGATTCCCACATATGCAAACGGTGATTCGTATCGAACTCTTTCCGGTGGTAAAGCAGGTGTATCTGGTAAAGCATATGGTCCACCACCATGCTTCACACATTGAGCACATTTGCTTATGACCTTTTGTACTTGTGCTCGGCCTTGAGGTATCCAAAACTTTTGTCGTACTATACTCAAAGTGTGTGGTACTCCCACATGGTAGTTATCTTCATGGATCTTTTTTATAATATTTTTACTGAAATCGCAATCCTTTGGCAAAAGAATTGGATGTTTAGCATCATATGTTAAGTCTGAGTGTATCAAGCGACCTTCACATCTCAAGACACCATCCACATCAGTAAATAATCCGAGGTTTCTAACTAGATGGGTCTTTTTGCCTTTTACTTCATCTGGGAAGTATTGTCTTTGCAGATTTATTATTTCCTGTACTTCAGAATTCATTCCACTATCTTTATCCACTCGTGCCAGAGTGTTACTCTGAGACTGAATCTCATTTGACTCTTCAAGGTTTGTATCTTTATTATTTAATGCGAGCGATTCGCTCTCCTTCCTCGAGTCTTGAAGTTCTTGATCAGAGTGCAACTCTGTCTCTAGCGTAATACTATTCGGAAGACCCTCCCGCGAGAAGAGAGAGGTGTCAGTCACAGGTCCTTTAGGCCAGCTGTTAGGCTCCAATGTCAAAAAAGTTGGACCATTCAACCATCGTTCGAGATCTTCTCGTGTTTTCATCGGTCTTGTTGCCACGTCCGCTGGATTAAGTTCAGATGAAATGTGTCTTATTATTAAATTCTTATTGCGTTTGATTTCTTCTATCCTTCGTGACACGAAAGGTTCTAATAATTTGTTTGAATGATACCAATCTATTACTATTTGGCTATCAGACCATAATATTTGCTGTGTTACATTTATCTTTAGGTATTTAGCTACATATTGTAACAGTCTATTTCCAATAAGAACACCTAATAATTCCAATCGCGGAATTTTCAAGTTCTCTCGATCCTTTATAGGTGCTAATTTCGTCTTTCCTATAATAAATTTTACATTACCGTTGTGCACCAGGTAGACAACAGCAGCATATGCTTTGGTAGATGAGTCTGTAAAACAGTGAAGTTGACAATCCTTATGTTTTGATATGTTTCTTGGTAAACATATAGTTTTTATTAACTCGAAATCTTCCAAGATATCTTTCCAATTGACAGCAACTTCTTCTGGCAAT
Source organism: Aethes cnicana (assembly GCA_963971205.1). Taxonomy (NCBI): domain Eukaryota; kingdom Metazoa; phylum Arthropoda; class Insecta; order Lepidoptera; family Tortricidae; genus Aethes; species Aethes cnicana. Next base: position 10,589 of record CAXARK010000338.1, read on the forward strand.
GGTGTATCCCATTGGTATTTATCCTTCCATAAAGATTGTAGCAATAGTTTAGCTGGTAATATTACTGGTGCTGCAAATCCACACGGATCGTAGATTGAGGCAATTGTTTTTAATACTCCTCTTTTTGTGCATGCGTTATTCATGTCTTTTATTCTCAATTGAAGTGTATCCTTTTTCAAATTCCAATTCAAACCTAAGGTTTTCAGGACTTCATCTTTATTGGTATCAGGTATATGCTCCATGAGTTCCTTGGAATTAGAACTCCATTCACGTATGTTCATAGAAATCTGTTGAAACGCTAATTTGGTGTCTTTATACAAAGTCATTGCTTCTTGTAAATTGTCAGCTCCTGTTACAAGATTATCCACATATATGTCATTTACTAGATCTCTTACATGATTCAAGTTTGAGTTTGACAAATGATGTTTAATTGTGGCATTTAACAGGAACGGTGACGAGATTACTCCAAATGGGACGCGTGTAAATCTGTACTGTAAAATATTACTCTCTTCAACCGGTTTAGTGATATCTCTTATCCACAAGAATCGAGTAACATCTCTATCTTTTGTATGCAATGCCATTTGTAGAAAGGCTTTTTCAACAACAGCTGTTATGCCGATTTTGTGACTTCTAAATTTAATCAATAGACCAGTTAAATCCTCTAATAATATTGGTCCACAATACAAGCATTCATTTAGGCTTTTACTGTTATTTGTTTTAGCAGAAGCATCATACACAATTCTTAGAGCTTTTCCTGGTGATGAAATTCCATGATGAGCTAAATAATGTACTGAATGATCAACCTTATCTTCCTCTGGTATAAGTTCTATTATACCCTTTTCTAATTGATTATTTATTGTTTGGTCATAAATCGTCAAGGTTTCATTGTTTAGTCTTTTTATCAGGCCTAGTAATCGACCATAAGCTAGTCCAAAATTGGTTTGCAAATCAGGTGGATACTCATTCCACGGCCAGCTCACGTAGTACCTATTATCCTTAATGGTCGTGGTCTCATTGAAATGTTTGATTGCTTCCTCCTCTTGGTTAAACTTTGGAGAATCGGTAATTCCGATTGATTCTAACTCCCATAAGCATTTCACATTTCCCATATCCATGGGAGGATCTGGATCATTCAACTTGGTATCATAAGATGATTGAAAGTACGTAAGTACCTTTAATTCATCGTCAAGAGTATCTTCGATCTTTCCAGATACAATCCATCCCAATTCCGAGTTGACGAGGTACAAGTTTTCTTGAAGTTTTATTTTCTCAGTGGACATTAGTGCGTAATAGTAGTCATTTCCGATTAAGATGTCCACTTGGTCTGACAAAGAACCATCATCGGCCAGTATGATTTCTTTGTTGTAAATCCATGTAGTAAAATCCTGTCTTGGACATGAAACACTTTGTGTAATTGAAGGTACCACATTCGCAAATAGCAATTTAGTTTTATTTGTTCTCGTTTCTACACAAAACTTGACTAGTTGGCTGTTAATTGATTGTGGCCTCTTTGCTCCAAACGTAAAGACTAGTAACTCATTTTCTTCTTCTACATCTAAGTTAAGTTCTTCAGCAACTCTCTTGGTTACATAGCTACGTTGCGATCCAGAGATTCCAAACGTGGCATACAGGGACATAAAGCCCTATTATGTCTTCCCCTTTGGTTACAATATATACAGATTTTAGCATATCGACACGTTGCTTTACTATGTCCTCTCAGAAGACAAGAGTAGCAACGGTCTTCTAATTTCTTTTTTCTTTCTTCTACTGTTTTAAACACGTTACACTTGTCATTGTAGTGGTCGCCTTGGCAAAAAATACATTGAAGTTTCTTCCTTTTCCATTTATCTCTTCTGTCTGTTTCGTTGTTCCTTGACTCAAATTGTCTCTTCCTAGGTACTCCTACAAATGCAGAAGTGCTAGGTATAGCTTTCTGAGGACGCCTATCATGCCCTTTAAATTGATGCTTTGCCTTGGTGAAGAATTTCTTTACTCTAGTTTCCTTTGTATGTAGAGCCTCAGTTGTGTACTTCACTCCTTCACTCCTGATCTTATCATTAAATCCTCGTGCATCCTCCCTTGCAGAGATTATTATATTCAGTTCCTTTCTTATCTTTTCAATGGATTCTGTGCCCGCTTTTAATCTTACTTCATAAATAACATCTTCTGGGAATTTCTCCATAATCAGAAATCGTAAGTGATTATGATTGGTGTCTTCACCCAATGAATGTAAGATACGGAGATGGCGATCAATTTCATCATATGTCTTACGACAGTCTTCAGGCTTAACTGCTGGTTTGATTTTGTAAAGCGTAGAGTAATGAGCATCTATCACTTGTTCACGCCTACCATATCTTGCTTTCAGTGTCTCTACCGCAATCTTATAATTTTCATTTGTAGTTTCTAATCCATCAATCATGTTCTTTGCTTCTCCTTCTAAGGATGCCTTCAAATATAATAATTTATCAACATCTCGAAGATTACGTTGTCCAATATTAGAGTTAAATTGGTCCCAAAATGGATACCAACTTAAAACATCCCCATGGAATTTTTGAAGATTCAGCTCCGGTAGCTTGCTTCGATTCTCTATAGGGTAAGATGCAGGTAACTTGGAATCCTTATCCAGTTGTATTCGCACTTGAAGTTCTGCTAAGGCTTCTTCACCTTCTAGTTGAGACGCAGTCAAATTTGAAACTTCATCCGCATTCGGATACGTTGATGTGTTGAAGTATTGATAGAGGTCCGAGTTGAATCGGTTCAGCACGGACTGTAACTTGGCAGCTGTAACTGTACTCTGTTCTGACTTGTCACTATCCCATGGACGACATGTGCATAAGTCCTTGGCAGTACTAGCAAGAGTTAATATATTAGCCGCAAAGGTGGTTAAACGTTTCAGTAATATTTCCTCCATATTTATTTATTAAATCTGTAAATGCACACCATGATACACAGTTAAAACCCAAATATCAACCACATTAATTCATGAGCATTTATTTATTAATGTAATGAAGTTAATTTAGAAGTTTGTCAAAAAAAATACAATTAAAGTTCTCCTATGTATGCATATTCAAATTCAGCTATGTATGTATTCCACTATGTTTTAAATCTATACTAATAATAAGTCTGTAGAAGAAGTCGCGAGCAGAAGCTAATATTAAATATGTTCCAATAATATTAAATTACTGAATGAATGAATAAATTTTGAGTGGTTCATAAATAAGAAGACAATCCACATTTATGTCTTGTATATGTATGTATAGTAATATTTTATTCTTATTGAAATCCATTAAGTTTTATAAAAGATACTTATTAGAATTTAAAATATCAGTCAGCCAAATGTATGACCATACATATGATGTGTCAAGATATCTATTTCAATTGTGTATGACAGTTGGTATCTGTCAAAATGTACAATACTTTGAATATAGAAGTATATCAAACTTTACTACTAATTGAAACAAGTACTACTCATTTCATTTAAAAAACATCAATCATTACTACTTAAAGTTACATAATGATTACTTTTATATTTATTTTATTTAAATTGTAATAAAGAAATAGAAGATACAAGTAGATTTTGTTCTGTAGTATCTGCCTACCCCAACAGGAATTAGGCGTAAGCTTATTTATGTATGAAATAAAAGTAAGGTTTGTTTAAAATTTCAATGTTTTTGTAGAATAAAAAGGTTAAATGTATTTGAAGTCTGTCATATTGAATGTTAATCAAATCATTTACACATACCTGCGTATCAAATAATTATGTTGGTGCAACTTAGAAATTTTGGTTAAATAGTTTTCTTCTCGGTAATGTTCGTCTCAATCACTGGTTGTAATAAGATTTACTAGGTCTCTTCAAGTTGCCTACGAAACAATATGAAATATTTCTAAGTACACGACAAGAATGAAAGAAAAATATCTTATTAATATCATGTTTTCGACAAATATCCATTTTAATGTACACTGTGCCATTGAACTACATTTCGAATTTCGTTTATTAAGTTTTACCGTGCTTATAGGATAAGAATTATAACGAAAGCGTCTGTAAATTCAATAAGATTTCTTAACAAAATCGACAAAAGTTTTCACACCAATAGCCGTCTCAAGTAATGGCGTCTTATAAAGTTTGTACTTACCCCTAGTTTTGCAACTCAAGTCAAAATCCAAAACACAAATCTCTCCTATAACACTTTTAGATTCACAAATTCTATTCTCTAAGTAATTCTAACCGCAAAATGCAATTTCCACAACAACAATAAAACATTACAAGCCGCCTATTTTCGCTCATTCATAATATCGTACCGCGTCTGTCTCTGTCTCGGCATAGACCCGGTATATTGGCAAATCCGTTTCCGGTTTCTAGTTCATTCCTCAATTCACTCCGTTTCATTGATGAAAATAGAAAATAAATCGAAACGTTTTATAAAGTGTAGTTTTAGCTGTAAGTAAATGTAGGAATAAATATAGTTTCGTTCCATTTTAAGGCACACACATTATCCAACTTCCAGAGACTTCGAAATTGAAATTTTAACTAGCAACACTGCTATCGTTCCGCTACTCACCCATAGATGGCGGTAAAAGTAAGTCTTATCAAATTGAACTTTCAACTAAAAATGTTACTTTAAATACAATAATAAGTTAATTTTATTATTCAATGTCTCCTGCCTTCACGCAAATGGGCAGTTATTACTTATTGATAAAGGTTTGTATGAGTCATGTTTACCCAATTCGACACATAGTAAATTCAATATATTTTAATAAGATTTTCAAGGTATTTATGTAAAGTATTTGTAATGCACTTTTCTGAAAATACAACAACTTTGTTACTACTGTTCTCATTAGCATATTAACCATTGTTTGTTCTTAAGTATCAGTCAGCATCTGTACTGAACTTTGTTCTTAAGGATCCCTCAGCACCGCCACCAACTTTGTCGGCACCACTGGGGGCTGGTGATGCCAGACAAGGAATATATTGCCTGGGTTCGATATATAATTAAGAGTGGTATGAGTTAATTTGATCTGCTTCGCATATATGAATATAAGTTTAGTAATTGGCATTGTGTATTTAAAATTGGATATGTGTCGAATTGTTGTAAAGAAAAATAAGTAACGCATGACTCATACCTGCTTTCCTTCGATTATGTGTTGTGTCTTTGGATTGATGTTATATGCACAACCCCGAAGTAAGCATGAAGTAGGTTGACAATTATCGACTGGACATCGGGACCTGTTCAGAAATGATTTTATGACTTAATGTCACTAAGTACCTTACTCCCTGTAAATCAAACATGAATACACAAAGAAACAATTAATATGCACATTTAAGCAGACTTGTAGGTGGCATGGAGTGTAGTGGAGACCCCGTAGCTCTTGCAGGATCTCCGAGTCAAACACACGGCCTTTGAAATAGTGGGGACCCCGTAGCTCTTGCAGGATCCCCTGGCCAAACATTATAACGGAATCACCGTTCTTAGGTGCCTGACGCACGCGGCATAAACTATCCGACGGTGCTCATGATATTATAAAGTATGACAGCGGTAAGCTGGTCAGACACCCGGGACACGCGGCATTGAGTATCCGACTATGCCCAACGAATTCGTTATGACAGGCCTGCGCACAGGCGCTGCCATCTTCCAGACTCATACACTAATGCCAATACAACATCTAACCTAGTTTAGGTCAGTATAATAATTCTATAAGGAGTGACAGGTCTTAACACTAAGATACTTAGCTTTCATTGAAGCTCAGCCAGATTAAGTATTTCAAATAGCACTGAGATTACACATTTAATCAAAGGTTTAAAATTACTTTAAAGACAGAACGGTAGCAGAACGATTTGGCGGTAAAGAATTCAAGTGACTCACCACAGATAATGAAAAGTAGAAGTCATGGTTTGTTGGATAGTGTTGCCATTGAAATTAGATATCGCTAAACTTAGCGACAAAGGCATGAGACTGACCGAGAGGGGGGCGTGCAGCCCTGAAAGGCAACCGAGTGACAAAACGACCATCAGCGCGGCGACCAGTATTATTCTGGTACGACAATTCACACTCTTCTTCCGCCGGGTCGACTCTGGGAGCCTTGGGGGGCTCTTCGACCTCCCAGAAACGCTGGACTGCGTCAGAGAGTGAGAGCCCTATTGCAACAGTTTGGTCTTCAACCCGTGGGACAGTACCCCTCAACACGGGACCACAAAAACTATATCCAAAAATAGTGCGTAACGCAATTAACCCGTACGGTTGCAGAACCCGCTTTTCCCCGGACAAAATCAAACCCAACACGTCTACTCCCAGGAGTAGGTCTACGGGTCCAGGTACAAACCACTGAGGGTCAGCGGGAGTCAAATCCGACGTCAAATTTACCACAGCAGGGGAGATAGTCACCTGCGGGTTTCTGCCCAAAATATCATTCAGAATGACCGCCTTGGCCACAATGGACGGCCCACAATTTACAGGCGAAAAACAAACCTTGACTTCACCCTTTGGTCCTTCCACCTGAAGGCCACCAATGCCGTGGATCACTACAGGGTGAGGTCTACATGGGAGGCCCAATCTCTCCACCAAATAAGAGGACGCAAGACAACCCTGGGCACCCGAATCCAAAAGGGCACGTACAAACAGGGAGTCGCCCTTCGGGCCCCAGACCCTGACACAAACAGTCGGCAGAAGAACTGTCTCAGGTTGGGCGGCGGTGGTGGGAGAGAGGGCGGCAACTACCTATTGGGGGGCATCGCGTGATGGCGATGTCCGATACGAGTGGAGGTAGTGCTCCACTGGTACCTCATGGCGTCTGCTCGGCAATCCTCGGCTCGGCGCGTAGTAGGCGCTACTGCGACCGAACTGGGGCGGGCGGCGTTCCAAACGCGGTCTCTCGCACAGCGGTGGGGAGAACCGCGGAGGCGTGGTGCGGCGCTGAACCGCTGCAAACCTCTCCTGCTGTTGAGGAGAGGGGGGGGGGGTTCCCCCGCCCGTGGGCGGCAAGCCCCGACGAGACTCCCTTTGGGGATGGTGGGGATGCGGGCCCCCGCCCGTGGGGGAATTCCACCCCGCATCATCAACCCGAACACCACCATTCCTATTGGCACACAAAACCGGGTGGTGCTTCCCCTGGCAGTTCGGGCACGGCTCTGGCCGTGAACAGTCCCGCTGCAGATGCTGCCCCAAGCAGGAGTAGCACCACCGGCGATCATTCGCAATGCCTCGTCGATCTTTCACCTTCCTATTGAGGAATTGAGGACACGCAGAAACAAAATGGCCGTCAGCATTACAATATACGCAACGAGGGCCCTGGGCCGTTGCGTATCTGAGGGTTGGGCGGCGTGGCTCAACCACCCCTCGAGGGGGGGGGGCGAGCGACAACACGACGCTGTTCTGGAGGAGGCCGCGCTGGGGCCGGGGACGGGCCTTCAACGCCAGCATTGTCCAACAAGCGGCACTCCTCTTCCAAAAACGCCAACAAATCGGCAAATGGCGGCAACTGCGTGGCACTGTCACCACCATGTTTTTGCTCAAAACGGACTTTCAAGTCCGTAGGCAAACGCGACAAAACAATGTGCAACAACATAAAGGACCATTCATCGATAGGCAGACCGAGCCGCCGCAAAGCATTCAATGCCACCACCATGGGGTTGACCAAGTCCACTCTCAAAGTGGCAACCCTATGGACGTAGGGCAACGACAACAGCTGTGCAACATGGGTATCTGCCAACCGCCTAATGTTGGCATACCGCTTCACCAATAGTTCCTTGGCAGTGGGGTAGTTTTGGTCGGTGACCGCCAAATGTGAGACAAGACCGAGGGCCTCTCCCTTTAATGTGGAGAACAAGTAGGCCAACTTCTGACTCGGTGCCAAGTCCGTCCTAGCATCTACCAGACTGGTGAATAAGTCATGGTAGGCGGTCCAACCTTTCAAATCCCCATCAAAATGTGGCAAGTCAAGAGTAGGTAAACGCCCCAAAAGAGCCATGGGTGGAGGTGTTCTGGTTTCCTCAGTCAATGCACCCCGCTCTACCCTGCTGGCGGCTTGGGCAATACTGTCCGTCAAATCATAAAACTGTGTGATGTCGGCCTCCACACAGTCATCCAGCTTTGGATCCTCGGTGTCCAAAAGCTCCGTATAGCAACTTTGTACAATTTTGCTCCGCTCCGTCAACTCTGCCGATCTTCGGAGCAAAGCATCAAAACGATCTGGTCGATCTATCAACGCAGCAGCTGAAGCCGCCCATCTCAACTCCGCTTTGATTCGGGCAACTAATTTTGACATACTTGTCCAAAACAACAAACAAAGCAAAAGGTATATAATTAAATTTAAATTCTATTGTTCAACAATCTAAACCACAAAAAAAGAATTAAATTTAAATTATTTTGTCAGCAACGGAACCCTGCAAAGTTGCCTGCAGATCCCTAAATCAATTGCTATTACAGTGAGAACCTACAACAATTAACAATATTAGTTCAAAACTATAATTGATTTAAACTATAATTCAAATTATATTAATCAGTACAGAACCCTATTTTAATATAAAATTAACTAGGAATCCCCAAATTCAACAACTAAAATATATTTACAATACAAAGGTGTCTATTAATAGCAAAGGCCAAACCAATTCAATCAACTAGAGCAACTACTTCCATATGCACGAAACTACCCTGTTTTTTCATATGTATCAACTACCTACCAAATTTGACTTTTATCAATTTACATTAAAATTCACAAAAATAGGTGAGATTATATCTCCTCAACAATCTTTAGTGCAAACTAGTTACTTAACATAGAAATATCAATCAATTTTCAACAATGATTTACCAATTTTCTATCTTTGCCCGTAGCAACCCGAACATCAAAAAATAGATTTATCCAACAAAAGGTAAATTTAATTAACTGATTCCAACTGTGTGGGTTTATACCCATCAAACACAGTGGACTTGACTCTAAACAAGACTTCTAGACACCGTCGTGTAACAGGCAAAACCAAAAATTACTAATTAAATGCCCTGTTCTACGACTCGTGTGGATCTCAAAAACCCACGCTGTGCTACCAAAATTGATGCCTACACCTAAGGCTTCCAAAACAGACATCTCAATAGCTGGGCCCGTTTACTAAGACTGCTGTAGCCGAGGGTATAGGTGGCGATAAACTGCAGTCACACAGCAACGCCTACAAGAATTGGTGTCTGCGAAGGGGTCTAAAATTTATTTGGTAACAATGATAATTCAGTACTTACAGCCGTGGCAGCAATACAGGCCTCTGTTGGCAAGCGCCCAAGGGCCGTGAAGGGTGTGTATCTGTAGTGTGTAAAGTGTAGGTCTGAATTCCCTTCACCGGCCTGCTCGTTCCGCCGGGCCGTTCCAAGAGTTTTCGCACGCAAACAACCGCGCTCCCAAAGGATTACACAAAATGTCAAGTAACTGATCACCAGGGCTCGGACAAGTCATCGCAAAACAATCGCAAGACGGCAATAGAACAAGATCAATAGAATCGCATTATGTACAATATTATTTAATTATATTTTTCAATTACATTTATTATTACAACCCAAAATTCACCATACATGTGTGACGGTATTTCCATTAACATTCTTTTTAATGCTGATGGTTGCATTGCACATTCGCAACCATTAACTTCTGCATTGTCTGGAACAAACCGATGTTTTATTTAATCATTTGTGTTAGATACCTATAAAAAAAGTAAACAGTTGTTATAAAATAATTTCGAACCTTTTACTCGAAACTGCCGAAACACTTCTGTGACATCTTCCCAGCAATCGTCAAAAATCGAGTTGTTGATATGTTTCAACATAAATCGCAAACATCTTTCCCGAAAATTGTTTATACAGGAACAGAAAGTTGGCACTGTATATAATAACAAAAGCATAATAATTTAACTTATCTTTAAAAAACTACCTATGTATGTAATGATGGAGGTAGGTATGATTTTTTTGTTATTTACCATAATTAGCATTTCCCTTTCGAAGAGTAATTACTTGCAAGTTTCATAAGAAATTTCTGGCGGAGCTGTCTTCAATTTGTGATTTTTTGACCTAATATGTTTATCAATATTATCTCTCTTTAATTGTTTAATACGAATGTCACATGCTGTACACAATATTTCGTTGTCATTTTCCTGATAACGGAGCTCGGGGTAGTCCTTAATCCACTTATTAATGGGTTTTTTTTGCACCATATTTAAAATATTTAGAAATAACCATTAAGCAAATAATTGTATTTGTTTGCAGCCTGCGTGAGCGTTAGCAATGTGTCGATCTGACACCACCAAATTCACAAAGGCTCCTCCTTTAGGGAGCAACAAGGGGTGGCGAGCCCCATACGGCAAATTCGAGTTTCGAAGTCGTCCACCGACTCGAAGCAGACCCGACTCGTCCAGGAATGGATTCAAACGAGCAAGGGGACCCTTCACAGGCGTTCCTCTTTTCAGGGATTCAATAGTCGGTTCAAAGTGCTCTGTTTGCACTACACGAACCCAAAACATCAAGGCCTCTTGGCGTTCCAAGGGCGACAAAACTGACGTCAAGTCCTTATTCAGTGGGTTCCGTCCGTTGCGTATGAAACGCCGGATCCAACCGGTAACCCCAATTAATTTTGACAGAGAGCTATATCTGTCCAACAACAGATTCAAATTGTACGCAGGTTGCGTCTCCACAACGCCAACACGCAAGCCTGGTAATTCCTCTGGAGAGGAGAACCGATTCTGGGGCCAGGACGCCTCAGGGTGCGTCAACCAATCTGGTCCCCACCAAAGAGAATGGTTCACAAGCGCAGGAGCCTCGCAGCCTCGCGAAGCGCAGTCCGCGGGATTCAATTCTCCTGGCACATGTCTCCAGATCAGCGGGGTCTCAGAGCTCTGGATCTGTGAGACTCGATTCGCAACAAAAACCTCCAAGTTATGTAGCGAGGTGCGAAGCCAACAAAGAACGATCTCACTATCAGTCCACGCAAATACTTCCGAGATCTCAACGGTACAACCCAAAGTACCACAAACATGATTGAGAAGCCTAGTAAGGAGGGCTGCTCCCGACAGTTCCAACTTAGGAATCGTCAACCTAGTCCGAATAGGGGCCACCTTACTTTTGGCCATCACCAAATGAACTCCCACGTGACCGGATGAACTAACAGTCCGCAAAAATACCACGGCCGCATATCCTCGTTCGGATGCGTCACAGAAACCGTGGAGACTGACTCGACACTTGCCAGCCGGCAAAAATAATCTAGGCAAGAGAATCCGGTTCACGTCCGGAAGTGAGGACACAAACGAACACCATTCTCTCAACAACTCTCCCTGGAGAGGTTCGTCCCAAGGCACTTCCGCAATCCAAAGCTTCTGCAAAAAGCACTTAGCCAGAAAAATGACTGGTGTGATCCATCCATTGGGATCGAAGGTCCGAGCAGTAGTCGACAAGACCGAGCGTTTCGTCCAGTTCTTCGGGAAGTCCAACTCCACCTGATAAGTGAAGACATCCTGGACGGGCTGGTACTGTATACCAAGGACCGCAATCAAGTTAGGGTTGTCAGCATCTTCAAACAGGAGAGGGTCCTGTTGATGTTCCACTGGAAGATCACACAATAAGTCGGGGCAATTTGACAACCACTTACGTAATTCGTAACCTCCCGACTTTAGGATTGCAATCAACTCGTCCCGCAAAATCAAAGCCTCCGCGACGGTAGAGGCCCCAGTGCAGACGTCATCGACGTACACCGAATCTCCCAAGATGGCCGCCGCCCGGGGATAGTTCAATCGCTCACGATGGGCCAATTCCAACAACGTTCGAATAGCAATGTAGGGACTAGACTTAAGTCCGTACGTGGTAGTGTTCAACTCGTACACTTGCATCGGATCACAAGATCGCTCACGCCACAAGATCAATTGGTACCGCAGGTCATCTCGGTGCACCACCGATTGTCTGAACATCATTCGGATGTCAGCCACAAAGACAATTTGATGACGGCGGAAGTTGGTGAGAATATCCGAGATGTCCCTATGCAGTTTGGGACCGGAATGCAAACACTGGTTCAAAGAAACCCCATTCGAAGTAGGGGCCGAGCCGTCAAAAACTACTCTTATCTTCGCACCGGGAGTCTTCAAAACCGCGTGGTGAGGCAAGAAGTAGTGCTCGAGCGAGCGCCAATCAATGTCGGAAGGGGACATATGTCCCAAATCCTCATACTCGCGCATAAAGTCAATGTACTTAGTACGAAAGTCCGGATCCCTCTTCATTCGGCGTTCCATAGACAACAACCTTTTTTCTGCCAAGGCATGAGACTGACCGAGAGGGGGGCGTGCAGCCCTGAAAGGCAACCGAGTGACAAAACGACCATCAGCGCGGCGACCAGTATTATTCTGGTACGACAATTCACACTCTTCTTCCGCCGGGTCGACTCTGGGAGCCTTGGGGGGCTCTTCGACCTCCCAGAAACGCTGGACTGCGTCAGAGAGTGAGAGCCCTATTGCAACAGTTTGGTCTTCAACCCGTGGGACAGTACCCCTCAACACGGGACCACAAAAACTATATCCAAAAATAGTGCGTAACGCAATTAACCCGTACGGTTGCAGAACCCGCTTTTCCCCGGACAAAATCAAACCCAACACGTCTACTCCCAGGAGTAGGTCTACGGGTCCAGGTACAAACCACTGAGGGTCAGCGGGAGTCAAATCCGACGTCAAATTTACCACAGCAGGGGAGATAGTCACCTGCGGGTTTCTGCCCAAAATATCATTCAGAATGACCGCCTTGGCCACAATGGACGGCCCACAATTTACAGGCGAAAAACAAACCTTGACTTCACCCTTTGGTCCTTCCACCTGAAGGCCACCAATGCCGTGGATCACTACAGGGTGAGGTCTACATGGGAGGCCCAATCTCTCCACCAAATAAGAGGACGCAAGACAACCCTGGGCACCCGAATCCAAAAGGGCACGTACAAACAGGGAGTCGCCCTTCGGGCCCCAGACCCTGACACAAACAGTCGGCAGAAGAACTGTCTCAGGTTGGGCGGCGGTGGTGGGAGAGAGGGCGGCAACTACCTATTGGGGGGCATCGCGTGATGGCGATGTCCGATACGAGTGGAGGTAGTGCTCCACTGGTACCTCATGGCGTCTGCTCGGCAATCCTCGGCTCGGCGCGTAGTAGGCGCTACTGCGACCGAACTGGGGCGGGCGGCGTTCCAAACGCGGTCTCTCGCACAGCGGTGGGGAGAACCGCGGAGGCGTGGTGCGGCGCTGAACCGCTGCAAACCTCTCCTGCTGTTGAGGAGAGGGGGGGGGGGTTCCCCCGCCCGTGGGCGGCAAGCCCCGACGAGACTCCCTTTGGGGATGGTGGGGATGCGGGCCCCCGCCCGTGGGGGAATTCCACCCCGCATCATCAACCCGAACACCACCATTCCTATTGGCACACAAAACCGGGTGGTGCTTCCCCTGGCAGTTCGGGCACGGCTCTGGCCGTGAACAGTCCCGCTGCAGATGCTGCCCCAAGCAGGAGTAGCACCACCGGCGATCATTCGCAATGCCTCGTCGATCTTTCACCTTCCTATTGAGGAATTGAGGACACGCAGAAACAAAATGGCCGTCAGCATTACAATATACGCAACGAGGGCCCTGGGCCGTTGCGTATCTGAGGGTTGGGCGGCGTGGCTCAACCACCCCTCGAGGGGGGGGGGCGAGCGACAACACGACGCTGTTCTGGAGGAGGCCGCGCTGGGGCCGGGGACGGGCCTTCAACGCCAGCATTGTCCAACAAGCGGCACTCCTCTTCCAAAAACGCCAACAAATCGGCAAATGGCGGCAACTGCGTGGCACTGTCACCACCATGTTTTTGCTCAAAACGGACTTTCAAGTCCGTAGGCAAACGCGACAAAACAATGTGCAACAACATAAAGGACCATTCATCGATAGGCAGACCGAGCCGCCGCAAAGCATTCAATGCCACCACCATGGGGTTGACCAAGTCCACTCTCAAAGTGGCAACCCTATGGACGTAGGGCAACGACAACAGCTGTGCAACATGGGTATCTGCCAACCGCCTAATGTTGGCATACCGCTTCACCAATAGTTCCTTGGCAGTGGGGTAGTTTTGGTCGGTGACCGCCAAATGTGAGACAAGACCGAGGGCCTCTCCCTTTAATGTGGAGAACAAGTAGGCCAACTTCTGACTCGGTGCCAAGTCCGTCCTAGCATCTACCAGACTGGTGAATAAGTCATGGTAGGCGGTCCAACCTTTCAAATCCCCATCAAAATGTGGCAAGTCAAGAGTAGGTAAACGCCCCAAAAGAGCCATGGGTGGAGGTGTTCTGGTTTCCTCAGTCAATGCACCCCGCTCTACCCTGCTGGCGGCTTGGGCAATACTGTCCGTCAAATCATAAAACTGTGTGATGTCGGCCTCCACACAGTCATCCAGCTTTGGATCCTCGGTGTCCAAAAGCTCCGTATAGCAACTTTGTACAATTTTGCTCCGCTCCGTCAACTCTGCCGATCTTCGGAGCAAAGCATCAAAACGATCTGGTCGATCTATCAACGCAGCAGCTGAAGCCGCCCATCTCAACTCCGCTTTGATTCGGGCAACTAATTTTGACATACTTGTCCAAAACAACAAACAAAGCAAAAGGTATATAATTAAATTTAAATTCTATTGTTCAACAATCTAAACCACAAAAAAAGAATTAAATTTAAATTATTTTGTCAGCAACGGAACCCTGCAAAGTTGCCTGCAGATCCCTAAATCAATTGCTATTACAGTGAGAACCTACAACAATTAACAATATTAGTTCAAAACTATAATTGATTTAAACTATAATTCAAATTATATTAATCAGTACAGAACCCTATTTTAATATAAAATTAACTAGGAATCCCCAAATTCAACAACTAAAATATATTTACAATACAAAGGTGTCTATTAATAGCAAAGGCCAAACCAATTCAATCAACTAGAGCAACTACTTCCATATGCACGAAACTACCCTGTTTTTTCATATGTATCAACTACCTACCAAATTTGACTTTTATCAATTTACATTAAAATTCACAAAAATAGGTGAGATTATATCTCCTCAACAATCTTTAGTGCAAACTAGTTACTTAACATAGAAATATCAATCAATTTTCAACAATGATTTACCAATTTTCTATCTTTGCCCGTAGCAACCCGAACATCAAAAAATAGATTTATCCAACAAAAGGTAAATTTAATTAACTGATTCCAACTGTGTGGGTTTATACCCATCAAACACAGTGGACTTGACTCTAAACAAGACTTCTAGACACCGTCGTGTAACAGGCAAAACCAAAAATTACTAATTAAATGCCCTGTTCTACGACTCGTGTGGATCTCAAAAACCCACGCTGTGCTACCAAAATTGATGCCTACACCTAAGGCTTCCAAAACAGACATCTCAATAGCTGGGCCCGTTTACTAAGACTGCTGTAGCCGAGGGTATAGGTGGCGATAAACTGCAGTCACACAGCAACGCCTACAAGAATTGGTGTCTGCGAAGGGGTCTAAAATTTATTTGGTAACAATGATAATTCAGTACTTACAGCCGTGGCAGCAATACAGGCCTCTGTTGGCAAGCGCCCAAGGGCCGTGAAGGGTGTGTATCTGTAGTGTGTAAAGTGTAGGTCTGAATTCCCTTCACCGGCCTGCTCGTTCCGCCGGGCCGTTCCAAGAGTTTTCGCACGCAAACAACCGCGCTCCCAAAGGATTACACAAAATGTCAAGTAACTGATCACCAGGGCTCGGACAAGTCATCGCAAAACAATCGCAAGACGGCAATAGAACAAGATCAATAGAATCGCATTATGTACAATATTATTTAATTATATTTTTCAATTACATTTATTATTACAACCCAAAATTCACCATACATGTGTGACGGTATTTCCATTAACATTCTTTTTAATGCTGATGGTTGCATTGCACATTCGCAACCATTAACTTCTGCATTGTCTGGAACAAACCGATGTTTTATTTAATCATTTGTGTTAGATACCTATAAAAAAAGTAAACAGTTGTTATAAAATAATTTCGAACCTTTTACTCGAAACTGCCGAAACACTTCTGTGACATCTTCCCAGCAATCGTCAAAAATCGAGTTGTTGATATGTTTCAACATAAATCGCAAACATCTTTCCCGAAAATTGTTTATACAGGAACAGAAAGTTGGCACTGTATATAATAACAAAAGCATAATAATTTAACTTATCTTTAAAAAACTACCTATGTATGTAATGATGGAGGTAGGTATGATTTTTTTGTTATTTACCATAATTAGCATTTCCCTTTCGAAGAGTAATTACTTGCAAGTTTCATAAGAAATTTCTGGCGGAGCTGTCTTCAATTTGTGATTTTTTGACCTAATATGTTTATCAATATTATCTCTCTTTAATTGTTTAATACGAATGTCACATGCTGTACACAATATTTCGTTGTCATTTTCCTGATAACGGAGCTCGGGGTAGTCCTTAATCCACTTATTAATGGGTTTTTTTTGCACCATATTTAAAATATTTAGAAATAACCATTAAGCAAATAATTGTATTTGTTTAAATTGTCACCACAAAACTGTTTCAAGCATGCCACTTTGACAAATCCATGACAGGTATGCGACTAAAAAGGTCAAATGTTAAATTATAAATTACGATACTAATAAATCAGCTTTAGATAATAATAATCTTAAGTCTCGACTCTATAATAGTCTTGTTCCATGTCCATATCAGTTTCTGCGATGACTTGTCCGAGCCCTGCTGATCACAATTCAAGCTTTCTACACTCAAAACGCTCGTACGCGTTGTAGATTACAATTTATATTTCAAATATCTCAATAAACCACGCAGCGTCTCAAGAGGTTATTCTTACAAGTTTTTACAAAGACAATATGACGTCTGTCAAAATAGTACCTCAAAAAGCCACAGCTTCGCTAGTATCTATCAAGGGCTGCGTTCCGAATCGCGCTCAGTATTCGGTTCCGAACAGTAAAGGTATCTATCTTGTGCAGATGCGCCTGATGTTCCGGTCGGGCTCGGCGGCGTGGCGGCCGCTGCTGGTGACTCTGCTGGCGCACCGCGCGTCCTGGCGCACGCTGCACTCCTGCCTCGCTACCCTGCTGCAGCCCAACGGGTAAGGAGCTCGCAGCTAATCTACGAGTTTCAAGACAAATTGACAACATTTTTTAACACGGCTATTTTATTAGCTAGTTAGAAAGTAGGGAAAATATAAAACGACACGTATTTATTTTCGTAACTCGTCAATTTCATACTTGAAATTAAAATTAAAAAGCGCCTCGTTCTAAAAGGGCGTAAGTCAAAAATGATGAAGTAGCTCTTTCTGGGCATAGGATGTAGTTCTGCGCGTAGCGCCCGCTCCTTAGCGAGAGCGAGTGAATTCAGTGAAATGACGTCACGCACCAGTTACCACTAAAACACGATTTTCTCTAAAATAAATGAATGAAAAAATCTGAAACTTTTTTATTGACTTCCTTAGGTAGAAATACCAAAATGGTTTTCAAATTACGCCCTACTAAAATTTTGAAATGAATTAATTAATATAAATATAAATTAGAACTTGCAAAAGTACACCTCTGTTGATAAATTGTGCCATCTATGACCGTCCTAAGATAATCGCGACGGTTGCAAGAGGGTGCCCAAATCGTTGGACAATAGTTTTAGGCCGGTCGAGTTCCAATTTGAAATTACAACGCATAGTCGCCATGAAAAATTTAGTGAGCTGCCACACACATGCAGTTCGGATTTCCGAACGGAAAACTACTGCGTGTATGTGGTAGGTCTATACATTTTGTATGGAGGGTATGTGTTCGGAATTTCCGAATCTGAATTCCAAATCGGGATTTCGTAACGGAATTCCGACTGGGTCAATAGAAATGGGACATAGACGGACTGTTTTCATTAATCCAGTAGGGGGCGGTTGGCTAAAGTGACTCAACAGCTTCAAGCGAGTCCGTCTTAGGAGCGTTTGCCTTTTGCAATACGCCATTATAGAAACTATATACACGGTGGGTCAGAAAATATGGCAAATAATTAACCCGATTCTAAGTATATTGTATAGGTCTTTAATTTTTTTCGAGTTTGTAAAAAAAAATGTATATGGGATTGGTTGTGTGAGCGACGCCTGAATCCTATACAATATACTTAGAATCGATAGCCGATACTGAGGGTTAATTATTTGCCATATTTTCTAACCCACCATTGCATGTATATGAGTTTCCATATAAAGCTTATATACTGACACCTAGTTCTGGACTCTACATCCTAGTCAATACTTGGAACTTCTTTGCAGAGGCTGGTGCGCTACGGGCGTACTGAACTTTGCCGAGACGCTAATGGGGAGCGAAAGAGTCTGGCAGGGCCGGGACCGCGCCGCCTCCAAACACCGGGTGCCTTGCAACTTGCTGCGGCTCACTCCGGCACAGGTATAGCGCGACACAGCTTAGAAGACGCGCGGCGAAGCACTTAAGCCGTTGACGCAGTCTGTTATTGCTAAATCCACGCGACTTCCAAGTTGTATAAACCGGTATCATCTCTCATTTCATTGTT
>CAXARK010000339.1:0-38490 GCA_963971205.1 Aethes cnicana
GATCCCGCTATGCTTTTTAATGTTGTTCAGTTTAATGTTTGTAGTAAATAAAACAAATTGTTTCGTTCATTTGATAATAACGTTCGAACCATTAGAATTTAGTGCTTAAACATAACGAATTTTTGAAAAATCGTTGTCAGTTAGTTTTATTATGCTACCATTAAAATTATCTATTTCAATCATTTGATTATACTGTTTCAAGCAGTAGTTGTCACTACTACCTTAAATTTATTTTTTGATAATTATATTGGTAAATCTTACTGTGTGAAATAGTTCATCTTACTGTCTTCTTCATTTTGCGAAACGATTCTGACCATTAAAAGTAATTGTTACTACAGTAATGGTTACGATTGATTTTTATTATTGTGATTTCAGTAAAAAGTAATATTCTATCAGTTACAGTTACTGTTTTGTGTTTTATTGTTTTTTAAACTTTAGTTGTTACTATTTATGACTAGTAAGTCTTACTGAAATCCGCTTTGCTTTTTAATATTTTTCAGTTTGATATTTGTAGTGAATTAAAGTAATTGTTTCGTTCATTTGATAATAATGTTCGAAACATTAGAATTTACTGCTTTAACATAACGATTTTTTGAAATGTCGTGGTCAGTTAGTTCTATTGTGCTACCATTAAATTTATCTGTTTCAATCATTTGATTATACTGTTTCAAGCAGTAGTTGTTACTACTACGTTAAATTTATTTTATGACAATTATATTGGTAAATCTTACGGTGTGAAATAGTTCATTTTACTGTCTTGTTCATTTTGCGATACGGTTCTAACCATTAAAACTAACTGTTACTACAGTAATGGTTGCGATTGATTTTCATTATTGTGATTGCAGTAAAAAGTAATGGTCTATCATTTAAAGTTACTGCTTTGTGTTTTACTGTTTTTTAAACATTAGTTGTTACTATTTATGGCTAGTTAGTCTTACTGAAAACCGCTTTACTTTTAATGTTTTTCAGTTTAATGTTTGTAGTAAAAAAATATTTTTGTCAGTGTAAATTCCGTTCTGAAATACATTGCGCTGTTTCAGACACGGATAAAAACGTTTGGTTTCGCGTCAATTGACAGATACAGAACATGCAGACTTGGCTGTTTGGGAATTCCTTCGCGTATTTATCAGTTTAAAAAAAAAGTACCTGTACGATAATGAAATTTCATACGACATTCCCTGCGCTTATACATGCCGCGGAAGTAAATTCATACAAATTTCCGGGGCATGCAGTTGAGTTTTTTTTTTTAATTTTTGACTGATCGTCAATGACGCACTTCGCCGTCTGATAGAAAGCAGACAATGACGAGTTTCCGGGCCATTTTTGAGAAAAAATTATAAAAGGTCGTTCCTAATACTCCTAAAAATTGATTATGTTTCTGGAGATGTGACACTTGCCATTAAACTCAACTTAAACGACATCTATCTGTGCGGACGGAACGGCTTTCGAACTTTGCCATCTGGGCGTGTTTAATTTGTGTCTCAGTGGCCGAGATGCGCTAACTTGTCTAATATCACAGTGTTTGTCAGCGCCGCTCTTATGTAATATGAAACTTTATGTTCGTAGATAGAAATTCTCTAATACATCCCTTAGGATGTATTGGAGAATTTCTACCTACTTAGTTAAGTGTAGTTTATAGAGGTAAATATTTAAATTTAGATTTAGTGTTAACCGTTCCGTGATTTAGTACCGTTAATAATTGAATAGCTGGTTAGTGTGTCAATAAAGCTCTGTGTACGGTGTGGATTCACTTCACGGTGTCTGCTTAACATAAACTGTGTTAAATTAAAATTAAGGCTGAAATGGTTCAACAATTGGCTACGGGTGAAAAATGACAATGTGCTCGATTATTTTTTTATGGATAGGAATAACCTTCCGTATCAAGAGAAAACAATATCAGAATTTTCCGTGCCGTAGATTTTGCGTAAAAAATAAAATTGGTTTTGCGTTATGACGATTGAAATACGAGGTGTTTCCTTGGTCCAAGTATGCCGCACTACTTCTTGAAAAAAAGTGTTGACATCGTCATAACGCAAAACCAATTTTATTTTTTACGCAGAATCTACGGCACGGAAAATTCTGAGCTTTTTTTCTCTTGATACGGAAGGTTATTCCTATCCTTTAAAAAAAATCGAGCACATTGTCATTTTTCACCCATAGCCAATTATGACCACTAGTAACTTTGGCGCCTTACAGAAATTATTTTCATCATAATCATTATATCATTGTCTTTTAGTAAGTCCTAGAACTTACTCACGAGACTCTCTATTTTCATACAAGACGTATGAAAAGAGTAGAGAGTCTCGTGAGTAAGTTCTACCACTTTTAGCTCAAAATAAAAAGATACTTAATTCCCGAGCAGTATTTTTTGAAAATTAGGATACCTTGTCATGGAAATTAGGTTTTCTCAAGAAAAAAGATGTTCATGTTTATCTTATCCGAACTCGATCTTTTGTATTCAACTGTTAAGTGTCTCGGATGTGCGCAAGTTTTTTAATTTCCTCGGACTCGGACCGTGGAGTCGGGAACTTTGATTAAATAACGCTGGCAACTTTTTTATGACTTTTAATAACCGATACTTTACTAGATGTACCTACTGGCAGGTTGGCGCTCGCGTTCGAAATTTGAAATTTCTTTTACGCGACCACGCTTCCAGGTTAGTTTTAATCATGTTTTAATGGTCGTCGCTATGGAGTGTGGAATGTGTCTTGGTAAGGAGCGCAATCTTATATGGCGAAACAGTTGAAAACGTGTCCAGCGGATTTGATAAGCAACAAAACAAAACACACTCTCCTCACAACCGTTTTCGCTGCTTTTTCGCCTCAGCAGCGCCATCTGAAGGCGCTACTGCAGACTATCCGCCTAGGCGGACTGGAGTGGCGACCGCAGCTGCCCCAGTCAACCCGATTTGGTCTCCACTTTTGGAACTATAAAGATTGCGCTCCTTTGCTTCAACCCTCCATAGTCGTCGCTACGATGTCGAGGTACCAATTTCTCATGCAGCGGCGACGGATGTATAGCACGGAAATAGTTTCTTATCAACTAGTATCATATGTCTGCATAATTTTCATTTACATTATTGATGTAAGAACCTAACATTAGGAAAACCTAATGATCTTTTGTTCTGTATTTTTATCTCTAGTGTGTGAAGTTCAATAAATTGTATTTTATTGTATGAGACCCATACTGAATGGTTGAGTTCTGTACATACATAAGTTGTTTACTGCACTTGGGATCTGCCGCACAAACAATAGCATCTTTCATAAACCGTCAATATTTAACTTGTATTTCAAAATAACTATTGGTAATTTTCAAGCTAGATAGAGATTCTTTCTAGCTACGAGTAGCTGTCGTAAAACATCGTACATCTTCGTCAAAATCTATCCATCGATAACACCCGCCCCTTTGCTGTCCCGCAAAAGCTGGCCAAACTTGGACGCCATATTTATCGTTCTGTAATGTCATTGCAGATGGCGCCATTCCTCGGTGGGATTCTAATTTCGAACGATGTGTTTTAAATTAGGTTCGACTCTTGTTTTATAATTAGAGTTTTTGTCGTTTTAATTTTAAATTATTTATGTTTATGGATTGGCTTCAGTAACTGTTGTATACATTTAAATAATTAAAGCTTGAGAAGGAATGAAGCAACGGACCTCAACATATTGCGGCTTAAACAATGAAAAGTAAATTATTCAGCTGGCAACAATGAACTTAAAAAGGGAAAGCAAACCACATCCTATTAAATAGGTAGTTTACGGCTCCATATAAAATCATACACCTTCTAAAACAAGTCGGTTTATTTTTGCAAACACGCTCACACACTCACTATTACTCATGTTGACATTGACACTGCAATTTGGTGTTGCGATATGAAACGCAGAACTAGTGCTCTCATTGAGATGTCTTTATAAATTCCTGGTCAAGCAACCGTTAACAAGTTGCAAGTAGGTACTTGCAGGACTAAAATTGTCTGCGGTTACCTAACTTATACTAAATGTGGCTGCAGCTTAACGTGCCGCACGCAACTTGTCGATCGATTAGTCGGCCAACTCGACTTCAAGTACGAATTATGAAGATTTTTACTGAACAAGTCTCGAGCGTGGAGGACCCTCGCGCCACTTACTTAGCACTTCTTATCCGCCACCACCACTTTTCATTATATTTTACGATATTTTTATCTTTAAACTGCTTTTATTTCATGTCCTTACCCCACGTTACGTCACATCGGCACAACGTGCTTCTCGAATATTCGCGATATTGTTTCTTACTGAGGAATATGAACTAGCGGTCAACCAGTTTCATAAAAAATCTCTTGTAGGTACTGTGCATAGAGACGTCTACGCTCGTCCGTCTTTGTACATTTACGAAGTACTAGTCTTCGTGAAACAGAATATCGAGTTATTTCATTCAGATGATAAAGTAACTACCCGCCCTCATAAACGTCACTGCTGCTTAGCATTATCATCAAGTAATAAACTTGTACTTAGAAACAAAAGCTCTTATAATATGTGCGTTAAAATATTTAACAAAATTCCAGTGTCACTCAAAACATTGCCATTTAATCATTTCAGGAATAAAGTGTACAACTTTTTATGTGAAAACTGTTTTTATACTGTTGATGAATATCTTCAATTTAAATTTAAGACTTAGTTAATGATTATTGAACAATATTTTTCTTCTGACTTTAGTTTTAATTAAGTAATAGTTATTTTGGATTTTTGTAATGTAATAATGATTAATATTATCTTGACCTGTGATTGTTCTGACTTGCATGTATCGTTCTTTTTTTTTAAATATATATATATAGAATAATACCTAAATATTCACACGCCTGCCCCGGCAGAACATAATGTAGCAACATGCTTAACTGCTTTTAACATTGTAAACACCTCTATTGTGTTCTTGTGAATAAATAATCATTCATTCATTCATTCATTCATTTGGGCAAGAGACTTGCAAGCCCTTAAGGTGGCACACAACCGGTACCTACATGTCACTATACACAGGCGATAGACCAAACCTTGAAGACGACACATGGGTGAAGTTATGCATTGAAAAAAGTTTCCAAAAATAACAGGGCATGGCAGGCAGCGTGACAAGGATATTGCGGTAGACATATGCAAAAACCCTAGGTATAGGTTTCCGCGGGCTGGTTTTCCGCAACTCGACGTCTAGATGCGCCTATTTTGCGTGGTTGTGGGCTGGCGGGGCTACTCCTGCCAACCCAGCTCCTGAAGGAAGTCTAGCAGACCCTTGATGTTGCCGACGACTTCCTGGAGCGACCTCGGGCTTCCGAGGTGTGTTGCCCGGTACGTGGCCACTCCAGAACATTCCAAGAGGACGTGATTGGCTGATTCCTCTGCCTTCATGCAGGCTCTGCACAGGGGGCTGTCTGTAATATCCAAATAGATGTTTGTTTAATAGGGCATGACCAGTCATACAAAAACCCTAAAAGCCTAGCCAAGCGAAATCTTCAGGATCTCCACTCTATGTTTCATAGCTATAAATCAGCAGTCGATTATTATCCGTAGCCCAGAGGCAGAGGACTTCGCTTTTTGTTTGTTTAAATGCCTAAATTCAAAGCTTGTTCCAATTTTAAGTTTTTGCGTAAAGAACTGCGCAAATCGATTCACCCGTGCATTATAATCGGCGAACTGCCGATATCCCCGATTGGCCACTGCGGTGCAGCGTACCGCACTGCGCATCCATCGGTGGCGCACTGAAGCATTGCCGAATGACACGGCGTGTGGAAGGAGCGATGGTAGCGATGATTGTAATTTAGAGAGGCAAGAGTCGGTTTTGTTGTGTTGCGGCCAGTATTGGGTCTAACATCGGTAAAGATTATTAAAAAAACACTACTTTGATATTATATAAAAATTATCCTAATATTAATACTATTATATAGCCTAGTAATTATTGGCTAAGATATTAATGTATAATTGATTAATATTCCTGATCCCGCAGTCAAACTGTACTCCAGTTTTGTGGGACTATTTTTATTCATTCAATTGTATTTGTTCTCAATAAATAAATAATTGGTTATTTTATAACGGTTTACGCTTTGACCTTGAAGCTTGTTGTCACAACTACCAAGCAATTGATGTGACAACTTCTATTTCTAAGAACATTTTACTTACCTACGACCTGAGATTTCTCAGCTATGGCCAACTATAAGATCATAAGTTTAATAAGAAACTTAGCCAGTAAGAAGTCCTATACTTGGTTTGCTTGGTTGGTTTGGTGGTCTCACCAAATGTTCCCAACGAAAGACCAGCGCTGGCATGAATGCTAGCATTAGGACCATTTCGTGACACAATTATTCTTTTGTTCTGTGTAAATGTTGCTCTTTTTGTCTTTTATGTGTGTGATGTTGTAATGTAATTAATAAATGTTTTCTTTATTTTCTTTACTTCCCGCCCAGTACCCACTGCGGTCATACACCAGACAACACTCTATAGAAAGTATTGCGAACTATATTAAGCATTACATACTTAAATAAAAAAAAACACGGTTAGCTCGTTGAAAATGTAAGCTATAAAGTCAAGTCAACCTATTCATCGAGCCGGGGCGTTGTGTCAACTCACGTTAGACACGAAGCCTAATCAAGATATCCAAATACACAGTAAATAAAGAGCAAATACCCAATCACCGCGTGATTGATGACCGGGTGCACGTCATTACGTTATAATCCGTGTTTTTCATTAAGCGAGCGCCCGCCGGGTAAAAATTTCATCCCGGTTGATGCGGTTATGGAATTACCGCTCTGCTCAGCTCCAACTCTTTCTTTTTCATAAAAATCACCGACTAGACTAGATTTGGTTTCAGTGCATTTGGGATAGGCAATGGATTACTTTTTAACCAACTCCAAAAATGTGATGAGAGTAGGCGTTAGCTCAACCACAACAACCTATTTACGGCCCACTGCTGGGCACAGGCTAGGGTTGAGACGAGAGGGTTGGCCCAGTGGGACGTAAATAGGCTTTTGTGGTAGTTGTTTTTTAATACTGGTTGGACTTTTTACATTATTTTGAATTAGGTGTGTTCGTTTCATGAAATATTTAGCTTGATACTCTTTCGCTATGAGTTGAGTTGGTCCACTGTTTTAAAAATCGTACAAGAAACTTGTTCGAACCCCGGCTCTTCATGCGTGGTAGCACTTCCGATACAACCCAGCAAACTAAGTATCTTTATTATTCCAAGAATAATAGACTCTTTATGACGTAAACATTATAAATTGTCATATGTTAACATATATTCATATGTAACCTCACGCATATTTCCCATTGGAGTAGGCAGTGGCCACAGAAAGCCACCAGCTTCTATACAAACATATCTCCCTATTCGCTGTGTGCAAACTCAGTGGTGGTAGGGAGGGGGGTACGAAAACGATCGCAGCGTGTTACATGGCCAAATATGAAATTTCTGACAACTTTATTTATTTTATTTATTTGCATTGCATTAAGTACATCTGGAGCGAGTAATGTCATCCGAGGCTTCATTTCTCTGTTAGATAAAGAGACATAGGTAGGTACAAGCCTTTTGGCCACAATTTCGTCACAGTGGTGATTCCACTTATTAGAATGGTCCAAAGTTCGTCAAAGAGTATAGTTGCATATTGCGCCGCCGACTTCGCATCCGGTAGTTGGCGCTGTCGTCGTGCACACTGCCAATAGCCTCCTCCAAATTCATCCTTCTTCTTCTTAACGTATCAGTCGATCCTAATATACCAACCTCACCCCTGGTTCTGTCGAATCTTTTTATTCAATTTTGAATTTATGTATTCTATCCCAATGCGGCGCGAGAGGGCGCCGTTGGGCGTTTTTACGATGCGGCTTTACGATTGGTGCCTGTGCCGTGCCGTCGTATACTGCAGCATATAAACTTGTCAACGGCGGACAGTAAAGCGATCGGAGATGTTGTTTTGTGTTTGGGTTTTCGGTGTTTTTGCATGTTCATGTGGAATTTGCTATCTAATCTGTGACTCGGGGAAATTGGTGAAATGGATCCAAATAGAGGACCTATTTCGAGACTGAAACCAGGCCGTTATCCCCTTTTCTAAATAATGATGTAAACAACAATCTAATCTATGACGATTTTCTGTTCAATTAATCCGTGCTTTTTTGTATGATCGAAAGCTTGACGATTTGCGTTTACTTGCAGGAGGTGACTATTAGATTGCACAATTGTTTACATCAATAAACCTAAAAATATGTTATTGTCACTCAATGGAAATTAATTCTTAAGTAATAATTATTAACTGCCAAAGCATCAAAATATGTAAACAGCGACATTAAAATGGTAAATTCTTTTTCTGACGTGTAAAAGTGCCCCTATGTGGCCAATTTGCTGAATAAATGATTGAATTTTGATTTTTTTTTAATTATTCACACATCAATGGAGTCGCTGTGTCCATATTTTGACACTAACCGGATACCTACATGATATTTTTGCTCTTCACTGTACCTCTTCAATTATACAATGGGGGCTATCGCGTGTGAATTAGCCACTAGAGGCGCTAGTGTCGCGTGAGGTCCAATAACATTCACTTTTCACTAGATTTGGCGGGCTTCGTGACATAAATGATAATTTCTTTAGTTTACCTGTTGAGAAGTGATTTCCTTCGTGAAGTTATCGCAAATATGGATTATTTGGCGATGAATGTGAACGCTTTGAAAAAAAATAAAAAAAATCGGAACAAAACGGAACTGCACAACATTGTGGCATAGCTACTCGATATGAAGATAGTTATTTATAATTAATAAACTTAATGAGATTCAAGATTTAAAATTTGTTTCGGCGCCGATCTTATAGAGTCGCCTTTGACAGCTACTACTACTACTACTACTACAGCCTATTTGCGTCCCACTGCTGGGCACAGGCCTCCTCTCGTCACGAGAGGGCTTGGGCTATAGTCCCCACGCGGGCCCAGTGCGGATTGGGAACTTCACACACATCTTTGAATTACTTCGCAGATGCGTGCAGGTTTCCTCACGATGTTTTCCTTCACCGAAAAGCTCAGTGGTGAATTCAATGAATTTCGCACAGAAGTAAACTTAGAGGTGCGAGCCGGAATCGAACCCCCGACCCTCGGCATGAGAGGCGGTTGATCGAACCACTAGGCCAATTAAAATGACTGATATCTAATTAAGCAGAGCGGATACCAATTGGCGTATCGGAAATTAGACCCAAGACACGTGAGCCTATTGCAGGATTGATTATATTATGAGGGTTTATCCCGAAATTTGGCAACGTCGCATATAGCTGTCAAATGTTTCGCTGTTTTTATTAATTTCTCAATATTGCTGAATTAAAAAGGAGGATATCATTCTATGATTGAATAACGCGTCTCGTTTTATATTAGTTGGTTATTCAAATGACAAGATTACGTTAAAATGCATGGAAACTGCGATGGAAAGTTTTCAAAAGATATTACATCCATAATACTAAAAATTTCGTGTTCCTATGATAGCTGTTGCAATCTATACTTAATGTTTTATTCAACCATAGAGCGATAATTCATGTTTTCATTCAGTAATATTCAGAAATTAATGAAAACAGCAAAATCTTTGACAGCTATTTGCGACGTTGCCAACTTTCGGAGTAAGCCCTATTAATGACGTTTAATTATGAGGGCAGATTACATTACTGATTCAGCGTAATGGATATTCGGCGCGTATTGTAGGTATTACAAGTTATTACCTGCAATAAGGACTCACGTTTGAACAAGTTATCGCCCATTAAAAGTATTACAGGGGCACAGAATATTTAACAGTACTACATACAAAATGGCCACGGAACCACCCGCCTGAATCTAGCCGACGCGCAACTCGCCCTTACAGTCATTTGTTTCATCCGGCGATGGTGAGTGAATCATGGGCCCGTCTAGTGGCACAAACACACTTATAAGTGTACAGACGTCCTCGCACGCAAACATTGACACTTCATTCGAATTGTGTTCGAAATCGTGCTTTTATAGGCCGTGTCCGCCGTGTGGCACAGGGCGAAATTTTAGCTGTAAACATCCATAACACTTTAATTTTTAAATATCCTTCACTGATCATATTTTTTTCATTTTCAGGTAAGTCGATAAAACAACAAAGATTGGTTTCCTGTGAAATGTAAGTCATTCATTATTTTCTCCTGACACAATTCCTAAAATAAACACTTCTGTAACCTGTTAAGATGGCTACATGGTGTGATATCATCCCGCCTGTGAACTGGTGTAAACCGGTACGGACCAGGAAGCACCGGCTTGCTCCGGGCAGAGGCGGAAATATCGATGCAAGAGTTACAATGAACGGAATATTTTGAGCTTTTCCGCAGTAGACGCATCACCGCGTAGTATGAATGTCTTAAATTCAAAAAATCGGTGCCACTGTAGTACTTTATTATTATTTATTATTCAAATAATAAATACATTTTATGAGTATTCAAACAGATTAGCATATAACTTAACAAATTTAATTGACATGGCTGATTTCGTCATTTCACTAATCTTAATACTCGTAAACATTTGATCCAGTTACTGATCACGATCAAATCTTGATTTTAAACTGACGTACTTAAATTACATACATGTTCTGTCAGTATCCAACTGCGCCAGAAGTAGAGATCTTTTTGGAATGTTAAGTATGTATGTAAATTTCTTTGCTTCGCTCTGTATCCTAAAAGGCTTGATGGATTCTAGCTTGTGAGGTATCGTCAAATTCGTATTGATTGTGAGAATGAGATTGGATATCAAAAGTCAGTATGCAGTCTCGATATTTTTATTTTTATCAAAAAAAAAAGTTATTCAAGTACGCTAGTCGCTACTGTGTTTAGTATGAAGACTGCCAAGTTGCAAACCAAACGGCGCAGGCGGTGTCCGGTTCCCAATTAACGTCTAAAACCCTGGAACTGGAGGGTTGACCTCCATAATCAGAATACTAATATGGATATCGATATGGATATATTGCTACGAATGAACGATAAATGCAAAAAAAGTTTTTCAAAATTCAATAATGTACCAACCCATATACAAGTACCTAGGTAGTCATAATAAATATTCACTCCGATAAATACGGATACTTCACTGGCATGAAAAATAAAAACATTTACAGTAAACACGTTCTGAACACGGCATATATTTCACTTAACAATGCGAGAAGCACTCCGCCATACTTCACGACGCGATAATGGCGTCGGGATGCGGGCGCCATTTTTTTTTTCGATCATAATTTACGGGTCCCCGGTGACTGAATCGAACGAACTAACATATCGGAATGATTCTTACTTAAGAAGAAGAAATCATTCAAACCACATAAACCACAACACTTAAGAGGTTAGGCAACTAGATTATAATACAAACATGAAAATAAAAAGCAACAAGAGATTAGCAAAACTACTTTTGTATATTTCGTAAGGCCTGGTCAATGTTTCATAATAATTTCTGAACAGAAAAGGAATACCTAGACTGAAAAGCATTTATGGTGAATCGACCCGCATTTCGTTTTATTGTTGGTATTGAACGGAGCGCAATCAGCTTTCAGAACGAACGATACAATTCACGGATTGCAAATTAAAAGCAAAAATACAGCTGCGTTACGTCAAAATTCAAATGGTCGTAGCGGGGAAGCTGGGTTTCGTATTTAAGAATTATATCTTGACTAAATTATTATATTTAAAACTAGCCTTACGCGCGACTGAGAAGGTATTTACACAGCTCAAACTATACATTTTCTCGCTAGAACTCGAAAATTAAAATATCTGGGTGTAATGGGTGCCTTTCAACATTAACAAGTTTAACAACACACAACAATAACAATACTACTATTGTGTATTGTAATGTATGTATGTTATAATAACGTTTTATTATTTACACAATTTGTGTAATCAATGAACGAACAAAGCGGCCCTCGCTTCATCAGCTATGCCTGGGAGACCGATACGTCTATTATTCCAGATTATTCTGCACCCTGTAACAATTGCTACAAAGCCCATATTACAACAACAACGCCACGGGTGACAGCAGCGTAATGTATTAATTAGTGCCAACTGAAATTAAACAGCAGAGCAAATTGTAATGAAATTGATTTATGCATATCTAATTATAATAAACAGGATTTAGGCATTAATTAATGCGTTCATTAATTTGAATGTGATATTGAAATGCATAGTCATAGACTAATTCATGCCTGATTCAAACTTTCGAATGCTTTTGTAGAATAAACGTTATATAGACGACATCCTTCAAATCCAGTACTGATACTAATTACTTGGTTTATTGTGCTTGTTAAGATGGTTTTATTTTTCTTAATGTAAGAAATTGATAAACACAATTTCCCGTTTATATTCTCAATATAGCAATAAAATCTTTTTGTCGACGCATGTCCCGCCACGCGTGGGGACTATAGCCCAGCCCTCTCGTGATGAGAGGAGGCCTGTGTCCAGCAGTGGGCCGTAAACAGGCTGTTGTAGTAGTCCCGCCATGGTTCACGCTCGATACGTAAGTTATGTACCGATACCTACACTACACAACTATCAAGTCGAGGGGAGTGTAGTATACATATAAACGATACTGACCACAAAATAAGAATTTTAAGAAAAATTGTCTGTATGTTTGTATGTATGTCCGGATTTAATTCGAAAACTACTGGACGGATTGCAACACAATTTGGTACTATGGGGGTAGTTAATAACACTGGTCAACATATAGGCTACTTTTTATCCAGGAAAACGCATAGTTCCCGCGGGAACGCTATTTCCTAATTCCACGCAGATGTAGTCGCGGGCAGAAGCTAGTATAAAATATTTTATTCTACTTAATTAAGCTAGCCTTACAGTTCCTAAACAACAAATTAATTTGTCTACGAGCCAAGTTAATCTCCTAAGACTCCATGCACTTAGCTGCCTTATCGGCTTGAGAACTTCGAGCACTAGATATAACTCCGATCGACTTTGGATGACTTTTCCATATGCCAAAGTTCATACGGTCACTGAAAGCCTACGTGGAATAACTTGGGATAATCTCGGTAGAGGGCGCTTTGGACGGAATTATGGAAAATTCGTCTTATTGGACAGCAAGAAAATATTAGTCACATCATTGAGGTAGACCCAAAAGGAGATGGCGGGACAACTTGGACGCATTTGACCCAGATTGGCGGGAGCTTGCATAAAATAGAGGAGAGTAGCGAAAAAGACCTTGCCTTTGCGCATCAGTGGGACACTTTATAGGTTATAATCCATATTATTAATATTATAAATGCGAAAGTAACTCTGTCTGTCTGTCTGGTACCTTTTCACGCTTCAACCACTGGACCGATTGAGATGAAATTTGGTATGGACATAGTTGGAGTCCCGGGAAAGGACATAGGCTACTTTTTATCCCGGAAAAACGCTTAGTTCTCGCGGGAACGCGATTACCGAAATACACGCGGGCGAAGTCGCGGGCAGAAGCTAGTAATATATAATACAATTAAAAAAAGTAAGGTAAAAGGCTAGAATGACAACCATCATACAAATCAGCGTACGCCCGAAATTTATTTTTCACCTCACTGGCTCGAAAGTGGTCGTTTTGCAGCTTGATATCCGAGCGCAAAAGTTGTTTTTATCCGCTAGCGTGGAAAGTGTTTTTGAAATTCGAACGACGCATGACGCCACTGTCACAATAAAAAAACAACGATACGTTCTGAAACGCAATTCGTCGTGAGAGTTTTATTAAAATAAAGGTTCAATTTACTTAATATCATCATTACTAAAATTAGATTAATAATACACCGTTTCAGATGTATTTCATTATTTCACAATGTTTTATCACAAAAATACTTAAATATGTGTATATTTTAACTGTATTCAATGAATAATTGAATCTTGAAGTACGAGTAAGAGTGATTTGGAACGCAACCTCCGGAAAAAAAACATAAACAAAAAAAAATTAAAAAAAAGTTTTAGATTGCTGGTTTCGTAATTTAGAATACCTATACGAAGTAATAAAGAAAATATGAGCGATTCTAGCGATGACGATACGAATTTAACTCCTCCAGAGTTAGCACAAACTGTACCTACGTGACGCCGAACTAAGTCTTCTTCCCGAAAAATCGCGCGTAAGGTGAAAAAAATTGTGTTGCGCTCAGCAGCAAAGTCGTTTGCGGTCTCGTGCCTTGAAACCCTCGTTACACTCAGGATTCTATATTTGAACCACTCGCTTCGCTCGTGGTTCAACCCTAGAATCCTTCGTTCACTCGGGTCTCAATCACGCACTCACAGCAAACAACAGCTTTGCAGCCTTGCATAACAAATAACTATTATTTTTGAAATTCAATATTTAATGTGTCTGCCCCTGGATATACTGAGCTTTTCCGATATACGCCGCTATGTAACGAGATTGTCAGTCTATATAATTTTCTTGTTTCTGATCACATTTAATAGCCATGGTTTTGTATATTATATATTTGATCCTACATTTGCTTGATAACTAATGTGCTCTTATTTGTTGTTTCCATTATTTTTCCTTAGCCCACATTACGATAAAGCAGAGTGCATCTGAATTTGTATGCTTTTTTCTATTGTCAAAATGGTTCTTAAGCTAGACCGGAATAAAAAAATCCTCATGTTT
Organism: Aethes cnicana; assembly: GCA_963971205.1. Lineage (NCBI taxonomy): Eukaryota > Metazoa > Arthropoda > Insecta > Lepidoptera > Tortricidae > Aethes > Aethes cnicana. Next base: position 14,594 of record CAXARK010000339.1, read on the forward strand.
GTTATAAAGATAGATCCAACTCAATATTAAGCACCTGTGACTTTTCATCAAAACATGTGCGAATAAGACAAACATACGTGATACATTACCCGCATCACAGGTACTGTATAACTAGAGCTAACTTTCCGAGACAGCGAAGTTTCGTGTTGCAGGTACAGTACTTATATGCTCCAAAGACAGTGCGGTGTGGTCGCCACTAACTGAGTTACACTTGGAACTGTCTTGAAACACAAACAGGTAAAGCAGGTAAAACATAGTACACAGACCATTTTGCAGAGGAAACGAGCTTCGGTAACTTGGATTAAACTTGCTATACTCGCCATGGGTTAGTGTAGGAAATTGTGGTCACCGTTAGTAGTATGCGTGATATAGATGGCGTTACTGGTCCTTTGGAGAAACTTGGAAATGTTCGTCTCGATAAAATTACACATTTAGATACAAAGTTGTGCAAAGATGCTTCAGTTACTGAAATTGAGTTGTTTTATTACTTGCTTTTCACGTAATAACGATTGCTACAAATCACCATTTTTTAAATTTTATTAGCTTAGGGGAATAACATTAATATAAAGTAAAAGCCTGATGGATTTAAAAGGAAAATTATTTACTTTCCTGACCTTGCTCGTAGTCCATTAACTGATTATTTTCATAAAAATCTCTAGAATGTTTTATCGCGTTCAGAATTCAGACTTATGCTTGCTACAACGGAACACGAATTCCTGAGAAAAACACAGAAAAAATAATGGATCTGTGGCCATTTTGAGGCGCGCGATCCATCAGTGTTGCCCGCCTAATCACCAACGCGCTTTATTTTCCCATCAACAAGAACTGTTCGAGCAGATTTTGAACAGCACTGGATAGTTTTTTTTTATGAAACGTACCGCTGTGATCGCTGTGAAGATTTTGTTCACTGACACTAGAATTAGTAGTATCCTTTGGCTATGTAAATAGTACATTACAGACCTAGGGCAGTGAATTCGTTAATGTCCCAGATCGCAGGTGTTTGTGACCCGAACCGAAGGTGAGGGCCATAAATATGCGATCTGGGGCTTTACGAATTACCGCCCGTGGTTTGTCAAAAGTTTTACGTCTTGCCTTGGCCAGAAAGTGAGATTTTCTCTCCGCGTAGCGGGCACAAAATCACACTTTACGGCCATGGGTGACGTAAAATATATTTTCTCAAACATGCTCGGAAATGTTCGTGTTACTTTAAAAAAAAGAAGACGCGAGGCTGTCCATTGCCGGCCTTGGCCAGCAAAAACATTATTGTCGTGTGTGTGTTTTTTTTAATTCGCTTGCTATTTGAGACACCTCTAGAAACTGACAAATCCATGGAGGTAATAAGTACAACTTCCATGGCCAAATCATCCACGATCATGGAAGTAGTAAATACTGATGTGGGGTAAGTGCGCCTAAATTTATTTCGCCCCTATGCCTTGTAAACAGCCAACTACTAGTTGAGTAATATTTATAGGTTTCGATGTATTTATGTTAGGCGCACTTACCCCATCCTGGCGCACTTGCCCCGAAACTGACAAATCCATAGAGGTAATAAGTACAACTTCCATGGCCAAATCATCCACGATCATGGAAGTAGTAAATACTGATGTGGGGTAAGTGCGCCTAAATTTATTTCGCCGCTATGCCTTGTAAATAGCCAACTACTAGTTGAGTAATAGTTATAGGTTTCGATATATTTATGTTAGGCGCACTTACCCCATCCTGGCGCACTTGCCCCGACTGAACTAATGTATTTCCTCGCTGTTTGAGAAAAGCATTATATATACCTCGGCCGCAGTTGCGATTGCCGGACACGTACTAATAGAAGGCTTCGCTTCGCTCAGCCTTCTAACTGACTCGTCCGGCAATGCGCTACTTGGCGGCCTCTGCAATAATGTACTATTAATGAAATTCTTAATCAACACTTCAGCGGGTTCACTTCAAGTGCTAAACTATATCAAGTCAAGGCAGACAATAAATCAGAATTAGCCGAAGTTACCTATAATTAGCATAGTCCCACTTCGGGTTCAGCTCAGCACCTCAACCCGATTTGTTCCGTAATCGGCATTGACTGATCGGAACGATGATGGATCGCCAGCGGCATCTTGTGCGTAATTATTAAACGATCATTCCTACAAGTTTGACGTTTCGTTGAATCTGTACGGTTGGCAGCTCTGCGGTTGGCCGCGTTCCGAAACGGTTTTTGTTGTTCTTAAACTCGATTCGCACTGCGCTTTTGCGGTGCATGTTTTTGTATGTTTCCATTTTTATGTTTTGTAATATGGTTAAAATCTTATACTTTAAACGCTTTCTCTGCTTATTTATTTATTTATTTACGTCACCCTTGGCCGTAAATTGGGATTTTCTGGGAGAAAATCTCACTTCCTAGCCAATTCAAGACGTAAAACTTTAGACAAACCACAGGCGGTAATTCGTAAAGCCCCAGATCGCATACTTATGGCCCGAACCGAAGGAACCGAACACTGCGATCTGGGACATTAGCGATTTCACCACCCTAGGTCTGTAATGTACTATTATCCGAGCGATCTCAGAAACGGCTCTATCGATTTGGGCGAAATTTGGAATATATGAGTTTTCGTGGGCGACAAATCGATCTAGGTATCATATCTGAGAAATCTCGGTTTTAGCTATTTTCGGTCGCCCAGGTACTTGTGTTTATTTTATCATCATCATTTAGATTGTTTTTTCCAAGGAAACTGAGCATCTAGGATTTTACCGTGAACATATTTCCGTCAATATCGCGGGAGGTCGACCGTGAAAATCCTTTTTATTTTTCCTTTGACAAGCTCCCAAAGGCCGTTGTTTATTTGCCAAGCCTGTTGCACATTTATGAGCCTTCACAAAGGCTTTAACTGAGCAAAAGTCAATTTTACGATATCCTCGTACAGTTGGAAAAATAATCAAACGTCAAAGAAGGATAAAGCTCAATTCAGAACGCCAAAACAGTGGAGCCGATTGCATTCTATGGAATTTATTTTGCTTTCATTACGGTGAGACTAAACCAATAGAGTATGAAATATTAGCTAACAAATATAATTACACTACTAGAAGAAGTGACCTAAAACGATAGATTATATCATTTAAGTGTGTGTTGTTGCTCTTTTAATATGTAATTGCTATGGATCCTGGTTCTGGAATAAAAACATTGATTGATTGATTGCAAAAAAAACTGTAATAAATATTATTATAGCTAGGCAGGATAAAATAGACGTTTTGTCATTGCTTCTCTGTTAACCGCTTTAAAATCAGTACGTAACTAACTGATTTCTCAAAAGGTCAAGGCAGACATCACAAAAACTTGTGAACTATCTAATTTAATCAGGCTTAATTTATTTAGGCTTCCCTACCCTTCGCTAAGCCGCAGAACAAAAACGTGCCTGGGCAATATTCTATCCCCGGATAAACTGGGCTAGCGCTAAGCTAGGCTTACCCGGGCAGATGTACCGCAATTAATACGCAGGATACGGGTTATTGTCTTAACGTACGCGTAGAGGGTTTGTACCTTGTTCTATGTGTACGCTTACAGACAACACATCCATTCTATAATATTATAAATGCGAAAGTAACTGTCTGTCTGCCTGTGATTGAGATAAAATTTGGCATGAATATAGTTGGAGTCCCGGGAAAGGACATAGGCTACTTTTTATCCCGGAAAAACGAATAGTTCCCGCGGGAGCGCGATAACCGAATTCCACGCGGTCGAAGTCGCGGACAGAAGCTGTAGGTACATAATTCAAACGATCCACCTATAGCTACAAATTAAATACTCATTTAAAAATTTCCCTTCATACGGTCAAGTTATTGTCAGTATTAATATGTGTACACTTTTAGACCTTGTTGTAATGGAGTATCATACAATAATATACTTCGCCATGTATGGCACTCCGGTAATTGTGTAGTAGTGTGGGTGACACAAGTGACGTCATCACTGCAGTGTGTTGCAAGTGGTGTATTAAAATAATCCCCGACCGGCTTCTGTGTATCCTGTGAGTGTTTCATTATATTATTACACACACACTTACACACACGCGCACAGACCCACACATGCACGAAAAACTTCTAACACCCCCTTTTTGAGTCGAATTTTACTCAAGCACGTCACTTGATGACGATGAGTCGTGGTTATGTATAATTGGATTTCCGACAGTTTAATACCGATTGTATTGACAGCACAATTATCAGCGCTCTTTAGTTAGAGGCTGATGCGCTTGAACGCACAATTTCGGCATCACCGGGTGCAGATTAAACTCTCTCATTACGGGTTGGTTAATCACGTCACGGCCCAATTTGGGGGCATTAATGAGAAGCTCTGTGCGGGTAGTTCGACGATGACGTCAGGTGCATTATGAAACTACCCACATTTATAAATCATAGTAATCTTTCAGCGAAAATTAAAGGTAATGAGATTATTAAAAATTGATAGTGGAAATAAAGTATTGAAATACAAATACAAATAAAGAATTTGTATTTGTATTTCAATACTTGCATAATAGCAGTCATAAAAAGTGACTTCTTAGGTACCTACAAGTATTACGATCTTGCTATGTATAATATTGAAATACTGATCTGCCTAAAATTCTACGTACACAAATTAGAAGAAGAAGAACATATTTATTCAATACAAAACACACATAGATATACTTAACTGACTAAAAGGGCAAGTAATTTCAACACATGGGTGTGCAAGGGGCCCGCAATGTGGGCGCATGAATAGGCTCTGACTCAGCATATGTTGCAGTAGAAGGACTACAAGGCTTTTAGCTGCCAGGACCTCCTAGCAAGTCGCGAAAATGACTATTTAGAGCGGATAATGATGCGGTTTAATTAACTAACTCATAAGGTCGACTGGAAGAGATCGTTGTTTAGCGATAAGTCTGCCTGTTGTTTACCTGTTAACTGTGTATTTTTTGTGTTTTTATTGTGGCGTCCAATAAAGAGTAGGTACTGTGTAAGAAACGTTATTCTTTAGCCTCGTTGCGTTCCATCATTCAAATCAGCCAATTATCAATATCCTTAGTCACTTCTGAATTTAAAAAAAAGAATTTAGCAGTTGCACCGTTCTTCGTCCGGAAATAGCACATTGTTCTAACAAATGTCTTTCCATGGAAACTTTGTATTGATTGCCGATATTAAGCAAAACACACGAAGCTCGAAATAGAGAGCCGTAAATAATATAAAAGTGGTCAATACTGACTGGCTTTGATCCCGCACCGTGATGGAACATAAATTGAATAAGCCGATGCTCTGGAGCCACGTGAAGGCATTTTCGGGCTTCCAATTTTATTTAATAGCTTTCATCGAGGTTTTTATTAGAAATCAACTAAGAAAATTTTATAGTTCACTGTGATGAGTGGTATAAGTATGCCTTTACTAATTTACTAATTAAAAAACTAAAGTTCCACGCCCGCTCTTAATAGCGTGGTATCTTAGTGGTCTTTCCTACCGCCTCGCATTCACAGGGTCGTGGGTTCGAATCCAGCTCGCACCTCTGAGATTACTTGAGAACGAAATTCAATTTGAATTTACCACTAGCTTTTCGGTGAAGGAAAACATCGTGAGGAAACCTGCACGCATCTGCGAAGTAATTCAATAATATGTGTGAAGTCCCCGATCCGCAATGGGTCGGCGTTGGGAGTATAGCCCAAACCCTCTCGTGATGAGAGGAGGCCTGTGCCCAGCAGTGGAACGCAAACAGGCTGTTGTTTAGGGGGGAGGTAACTCATAGGATCTTATTAAGCTTAAACTAATTAATTAGTTCGTGTTGGCAAATGGCAGGGTAACTTAAAACTAACTACCTGATCTGTTATGCTATAATTTAACTTTCTCTTGGGTAAATAAAATTTGACCGGTCTGTAGTTATCTTCTCACAGTGAGATGCTGTTTCACTATTGTTACACTATACTCGTAAGTATCGTCAAGAGAGATGTGAATGATAACGCAAACAGATACCTACATAAAGAACGGCTGTCGGTACACAGGCAGAAAGGATTTCTTGAAATTAAGCAAATTTATCGACTTCAAGAAAACTGTTTTCTCCCTATAGACGTTAGAGCAAATTTATTTAGTATCAGTAAAAAAGCTTCTTGAATCTTCTTCTCGAAGTCAATATTTTTTAAGTCAACAATAAAATTGATAAACCCAAGAATACCAATTTCTCCTGATATTTTTTTTCTTAGAATTGGCAATATTTTAAGATTTTAAGGATCTCAGAACGACAACACGGTGAATTTCCATCAATAAAATATTTTCAATCCAAAAAAACATTTCTTTCTAATTACGAAATGTTTAAATAAATTATTTCTGCCAGTGTGCGAAAGAAGAACAGTAAATTCAGAATCCCCGTGTCATTCACGACTTGGTGTTGTGTGCGATTTCAACTCTCGTGGCAATGGCTACCTATGCGTAAATACACTCAACAGCAATGAACTCGGGTCACTTTTCTATAGTATTTTCCATACAAAGTGACCTGAATTCATTGCTGATGAGTGTATTAAGTATGAGTCTTGGTTTGCAGTGTTTCAATTGTAATTGGATATTTCTCGAAAAGTAGTCTCGTTTGTTAAAATGAAAGCGAAATGTTTATTGAACATTTGTTTTTCAATGTTTATGTTCGTTCTCATTACAAGCAGTTCTTTGATATTTTTTCTAAATTAAATATCCGGTATAAAAACATAACTTTCTTAAGGTCAGTGACTGATGAGTAAAATAGAAATCCCTACCACTTCAAATGATTTAGTTACGAGAAAATTCTCACGAATTGTTGTTTGTTATTTCGTGGCAATATTTCGAAGTGTCTCTTACCGACACTTTGTTTAATAATTTATCAAAAATACCCCCTCTCCGCCTTCCAGTTATTGCGATAATGAAATGGACGCTGGTCCCCGCTTTCCTCTACGAAGTTTTTATCCCATCTATTCTTTGCTTTGTATTATTTATGTAAGCTGTCTTGTAAATTGAAATACCTACCTTTTATTGTATCTTTGGAGTTAACAACAGAAGCGAATATGATTAAATTTAGGGAAATATCATGAGATAGATAGATAGATAAAGAAGACAGGCCAGTAGTATTAATAAATAAATAAAAATAAATAAATATCTTGGGACATTTCACACATATTGACCTAGCCCCAAACTAAGCAAAGCTTGTACTATGGGTGCTAGACAACGATATAAATACTTATATAGAAAAATACATACATATATAAATACTAAACATCCATGACTCGAGTACAAACATTCGTGTTTATCACACAAAGTTTGCCTCGAGCGGGACTCGAACCCGCGACCATCGGAACAGAAGGCAGGGTCACTACCAACTGGACCAATCCCGCCGTCATCTAGGCCAGTAGTAGGAATTTAGGATAGTATCATAGCTTCAAGAATTAGAAAATTCTACAACATTTGATGTCTCCTAAATACATAAACATTTTAGTATGAGTTAAGGTTATTAATCTTGCCTTTTGACAATCCATAGTTAAGGGTTTTTAAGTCTATCACTTGTGACTTGAAACATAACTTCATTGCCAAAATGTCATTGAAAAGTGATGAAAGACTCCTCATATCTCTCTACATGCATCAAATCTGGCCACAAAATGCAGTCTTCGCCAAAAATTCTGTCAATTTTCTACACCATATTAAACTTGGAGCGACTCTTTCTGTAGGTCTAGTGTATTTTTTACACCAAAAATGCAAAACGATGTCACGAAGTTATTCGAGTAAACTATTCACGATCAGTTTTGTTTTAACACGCGAGTGTAAGCTTCAACTTCGGGCTCGGTTTGTTTTTACCTCTTCTCACATGAGTGTAAATCTTTATGCGCGCTAAACGCATCGATCGCGTTTGAGTTTATTCATCATTTTTGTATGAGAACACAAACAGCACCCCTAGCGGCAAAACATGGAGTCAATTCAGCGAGTGACATTTACTTTACGAAAACGAATGTGAATTCGTTTACACGTTTTCCGACTAACTGCGAGTGTAAACTCGTATTTGACAGTTTGAAAAGTAAATTAAACGAAACGCAAGAAGTAAAGTTACTCACCCGACTTTATCACGTGAGAACGTGAGAACTTAGGTTTTCCAACCTGTCGAATCCAAATTTATTTCAAAATTTTAGATTTTTTAAGTGAAATAAATGTTATATGTATGTCGTCTATGTCTTAATATGCTTGTATTGTGTTCTTGAGATAATTTTTACTAAGTATGTTATTTATTTAAGCTTTTTCGCATACGTATAAGTGTGTCTTTCTTTTTTAATGTTGAGATACTCCACGTTTGTGACGAATATACCTATAACTATGTACTTCGATTTGGTTTAACAAAAAACTAAATTACATAAATTACTCCGGGTTGCCTAGAAATTTTAGAAAATGTAGGTAACTTGGCAACACTTATGGCCATTTTGACAATTTTGACAGAAAAAACCTGAAGAAACGCAAACGCGATCGAGACGTTTTAACTCACTGCCTTCCGTCACATATTTGACATTGTCGTGATTGACGTTTAACAAGCCTCCTCAAATTTGATATTAATGATAATTTAAATGTTTATTATTGAATAATTGCCGGCCTGAGGCCAATATTTTGATAATGGCGAAGTGTCCAAGACAGAAACCCTCAATTTTATAGTGTATAGCGGATGTCGCAAAGTGATGGTGACAATACATGAACGTGTGCGAGAACGGTGTTGACAAATGCACTCAAAGGTTAAAGATGAACCTTTTACGAATAGTTTACTCGAAGTGTGTTGAGTTGAGTTGAAAGATGGACGTTGACGTTTGTTGAGCCTCACCAAGTTTACTTGATTTATCTTTTATATCGTACATTAATTGTTTCCTCCATACAATGCTCGGCCCGTAGGCCATACTTGAGATTGGCAAAATTGTCTTGCATGTAGAAAGAAGAGAAGAATCATACTTTAAGATCCATACTTCGAATTGAGCTAAATTTCCGGCAACGTAAAAAGAATTGGCGCGGCGCGTGGTTTGTTTATCATTATCAAATACGAAGGAGAATGCGTGCATACAAGCAAAAGACAGTAAGTATTAGACATAATATTATAGTAGGTAATTATTTTTATTTAACATAATATGCAATACCTATAATGCACACCCACAACAGTCTATTTACGTCTTACTGCCTCCTCTCATCACCAGAGGGTTTGGGCTATAGTCCCTACACGGGCGCAGTTTGGATTGGGGACTCGCACACATCCTTGAATTACTTCGCAGATGCATGCATGTTTCTTTAAGATTTACTATGTTTTCGTTCACAGTAAAGCCAAGTAGTAGATAATTTTGCACATAAGTAACTCAGAGATGCGAGCCGAATTCGAACACCCGCCGATCCACTGCATGAGGAGTTCTAAAGGTCGAACCACTAGGCCACCATCACGGATTCAAACAAATACTTACCTAATATAATAAACAAACACTTATACATATTTTCTTTCAGTGTTCCTTCTGCCTCTGCCCCGGCAAGTCAAGAACAACTGTGGCAACTTTAAGACCAGACCCCGTTGAGCTGGCTGAGCCAACTGCTGATTCCTACCTGAATTTCATCAGAGTTAATTTTAAACACTAATAAATCATGTAATATATTCCATTGAGTTTTTATTGGTGTTATTTATTGTAAGTATCTATTTTTCTTTAGCATAATGTCAGCAACTGATCGATCAAAGCACAACCAAAGCTACTGGCCGTAGAAAGCTGAAATTTGGCATATGGGTTCCTTGGGGAATTGGGGGGTGTTACTAAGCATAATCCCGCGGGAGCTCTCCAAATTCCACGTGAATGAAGTCGCGGTCAGAATAAGCTAGATTGATATAATGCTTGTAGGTATTCACTCATAGGTATTGACTCATACGTATACAGTTATAAGTACTAAGCCACAATTTTCCATTTTTATATATTTCCCTTTGCGTAATTTATTTAACGTTAACGTTGGGAGTGGTGATGATGAGAACAAACTACTGTCTTGGATACTTTCAATTTTATTTATTTCATAATAATTTAGAGCGCTTAAATGGGTGAGGCTCACAAGGAATGTGCCGTCACACACCGGAACTTATAGGGCACGACGGCGACAGTACATACTAGTTCCCGTGTGTTACCGCACAATTCTTGTGAGCCTCACCCAAATATGTACTTATGTAGTACCGAAACGATAATCCATGACACGGCCTATCTCTCGTCCTGCCTTGTGGACGATGCCGATGGTGCTGGCACAATCCTCCACGCCTGGAAAGACTATTCCTATATCGACTACGTCGCGATGTACGCCTTTTCATCGTCCAGCAAAAAGGCTGGTTTCAAGCGACCGATTGATTCGCACGTCGCTTTGCCTTCTCTATTAATCAGGTACCCACGCTTTGCTCCTCCTCTCAACCACTAGAAATGAGCCATCATAAGGTGGCGTTAGAGTAGGGCGGAGTAAGATACTTCTTGTGAACATTTCTGTATTGTGAAGTGGTGAAGGAAAGTTGATCGATGGAGCCTTTCCGTTCTTGGACCGAGACAACATTAGCAATACCTAGTATCTTCCCTTAAACATCTTCTCTGTAAAACTATCGTAGGAACAGTTCCTCATTGAAAAACATTCCTGCCGTAGCCTAATCGGTATTCCATATACTTTCCTCGCAGCGCAATATCCGTTTTCTTCCTCTAAACTATGCTTGTAAACAACTCCTAAGTCCCAACTATAATATGGTAACTCTTCAACCGAGTTCTCTCTTTCGCTTCTTGCCCAAATACATACTAGCTCTACTGATGTCATGTAGGAAATACCAGCAATTTTGTAAGGCACTGAAAAGTCCTGCATGCCGCGTGTCTTCTTAATTTTATCTCCATGTTTAGTATCTTCAAAAATGTTCAAACTATTAGCCTGACAGTGACCTTGACAGATCGAATTGCGTATACTACTGCGTTTCAGTCATACTAAAAGTCACTGGAAAACGTGAACGTTTTCGTTTACTCACTTACTCGCTCGTCACTCATTCGTATTAATCAAAATACACTCGCTAAACCTTGTTACAAAACGTACCGCTAGGGGCGCTGTTCGAGTTTTCATACAATCTTGATGTAAACGCGAACGCGGTCGAGAAGTATTTTCCAGGTCCGAAAAATACACTAGAGGTACTGCATTTTTAACGGGTCGTTAAGTGACACTCGCTAATACTGGGATTTCTTTTGATATAATAACGGAAGACCTCCGGTTTATGAAAACGCGGCAGAGCGCGGATTTCCTTTGCCTTTCCCTTCGTTTTTTGAACTCGTGTCGTTCACATTTTAACGGTAAACGTACCTACACACTTGCAAATTGCTTTCTGCCATTTCTGCGACGATTATTTGAGAAGACACTCATATTGTCACTTTTGATCTACGTCGCATTTTCATGTAGGTATATTGTGCTCCCCATTATATTCGTTTATGGACTGTGTACCGTTGCCCACATTGATAGTGCATGTGTGTGGTATTTCACACATACCTAATTACGCGTGTATTTTTATAAAACTTCCGTTACTGAGTGATGTAGGTTTATATACAAAAATTCAGCTTACTACGTCGATGCATGGTCCTTCATGTTGTTTAGCGAGTGTCGGGGAGCTCTCAGAGAGCATTTACCGGAATTCCTACGGGAACGGTACGAAATAGGACCTACGCTGGTTATAGATACCTCGGGACACGACAAGAGTGTCGGTCGATAATATTGCCGAAGCGCGGCAAACATAGTGTGAGATATTGCAACTGGATGCTATGTTTCCGAGGACCGTCGTGATTGGCGGGCTTTATGAGAGACTTATGTCCAACAGCGGACATCAATAAGTTGACGATGATGATCGCATTGCGCATAACTATATCTGTATTTAGTCTGTTTTCGTTTACCATGAAATTTGTATTTGTGACGTAGTGCTTATACTGAGTTCTTATTTTTTCTTATCTTGTATCTATCAGGGAGTTCCTGTAACTCGCTCAATGGTTCTACATAATTTCTATTGTTGTGTATTATTAGATGTTGGTACTACTTAAATAAATAAGTAAATAACCTTCTTCGTAAGAAAGGGCGCATTTTTATAGTAAAAGAATTTAAAAAGTGTTATGAACGGAACCATGTACAGTTTTCATGATAGGGTACACAGAAGTAGAGATCTTCTACTATCTAAAGTCCCACGCCTTCACATTTCAAAACGCTTCAATGTATTTAAAAAGTACCACCAACACTCTCAACACATGTGTGCGTGCTGAGACAGCCATCAACTATGCGTTGAGAGTGTTGGTGGTGCTATTTAAATAATAATAATAATAAATAAGCAATTTGCAATGTGAAGGCGCGGGACTTTAGATAGTAGAAGATCTCTAATGAAGTTACGTATAGGCAGTCGGCACCTATTACCACCCCAACAGCCTTTTTACGACCCACTGCTGGGGACCGAGTATGTTTTCCTCCTATGAAACCCTTTTTTTGTTCCGTCATTAATTACACAAGGCCGGACTAAAGGTAACGTCCACAGTGGGGTAATCAAAAAGCACTTCGACTCGAAAGTTCAGTTAAAACAAATAAGTCCACTTAAAATAGAGCTTAATGCGTGCCAACTTACTTGTAGTTTGCTATAATGGAGCTTAATGGGTTTTCAAATGGGAAAGTTTTTTGGAAGACCATTGGGACTATGAATCATAAAAATAATGTTAATTTTGTTTAAATAAAGTGGAACTGGGCTGGACGCGTCTGCCGCATGCACGATGACAGATGGGCCAAATCAGCCACCGAGTGGCTACCTCGGGACGGACATCGTTGCAGAGGCAGACCTAGACGGAGATGGCGCGACGACCTAGACAAGTTTAGATCGGATCGGCCAGAACTGGCAAAGAACAGAGAGGCGTGGAAGAGAGGAGGGGAGGCCTTTGCCCAGCAGTGGGATCTAATAGGCTAGATAAGATAAGATAATTTTGTTTGGCGTCTAATTCGTGATGAAAATGAACAGTTCTTTGGTAAACGTATGCTCTTACAAGTATTGGCAACCACATAGTGGGTTAGAAAATAAATGGATCCTATGATAATTTCTATTTACACTTTAACAAAGTTCTTCGTTCCATCATTTCAGCCGAAGGACTTTCACACCGAGACCTGCCTTCCCCAAATATTTAACTTTGTAATACTTCAACATACGTATTGACGGACTGACGGTTTTTAGTCGAGGCATTACCACATTTCAGTCAAATATTACGAAATTTGAATCCTATTGTTTTTTAAATTCGTTTTTTTTTAATTCAAATTCCTTTTTAGGGTTCCGTACCTCAAAAGGAAAAAACGGAACCCTTATAGGATCACTTTGTTGTCCGTCTGTCCGTCCGTCCGTCCGTCCGTCTGTCAAGACCCTTTTTCTCAGGAACGCGTGGAGGTATGAAGCTGAAATTTATATCAATTACTCAGGTCTACTGTCCCTTGAAGCTGTGAAAAAATCAAACTTCTAAGCCAACGCAATCAAAAGATACAGCCGTTTATGCCGCAAATTTTCGACACTTGCAAGGGAATCAAAACCTACAGGGTGCTTCCCGTGAACTCAGAATCTTGAAATTTGGTACGAAGCAACGTCTTATAGCATAGATAAAGGAAAAAATACGAAAACCATAAATTTTTAGTTACATCACATAATATATTTTTTTTTAATAATTTTAACCTTACTACCCATTTCCTCATAAACGCGTAGAGGTATTAAATTGAAATTCATACCAAATACTCAGGTCTATAATACCTTTAAGCTGTAACAAAATCAAACTTCTATGTCAACGCAATCAAAAGAAACAGCAATTTAAGCTGCATATTTTGAAACTCGCAAGTACTCGCAAGGGAATCAAAACCTAAAGGGTACTTCCAGTCGACCTAGAATCTTGAAATTTGGCATGAAGCAACGTTTTATAGCACACATAAAGGAAAAATTCCGAAAACCTTAAATTTTTAGTTACATTACAAAATATATATTTTTTAAGATCTTTGTCTTAAATTTATGCTACTCCATCTTTCCCCATTGTAATGTTATGAATTTCATTTTGCAATAAAAATACCATAGTTATGACTCGATTGTCGTAAAGAACGAACTTTGTAAACCTTACAGGTTTGTACGGAACCCTCGGTGCGCGAGTCCGACTCGCACTTGGCCGGTTTTTTTGAGTATTTTACCTACATAGTGTCCTTTAACATTATTATAAAGAAGTACTCGTACGGTCTAAATTTTTACCTAAATTGAATGCTGTAGCATTCAACGCGGCTTTTTATGTAGTAGGTAAGTGTTATATTGTATTAACCCATGTCAATATTATATTCATATTTAATATTATAAATGAGAAAGTAACTCTGTCTGTCTGTTTGTCTATCTGTCTGTTACCTCTTCACGCTTCAACCGCTGGACCGATTGAGATCAAATTTGGCTTGGAGATAGTTGGGGTCCCGAGAAAGGACATAGGCTACTTTTTATCCCGGAAAAACGCATAGTTCCCGCGGAAGCGCGATAACTCGAAGTCGCGGGCAGAAGCTAGTTACTTAATATATAATTCTACTAGCTTCTGCCCGCGACTTCTTCCGCGTGAAATTCAGTTATCGCGTTCACGCGGGAACAAGGCGTTTTTCCGGGATAAAAAGGTGCCTATGTGCTTTCCCCGGACTCCAACTATCTCCATACCAAATTTGATCTCAATCGGTCCAGCGGTTGAAGCGTGAAGAGGTAACAGACAGATAGACAAACAGACAGACAGAGTTACTTTCTCATTTATAATATCAAATATGAATATAATATTGACATGGGCAAAGAAAGTGTTATTACAATATAACACTTACCTACTAGGTACATAAAAAGCCGCGTTGAATGCTACAGCATTCAATTTAGGTAAAAATTTAGACCGTACGAGTACTTCCTTACCAAATTTCATACAAATCGGTCCAGCGGTTGAAGCATGAAGAGGTAACAGACATACAGACAGAGTTATTTTCGCATTTATAATATTAATAGGGATACTGACCTATTGACCTCTCCCATCAAGCGCGGATCCAGGGGGGGGATCATGGGGGTCAAGGGGGACTAGGTCTACTGCTATTATTTATTTTTAACCCCTGACGCAAAAAGGGGGGGGGGTTGTATGACGTGACCCCCCCCTTGAGTCAAAAGCTGGATCCGCCCTTGTCTCCCATTATTATTTTTATACCTGAAAAGGAAATGTGATTGAAAATACCCATTTTACCGTTGCCGGTAGCTCTATAAAAGTCGTGGAGGCGAGAGAAAGTGGGATATTTCCCGGGAATAATTGAAAATGTCCAAGCCCGAGGCTGTCACGCGTCCCGTATGTAAATACAGGCTTCCCAATATTTCGGAACGCTCCTGGATTCATCAAACTCCACCCGGAAATTTACTATAGTTCCGTGGAGTACTTTGAGAGTTGTCAAATTGAGTAACATAATGTTGACATGGGTAAAAATAGTTATTACAATAATACATTTACTAAACAAAAACTTGTACAGTCGACGTCAATGAGATGTTTACACTTTTGGACTTTAATACAACTTAATAGGGTGAAAAAGTGTAAATATCTCTTTGACGTCGACGCTACTTTATAAGCAACTAGTCAAAAAAGGCACTTTTTTTAAAGTTTTGCTAGAATTTAAGCTGAGTGTGAAGAGTAATCCAGATAAGTAACAGAAACCGATTGCATAATAACTGTTGATATTAACAGTTAGTATGCAATCGGTTTCTTTGGGTATATACCCAGTGCCACTCTCACAATCAAGACGAATCTAACGACACCTCATAAGCTAAAATCCATCAAGCTGTTTATGCTACAGAGAGTGCCAAGGAAATATACATACATACATGCCTTATGGCATTAAGTTCGCCTTTTGTATTCGTCTTTACTACTACTACTACAGCTTATTTGCGTCCCACTGCTGGGCACAGGCTTCCTCTCATCATGAGAGGGTTTGGGCTATAGTCCCCACGCGGGCCCAGTGCGGATTGCGGACTTCACACATCTTTGAATTACTTCGCAGACGCGTGCAGGTTTTCTCACGATGTTTTCCTTCACCGAAAAGCTCAGTGGTAAATTCAAATTGAATTTCGCACATAAGTAAACGTACAGGTGCGAGCCGGAATCGAAGGCCTAATCCTCTCCATGAGAGGCGGTAGGTCGAACCACTAGGCCACCACGGCTTCTACTTTCTACACACAATTCGTTTTTACCAATGTGTAATAAAGCTGAAATAAATAAATACATACATGCAATCGAAAAACAACCCTCCTTCTGGAGCAGTCGGGTAAAAAGGTGCTTTACTCTGCTCAATGTTGTTTAAGTACAATATTGTATTAATTTATGAGAACCATGCCTATATTTAGACTATTAAAATAAATCTAAATATATACTTCTGTTTCCTTAAACCGATTCAATCATATAGTTATTAATATTTCTCCTTTTCCCGACCTCGTGACCCGGCTTGACCCCAGAACTTTGGGATTTAGATGTTTATTAACGCAAGCGAAATAAACTTTCTGTTTCAATTCAAGTTAAATATTTCATTTACTAAATACTGAGGAATTTCTGTTAATATTTTGAATGCTTACTAAGAAACTCACCTCCTGTTTTTAATATTCACAGCTTCTTGGGTGGAATACGGTTAGAGCATACCAATTTTCAACCCTCTTATTACCCTTAGGGGTGAAATTTCCAAAAATCCTTTCTTAGCTTTCTGATAACTGTTAGTAAGCCCTAATTTCATTCCGATCCGTCCAGTAGTTTGACCAGTGCATTGACAGATCAGTCAGTCACTATTCATAAACACTCTGTGAGGAAGCCCTTGTCCAGATATGGGTCATAATCATAATAGGCTGTTGTGGCAATATCAGAATCTGCCAGCATCGGTGTTGTTGGCAATGTGTGCTACGCGCCGCTACGAGCTACGGCGTAGCTAATGTTCGTAGCGCGAGACTGGCGTTGGGACTTTTAACTAGACTAGAACGAAATTACATTGAACCTTTTTTTTATAACCTTTAAAATAATCTTTATCTATAGGTATTAGTAACAAGTCTGTAGAAAAGTCGCGAAAAATTAAACATTAAAACGAGACGATCGGTAGAGAGAATAATAATTCATAATTCATTTATTTCTTGCAACCATGGTATTACAGATGTTGATTTCAATGAAAGGTTCAGCATATACCCTGCTAGGGCGAAGCAACAATTTGACAATTTAAAGTTACCTAAATATGTATGTAAAAATCCTTTAATATAAGTTTTTATAAATAAAAATGACGCTTAAAAGCAAACGAAGTCGCGGGCAGAACCTGGCACCAATTAAAAATTTTACGTTAAGGAAAACAAAAAATAATTTAACCCCAGGCTGTTATATATTTGAAATCGACAGTTAAACTTCGTATATGTTTTTATATAGGAAGTATCGTGCCGCTAGGGTGGCCAAACATAATGCATCAAACGCCGGACGCCGGACTTGGCGGGACCGTACGATACACCGCTTATAAATTTGTGGACACATTACTCATCCAAAATACTGAAAGGCGGTGCTTTACGGAAAAAAACGGACAATTATATGCGGTACACGAATTAAGCCAATAATTGTGAATACGGTTCTTTTATTATTGCTTAATTTAATTGATTGAAACGCGCTTTCATCGCACTTTATTCACTGAAATTCATCATACTCCGCATGATATTTTGGTAGGGAGCTACTATACATATAATCTAATTTACGAGAATTTTAAGAGAATAAAAACGATTCCCAGAGATGTTAAAATTCGACAACAACAACAAAATACTCAATCATCAACCATTTATTTATAGCCGGATTCTTAAATTAAGAATCGTTTCGTCGGCATATACCTAGTTGAAGTCTGGCACATATTTTATGGCGTCATTTATAACAAATTATAAGCCATGCATGCATTCGTATATTGAAGAAGAGATTGGAGTAAGACGAATGAACAGCTGAACAAGCTACATTACATTAATAGTGAACTTGTAAAGTTACCGTTACAGACATTACACATGATTCAGTAGTTATAAACTTAAAATGTGTACATTATTAACACGGACGCTATAAAAATATGAAACATTTATTCAGACGTACCAACCAAGCTACTTACATTTGTGATGGCTTCTGTAAATGTATATAAAACCAAAGCAGCACTTTATTTCAAAGGGATAAAGTGAAATATGAGACCTTTGTTTCACTACCTAGAGAACATTGTGTTAAAACCAGACTCAGGACTCCATTAATAATCGCCGGCAGTAAAAAGAGAAACTCCTGTTTACGAGACTATAAAAACTCGTAAAGACAGTCATTTTAAACAGATATCTAAGGATCTGTAGCTACAGATCTTAAGGCTCGTATAGGCTTCGTAGCAATATTATAGATCCAAAAGTAACCTCGATTACCCTTTTTACGCTAAGCCGCTCAGCTGATTTGAATGAGATTATGGAAGGCTGGCGTGGTGGCCTAGTGGTTTGACTACCACCTCTCATGCAGAGGGTCGCGGGTTTCAAATCCGGCTCGCACCTCTGAAATTATTTATGTGCGAAATTCAATTTGAATTTACCACTGAGCTTTTCGGTGAAGGAAAACATCGTGAGGAAACCTGCGCGCATCTGCGAAGTAATTCAAGGATGTGCGTGAAATCCCCAATCCTCACTGGGCTCGCGTGGAGACTATAGCCCAGCCCTCTCGTGATGAGAGGAGGCCTGTGCCCAGCAGTGGGCCGTAAATAGGCTGTTGTAGTAGTAGTAGTATGGAAGGCTGATTATGGAAGTTATTTAGTGGAAGAAGTCGCGGGCGAAAACTAGTTACTATACAAAATTCTATTGATTATCTTATGGGAATAGGGATAGAGAGAATAATTAAATGTAGCTAATCGCCTATTCTTCAGCCTTTGTAATATAGTCCAAAGCGTTCGCCACGCCATTCTGTTTAGACAATAGTAATAATACTTTGTTGTTGTTTGCGTCTGTTAAGTCTGTTTACTGTGTACTTTATTAAATCTGACGATGGATATTCTTAAGTCATTTTGCTGTTAATAATATATTAAAATTTAATATAATATATGCTAAAATAATATGTTGACTTCTATAAGTCAAACCATTGATCTAATATAAGAAAGGATTCACAATCAGCTTGATAAAAATGGCCCCGTCTAAACGGGTGCCCGAACAGCTCGCCTAACTCAATAACGCCTGTTTATAACGAAGGCCAAACTTAGCATATTGCAACGTACTTTCTAATGTCAGTTTGCTCTATATATTTTGACATATTCTGTTAGGCACTGTTCGTCCATATGTTATTACTTATTATAGGTCAATGAGTCAACCTATTACTTCAGTAGGTAAAAACATGGCCATACGAATACTTAACCGCAATATTTACGAGCTGCGATGCAAATAAAAGTTCAAAACATATATTTTTGTAAGTTGTCCTTTCCTCACTTTAAAAAACCGAAGGAGTTCGAGTTGGAGCCTGGATTGCATCAAAAAGTTAACGTCCGTTAAACATGGCCGCCGCGTTTTTACTAGAGACTGCGCCCACGGGTGACTTATGTCGCCGTGAGTAAAAAAAACTGTCACCTCAAAAGTCACGTCTTCGTAGCGAATTGAAGAAAAAGTCACGCGTCAGAAAAGTCATCTGTGTGCGCATCTCCATACATCTTCTGGGACTTGATCGAGTGACGAAACTGTCGCCGGCGACAAAAGTCACATCCGTGGGCGCAATCTCTTAGAGAAAATTGCGTTTCTGTGTGGAATGTTACAGCTGGTATCATATTTAACGGACGTTAAGTTTCTTGATGCAACCCAAGCTTAGAAAGCTGTATACAGCACGTGTATTGGCTTTACATTAACCACAGCTGAAGGACTCATCAGCGTTATTTTTTGAACGTGCCAGTACAATGGGGACTATCGTTTCTTTGCTCACCAGTTGGCGCCACTGTTGACTAAGGTCCAGAGGTATAGCTGTCAAGGGCGACTTTATAAGATCGGCGCCGAAACAAAAGTTTTAAATGTTGAATCTCATTAAGTTTATTAATTATAAATAACTATCATCATATCGAGTAGCTATGCCGCAATGTTGTGCAGTTCTGTTTTGTTGGGATTATTTACATTTTTTTTCAAAGCGTTCACATTGATCGCCAAATAATCCATATTTGCGATTATTTCACGAAGGAGGTCACTTTTCAACGGGTAAATTAAAGAAATTATCATTTATGTCACGAAGCCCGCCAAAACCTGTGAAAAGTGAATGTTATTGGACCTCACGCGACACTAGCGCCTCTAGTGGCAAATTCACACGCGATCGAATCTGATTATAATACACAGATTATGCAAATGATGGCGTGACGGCCGGACTGCTCACGGAAGCGGGTGACGTTTGCTCGCGTTGACACGTGTTAACGTTAAACACAGTGTTAAACAGACGATGTCTGCTTAGTGTTTAGTTTGTTTAGTCATACTTGATTAAGTTTTAAGTGAAGTGTAATTTACATGCGTTCATGAGTCCGATTAGAGTAGGTGTTAATAAAGCGAAGGGAGGAAGGAGGGTTGTGGGGGCCATGACCCCCTTAAACTTGTGTGTTGTATGTTGTATCTATACAATATGTATATACTATCATAAAATTCTGATAATTTTATAACCGATTTACTGTAATTAAAACATAACCAACAGTCGGACGCATTACAAATACAGATTGCAATAAGATTGTAATGCTGGTCGTATAGAAAATGAACGGTTTCGAAATTCAAACGTGTGAATAAAGAAATGACGAACACAACTCGACCAAAGTGGAAGGAGTGGCAATACAGAGTAAATAACTGGGTTTTTCATACGTCTGAACTTGGTTGCATTATTTAGCTGTTTTAAGCTTAGAATGTAAATAAAGTGGAAGGCTCCATGGGTGTTATCTGGTTACAGCTCCCGCGGGGAACTAATATGCTGTACTCTCGCGCCTTGCATATTAATGAGGGAAATCATCTAGGTACTATGACGATACATTTATGAAATAC
Source organism: Aethes cnicana (assembly GCA_963971205.1). NCBI lineage: Eukaryota > Metazoa > Arthropoda > Insecta > Lepidoptera > Tortricidae > Aethes > Aethes cnicana. The sequence goes on from CAXARK010000339.1 coordinate 35,649, forward strand.
GTCCCGAATGCGAAGTACGAAAAATACGCGGTGGTGAATACTTGGTAAAATACTCCGTGTTGTTTACCTTTTAAACTGTACCTATTATTAATGAAATGATTTATAAATGAAATGAATACAGGTTAACCTTAGTAAATATAAAATGTAACTTTTATGCACTATTTTCATCTGGCACGTTTTCAGGACACTATAATTTCTTTACATATATTTTAATTTATTTATATCTAACAATATTATACGACTAGTTCTTCTTTCACACTTCAGCGGACGTGGCGTTTGTCAGTACTTTCTAAGAAAATCCTAGAAACGACTTCGGCTGAAATGATGATGATGATGATGATGATGACCAATTACAAAATACTTTTTATCTCCAATTTCAAACGCTCAAGCTGAGAATGCTACTGTGAAGTTAACGCTTTCGAGCCGAATTCAAAAATCAATTATTTGACCGCCATTTCAAACACACATGTACCGCTAATTTGAGCTCTATGCGTACAGGTAAAGGTCACTTATACGCTGTAAGTTTGCCGGTATACGGCGTCTGTGGCACTTAAAAGGTTATACGTGTTCGACGGACGGCCGTTATGAAGTTTGACGTGCTGTGACGTAATTGCACCTGAAATTTTAATGTTTGAATAATGAATAATACCTACTTGGGAGCGTTCCGTAACGCGCTCAAAGCGCTCACAGCGTTCACAACGATCAAAGTGTCCCGAATCGATTGTCACGCTCACGATCGTGTGAGCGCATTTTAGATTCGGAACCATCAAAAGCACGCTCACGGCGCCTACACTAGTAACTGTCGATCTTTTTTTTATTTAGGGAACCATGCTCTGTTAAATGTATAATCAAATGTCACTTTGGCGCTTGCGCTCACAGCGCCCGTGCCCCGCAACGTGACCACCGTGAGCGTCGATCGATGGCGTCATCAATTTCGTGACCGCTATGAGCACGCTCACAAAGTCTCCCGAAACGCGCTCAAAGCTGCTGTGAGCGCGTTACGGAACGCACCCCTTATGTTATATTTGCTCGGGCTTGACTTACCTTAAGAGTGTTGCCAGTCGGCGCTTGGCAGGCTGGAAATAATGTGTGAATCATATATGGTAAATATTTAGACGCTCTAGTAGAAATGGAAGTACTTTAAAGTATCGATCACCTTCACGTACTCGTGTGTCAAGTTATCATTATTACTTATGCTTGTAAAATATTAGCTGATAAAGGTAACAATAGTCTTCTTGTAATAATCTTGTATTAATATTAGGTCCTTACATATGAAATTGGCGTTTGGCGAACTGGCAACTTTGATTCAAAATATGTGGCGTTCGGCTAGGAATTCCAAATTCAAATTTATTTCAAATTTAAGACCATGTATTTCTGTGTTCGAATTACGAAATTTATTTGTTATCGCGTCATTTGTTTTTCTTTCACATCGTTCTGTTCACAATATGGAGAACTTAAAATATCGCTATATTTACGAATATGAGTTTCACCTCGGCACTAGTGCTGCAGAAACGGCTCGTAGGATTAACAATGCGTATGGGGAAGCTACTGCAAAAGAAAATACGGTACGTTATTGGTTCCAACGTTTCCGTTCTGGAAATTTTGACCTACAGAACAAGCCTCGTGGACGGCCGGAGACACAAGTTGATAACGAAGAATTAAAAGCAATTGTGGAAGCAGATCCATCGCAAACCACGTCAGAGTTAGCGGCAGGCTTCGGTGTGAGTGATAAAACCATTTTGATTCACTTGAAACAAATTGGAAAAGTGAAAAAACTTGAAAAATGGGTACCGCATGAATTGAGCGACGCAAACAAAGAAACACGCGTCGAGTGTTGCGTTTCACTTCTCAACCGGCACAATAATGAAGGCATTTTGAATCGTATCGTTACTTGTGATGAAAAATGGATCTTGTACGACAACCGGAAACGTTCTTCACAATGGTTGAACCCAGGTGAACCAGCCAAATTCTGCCCGAAACGAAAGTTGACTCAGAAAAAGGTACTGGTAAGTGTCTGGTGGACTAGTGCCGATGTCATCCATTACAGTTTCTTAAGATCTGGGCAAACAATCACGGCTGATGTGTATTGTCAACAATTGCAAACGATGATGGAAAAGCTAGCCATTAAACAACCCAGACTGGTCAATCGATCTAGCCCACTGCTGCTTCAGGACAACGCTCGACCACATACGGCACGTTTGACGGCCGCAAAACTACGGGAGCTGCGACTGGAATGTCTTCGACACCCACCATACTCCCCGGACCTTGCTCCAACTGATTACCATTTTTTTCGGAATTTGGACAACTTCATGCAAGGAAAAAAATTCAATTCTCACGAGGCTGTCCAAACGGCCTTCAAAGATTTTATTGATTCTCGCTCACACACTTTTTTTAGTAAAGGAATCAATGAACTACCTTCGAGATGGCAAAAGTGCATAGATAGCCATGGTACATACTTTGACTAAATAAAAAAATAGTTTCATAAAAAAAAATCGTTTTCATTTCTGCCATATGAAACGCCAATTTCATATGTAAGGACCTAATATTTTGATGGACGCCGGCTGCACCCACTAAAAAACATGACGCAACGTATGTCCATTGTATGTCCTCATGGCGATGTATGTCCTACGTATCATGACATATTCATTAATGTTTTCTTATGACGGTATCACGTAAAATTATCGTCCATAAACTGACTTATTAGACAACCGATTTTTTTATAACAATATACTTTGTATTATTTTCTAACTCGTTTAAAATAGTAAGTAAATATTATATTGTTTCTTCATCTCTAGAGAGAGTTAATGAGGCGCGTGTGTAAAGCAAATAACTATATATGTAT